>OZ023323.1:1034839-1064839 GCA_964007375.1 Ophion obscuratus | reverse complement strand
CGCTATCTTCTTGTCGCACTTATAACAAGCTCTATCCATAATTGACACGCTTTGCCAACATAGACGTAAATAGATATCCACTAGGGATACTATATCAATAATATCTGATCGACTAATGATAATATATCAACGATTGAGTGCGATATCGACTGATAAGTAGATTAGATGTAGGATAGACAGTAAAACAGATTGGACAATATAGCCGAGAACGGTACCGGCAGCACGTTGATCTGTGCACAGCGATCGATGGAGCACGGGAGTAGTATGGGGTCCACTATGGCGACCCCATTCCTCATCCCCACTCCTACCCCTACTCCTCGGTAGCCGAGGTGGTGGGGGGTGGAGTGGGGATGGTCGTCCGGATCCCCCCACCCCTTCCCCCTCCTCGGTATCCGAGATGGAGGGGATGGAGTGGGGATTTCGCCCCACGCCCCGCGGGGTGTGGCGGGGGGATGGCCGGAGTGGTGGGTTCGCCATAGTGGCCCCCTTTTTTTTTGCTTTATTCAAATATGTTCACAAAGTATATATTTTTTTTATGATATGTACATGATATCGCTGTTAATTAACCGTTTCAACTGATGGTTTATGAGATTATCGGTGACGCTTGTTCTGGCGCGTGCGGAGAGTTCGCCGGGAATACATGATAGGGTGCGTTGAACGCTTTCCTGAATTTTCGTCTTCCTTTTACGAATCCGTTATCGTGAACGACGCGCTGTCATGCTGAATATCTCGGCTGCGATTACGCTGACAAGTGTATTTTTACACTTTGTCACGTCCTCGGTGGAACGATGAAGGCATGCCATGTAGTCGTTTATGCGTTCCTCCAATAGCTGCTGCACGACGAAGTCATCTTTTATGAAGGTGAAGAATGGCGCCGCATGGTGTATAGCGTTTTCTCCGTAGTTGTTGCAGTTTTGGATATTTACGGTAGGCCGGTTGAGATGTTCACCGTATTCTAAATTGTAAATATCGCAGGAAACCACGGTGTGGACCGTAGGAGTGTTTCCCTCGCCGTTGAGATACGCTGTGATCGTAGAAAGACGTTCGCGAAAATCCAACCACGATGGAGTATTTAGCGTTGCCCAGCCGTTGCTGGCGCATGTGAAGGGCATGACGGGGTGTAATTGATTAGCACAGATAACTTCAATACCCAGCCGCACACTTTTTGTCAAGCAATTGTTGAGATTATGGGATATTTGTAGTAGCAGTGGGCCCTGCTTATAGCAGCGATTATTGGAAGCCTCGCTTGACATGGCTGCTCTGGGTAGACTGAACCACGCAAGTGAGATGTTGTCTTTCGCGGGAACTGCAGACGCTGCACTATGCGGCGGCTGGCTTGAATTCCAGACTGTTAAAATCGTCCCCGAAGAACTCCATGAGAAGATTATTCTCGCGCGCAGCCGTTACCATCTGCTGGAACAGCGTTTCGTTTTCCAGAACTTTGGTGAATCTGGATGGTAGAAAGCACGTCAACTCCCTATCCACCTCAATAATGATTCGGGGCCCGAAGCGTGTTTTTACTGCCCGTACATCAGAAATCTTGTAGTCGGTTTTTAGCGAAAGCTCCGGCAGTTTTTTCGCCGGCAGGAAGTCCGACAGCTTTCCGATCTTGTTGATTTGGGAGAAGTCCATCACTGATATTGAGCTTTTGAATTTCACGGGTTAAAATTTGTAACGCTGTTCTTCTATGGATGAGTGTTTGAAGAGCAGCTAAGTTTTGCAAGAATGCTTCAACGCGTACTTTTAACTCGCACCGTTTCCTCTGCATATGCTTCTGCTGTTGCCTCCCGAGAACGACTGATCCTTTATAGCTCTGCTACACCCACCCATCATACCCGCAGCTTCCCCCACCACGTTTCGCCAAGAGTCGCGCAAAACAAAATGGCTGATGTCGAAGAGCACCAGACGGAGCCTCTAGCAAAATTGCTGACGATGCCGTTGCTATGCGCCGCTGAATAAAGTTCGAGACACTGAGAAATATTTCAAACGTCATCATCATTTTATTGAACGGTTAACGGTTACGGGAGCAGCAGCCCTGTACACAATGTAAACTTTTATGATTGAAGGAATTGCTGCCTCCTGTGGGCAGACCCTTATGGAACATTTTACGCGTAGGTTTATTTTGCTTACGGGTAAAGGTCTTGTAGTAATCGTTAACTATTTTATCGTTGCGTGATAGATCATTTGAAAATACGCTTCTAAACTTATGCATACCGAAGCCAGTACACATATAATGAAGAAACATAATGCAATACTGTCCGCAGCACTGTGAATCCGCAGCTTGAAGCTGATCAGTGCTGTATCGGAAGAGTTTACAGTTTCCTCGGAGTCGACGGAGATGCTGCGGGATGATTGGTGGTAGACCGTAGCTGTCGAAGTACCATCCACATCCGTCACGATCGACGTACATGGCGATCCAGTGGCTGCCGGGCTGTTTATATCCATCAATATTTGCGACAATAGCCGTTGGTTTTGTCCAAACTTTTGGTATCCGATCTGCGGTGCATACACCAACAGCGTGCTTTTTTATATCACGTAGAGAGTCGAGGATTTGAAGGCTGTTCATAGCAGGACACGTCACAGGGCAAGCCAACCGATAACGCTGTTGTTGTCCTATATTTCCATAGCGACTCGCGACGTTCACTCTGATAGAGCAATGTTTTAATTCTCATCACATTATCCAGGGCACACTTATACGATTGATTTTTCCGTATCGCTGCGTCATATGAGCAATGTGTACCGGCCCCCGGAAGATGCTGAAATGAGATATTATCCTCGTCCTCCTCCAAATTTATAATATAGCAACCGGTGAGTTGCGCTAAATAGGATGATTTAGCGGCACCTCTTACAAATATCCGCGTAGAATCGGTAGCGATTGCCCTCAAAATGTTCTCAATGCAGCGTAATGGTGTATGACCCTCGAACCATTTTATACCGTGATGCTCCCGCGTCACCCGTTCGTTCGCTCTTTTCACATCCGGCGGTAATTGTCTGTATGCGTGAGGTGGAGCGACGATCCAATGATCGTGCCACGATGAATCGATTGATGCAACAGCCACATCTTTCGGTATAAAATTGTAGTGCGTATCCGTTAAGCCTTGTATGTCTATCGCGATACTCATGATGGTTCTGCTGTGAGCGCTCTGCTCGAACTGAAGAGCTCAACCGCTGAAATCTACAATAACTTGCCGGGAAGCATCAATCTCTACGACGTTATCATATTCCGCATACACGACACAGTTTACTGTTGAAGTTATTGCCTCGCCGAAGCGTACCTCGAGTCTCACACTGCCGTGTTTCACCAAATTGCAATGACTGTTATTGTTCGCCGAAAGATCGGGCGTTAGATCAAACGCAAAAAGACAATAGCCCCAGGGATACGCTGTGCGAGTAATTGAATTACCCTGATTGAGAAAGTGAATGCCAGTCCCTGAGAATAATGTATGATACGCATCCACATATAGATGCGTGTCGTCAAAGTTAGGTTGGAGTGCTTTCGATGATATCTGCACACCGTCAGCATATAACGCGAAATAATTAATTTTATAATTCTGAAAGTTAAACGGATTCAATGCGCGGTTACCGTTGAATGCTTTATTATCGACAAACCCTATAATTGTGCGCTTCGGCAGTTGGCCCAGTATAACATTGTCCAGAGTATCGCCGTGCACACCTGCATGCATCGATATAGACTTAACCTCGACACGTGTCAAAGGATATTTTGCTGTAGATTTTGATAATGTTCCCGCGTGAGCTAAAAGTATACCAGGGGCGATTTTAGCGCGGCGTACGAGAAGCGATGCCTCGGTAATATGCATGCTGAAACCTTTCGAGGAAGTCATAAGACAGAATGCGTCGCTGATACGTACAAGACGTAAACGCATCTCCACACCGTTTATAAGAAATCGCTCTTGATTAAAAATATCGCAATGGAGGTGACCGAGGAGATCGATCCCATTGCGGCCATTGAGGACCATTCGACAATTAGCAAGGCCTGCATTAGCTTCTACTACATCGTCCATTTTACCGGCTGTATCACTGTACCACAGACAACTTGAAAGATGAGAGCTTTTCGCACCCTGCCCATAATTCAATAAGTTTTCAATGTATGCCCTGTATGCATAAGCATTATTGGGCGGAGATACGAGCTTCTGATCGAGAAATACATCGACTTGATTGAACAGCGAATGAAGTAAATTATTGACGGGACCCACTCTAATGGTAGGGTCGGGTTTCACTGCACTCGAGCGTATTTGGGCACGTATGCTTAGCATGGTATGAGCAAGATCGATGTATTCGTCACCTTGACCAGGTACCACAAATTCTATTGGCGAATCATCCGTCAGAGATGAGATCGGTTTATAGTGCACCCATTGCGTTCCCTCGATGGTTGTTTGAGTTGGCGGTAGAGAGAATAGTTCCAGCTCAGACTTCAAACACTCACACGAATGGGCATGCAAGACCGCCATTTTCACGAGAAGATATCTAATACGGTCCTAGCTCGCGACTTCTTTTTCTTCTTCGACGTTCTCTTTCTAGCTGTTCTCTTTTTTTTAAACACAGTTTGTACGTTTTTGACGTGACAACGTGTTATAATTCGATGGAGCCGGCTGCACGCACGAAAAAACATGACTCATGCGGCGTTACCTCGCTCTGAGGCGTTCCATTTAAGGCTTGAAGTGCAAGCGAGAGCGCGGAACGAGCGACAAAGAGGCACAATCGGCCTCCGCGTTCGGCAGCGTTCGACATCTGTCTCTCTCCTACTTGAGTGATGGCCTCTGCACACTGCGAGCGACGAGCGACGAGCGATGAGCGATATCCAATGGCAACGTCACTCTCATAGAGCATTTCCGTCATACTCGAGCTCTCATTGGATATCGCTCATCGCTTGTCGCCTATCGCGCGCAGTGTGCAGAGGCCATGAGCGATGCGTCCGCATGGACAGCTGCTATACAATAATACATTTACATGTTTTCGTCAAGTATGAAGTGCAGTGAAAAGTGAATGTGGTGTCAATTGTTTATAGCAACGATAATTGCGGCGATAAAGGTAATGATTCTTTCGATATTAAATATATGTTCAGTGATATATTGTCGAATATTCGTGCTTTCATCATTAAAATAAATAGCATCGGTCCGCTAGTGCAGCGATTGTAGATTATGCTATAATTGACAAAACTATAACAATAAGTTAACAGAACTATTTCACGATGAGTAAAAAATCAAATGCTTTACTATTCGATCGAAATAATTATCGAGCGTAGCTATGATTTCAAAAAATTAAAACATAAACGTTAAATCTTCCACATATCATAACAACGTGTCTGAAATGACAGGTTGGACCAGCCAGCTGTCAAAGGGAACAATTTTCTCCTATATCAAACACATTGAGGCGGGCGTTTTAAAAGCTAGAGTTACAAAAATTTTAATGATGTTTCCAAATTTTAAATTTTAAATTTAAGATTTATGAACAATAATTTAATCACAGTTTATTCTTATAATAAATTATTCAAAATTATTACTTTTTTACAACAAATTACAATTAAATTTGCAAAAATAATTAAGTAACTAATTGAACAACTTTTATTCAGTTTACTTGCTGAAAGAAATAATGTCAATACAAAATTTATTATTATAAAATAATAAAATCAAAAATTAATTTTTAACAGTCGAGTAGAAATTTAAACAATAAATTTTATTCAAGTATTTTGTAAATTTAAAATGATTTTCTGAACGAAGAATTTTATGAAAAAATAAAAGTTGTAAAACAATTGCTCAAAGCACATTCATACTTGTATAAACTATGTACATTGTAAAAAAAATAAATAAAAATTGACATAATTGTATTTATGCGTACAAATAAATGTAACTTGATCAATTCAATTGTGATTTCCATTTACCTCCTTCTCTATATCCATACAAAATATCTATCAAACAAATAAAATTAAAATTTTCTTTTGAAAAATGAAACCATTCCATCAGTATTTTCTTATGACGTTCTCACGTTCAACTATCGTCAGTAAACCGACTTTACAGACAACCGATTTTTCTTCACCGCGGCGGTTTTCTTTTTTAGGCCGATGCTACGCGCTCTGTAGCTACTGAGTGAATGCGCAAGCTTGTGATTTTTCGAGGCCTTATATCCTGAGCCCTGCATAAGACTATTGAGTTTTTCCTCAGCTTTTCGCTTCAAATTCACACCCGATTCGCGCAAACGCGATTTGAAGGCTTCCCTAGGCTGAATTCTTGCATCCATTATATCGTTCGCCACATTAAGGCCTGACCGTATAGCCTCTTTACCGACAGCTCGTGCCCCCTGTTTTAAGAGAGGTAAAATGCGACGGAAAAGACCGCCAAGGAAACTGCCAATACCGTGACCCCTCTGGTTCGGCGACCCTATGTATACTTGACTAATTCCCCCGTACCCTGTTCTACCTCCTCCCACTTGTGCGTCAAAGTACGCATCGTAGTAATTCATGTTGCTCTCTCTTTTTTTTTCTCTACCACAACTAAGGTAGGCGTTTGAACTGGAGTGTCACGGTTAGCGTTCCACCCTCAAATGGCATCCAATGCCCGAATTCATCTCTTATATCGATATCTATCGTTTGAAAGCTGGTACGTAGAAGAGGTATGTACCGCGGTGGCGAAAAAGTTTTGATTTTCACAGAGCCGTAGTTATAATTATTATCAATGTCAAAGGGGACGACACGTAATAATGGCGCGTGTACATCACCGGTCATGTAGGACTCACAAATATCCGCATAAACAAACAACATATCGGGTATACCGTTCATACTGATTCGTTACCACAAGACCCGCGCTATGAGTGAAGCCTAAAATTTTGTTAATTATGGGGGAACAGTGGAAAGCGTGTTCTAGATTTTTGCACTCGCTACGATCTACCCCAGATGGCACGCAAGCACGCTCGTTTTTAAAATCGACATTGGCCTCAACGCCCGGGGTCGCTGCGTTCGTCACTAAACTGATAAAGTTTTTTTCACGTTCAGGCGGGACGTGTAGAACAGTCATCTGTATGTGTATTTTGGCTAAGGAATCGCCCCATTTACCGCGTAAATTTACACTCTGTGGCAAGTGTGTGGTATATTGTGTCGTCGAGTTATTAGGGTAGTACTTCATGCTGCTATTGCTAGGTAGAACTACAAAAAAACTCGGTATCACTCATCGCGCCTACTTTTTCTTATCCCACCTTTGGACTCTAGATAACTCGGGTTCGTAAGAAATGCCGTCAATCTCCTCGCCGTTGAGATCATGCAGAATGTACACGATAGGTCGGCTACTCACGGATATACGATGTATCTTAAACAGCTCACTGCTCCAGCCGCTCTCGTATCCTTTAGCAAAGGCAGCCTTCGCGCTACTGATGCGGACAATATCACCCGGCTTATATTTAGGAGGCGACAGCTGTACAGGATGCTGTTGTTTGTATCGCCGCATTAGATTATCGCGCGCTTTAGCAGATGTGAGCAACGTCACAGATGCGGGTGTCATTCTAATGCCGCTATGTATAGTACGATTGTATGCGGAGACTATATTCTGCAAAACGTCGATATAACGTTTTTGGCGCGAATACGTGAAGTATCGCCACATTTTTTCTTTCAACGTTCGATTGAAACGCTCTACAACAGCTGCTTTTACGTCAGGGTTGCGGCTCGCCCGAAACTGAATATTATGCTTCTCTAAGAAAGTCTGAAAAACTGACCCTGTAAATTCCCGACCCTTGTCCGATTGTAGGCAAACGGGAGATCGGCCGTTTGTGCTTTTTAGCGAAAGTATACGAGCCAGAGCGTCAGCCACTGTTAAAGCAGCCTTGTCGTACACCGGATCAACCCACGCGTACTTACTGAGCACATCTATGCCCACAAGAAGATAGGTATAGCCATCGTTATAACTTTTGAGTGAACGAAGGTCTACAAGATCAGCCTCCCAAATATCGTCAATGTTCTGCATATTGTAGATGTGCCGGGGGAATCGTCTGCGTATCGCTCTATGCTTGGTGAAAGCATCCTGTGCTTCGAGCCACTGTATCGTTTTTTCTGGGGAGATTTTCTTTTTACGACTTACGTGTAACAGTTTAGTAGCACCAGAAAAAGACGCCTCATGTGAAGGATCAAAGTAAATTATTTCAAGTGTTTTCATACTGACAGTTTGAGAGAGGACCAGGTGAACCGTCTTCTCTCACCACGCCCGCCCTGTGCGACTAATTTATTGCTCTCACTACTGCTGTAGAACTCGGAATGACTGGTATCGCTAACGTCCTCGTCGTCACCGTCGTCGTCAGCGTCGGTGGTGCTGTTACCGCGGGGCGAGCGTAATGTTGAATTGGCTTGCGGTTCCAACCACAGTTCGTCGTTTCCCACAAACTCGCGAGGTGCCTGTATAGCCCTTAAAAAATTTGCAAAGACTACGACCCACCGGTTTGGCGATCTTTCGCGCACGCATTGCGTCATCTACAAGGTCAACAATGTTTGAATGTTTAATTGTTTCTCCATTGACAGAGACCATACCAGCTGGATTCCAAGAAAAATCTGAGGACGGTGCATCATGTAGTCGTCGCAATAAGAGTTTCGCTTTATTGCGGAATTTCGCAGGTACACTCTCAACGATAATGGAATCGTTCATTCGTGTTTCTGCTACTATTGTTGCTGATCTTTCCACGGGGTGTGTGGCTTTTTTTTTTCCTTCACAAGTTCATGATACAGTTGTGCTCGTTCGCCATCGACGAAATGTAGAAAACGTTGTAATACGCTCAAATACGCCAGCCATTTTTCTCGCTCGTCGCCGTACGCATTAGATTTCAAGATTTCGCTCATCTCCATATCAAGGCGATTCAGAGTCGCCGTAATTGTTTTCTCCGCTTGGCTCACTGGTCGTGCCTCACTATCGCTGACACCGCGCTTTTGGGAATCTAGTTGTAATAGGCGCTCCTCGGGCACCAGAACCATTTTCCTGGCATGCTCCATTATTTGGCTATTAGATTTGACAATATGGTACCGAGGATTGGGGCAAGCAGTAGGGGTAAAAGTCCACCGCTTTAAATGACAAACTTCTTACTTTTTCAGCAACCTCTATTCGCGGCTAAGCGCCTGAGAAGGGGCACGTGGCGGCGCAATTTTTTCCGTTGGTTAGCTTTGAGAGGAATATTACCGCCAAGAACGTTTAAAGCGCACTCGCAAATGCAGCGTATTATACGAGAATCCGCTTTCCGCAAAATAGGCTCACGCCGTTCTTTGGTGAGATATTGAAGATCGTTCAATATCGCAACGCTCTTCTTGCAAAGAGACGATCCGCCGCGTGCCATCACAGGCGTAGAACTGGTAATTCCCTATATGTCACCGCTTTTTAATTTCTTTCGCGGTACGTAAACGAAATGGCGAGTATCATCAGGGAAAATACATGTGCGGTATCGGCAATTATCGGGTGTTGCTTGCTTTAGATCTAGCAACAAATAACCGTGCGGTTTAGATGTTGCGTCGTAATAAACCTCCTATAGGAATCGTGGATTTTCGGGACATATTTGGCGCGCCAAGTGCTGTATTTGAGCACGATGGCGAGGGTTTTTGAAGATAACGATATAATTAGCATTCAAAGAGATGTCCCGCTGACCTTGACCCTGATGAAACAAATTTTGCGTTATAAAAATAACGCTCAAGTTCTTATGATGACTGCCTTTGGTGAATAGATCGACAACGGTATTGCTCGATGCTTCACGCATTAGATCATCGATAATTAAGAACTTCGCGCGGGGGTCGTTTGAGTAATCGGCAGTCTGGGGTAATCCTTCGCGAAATTCTATAGCATCACCGTACTCCGTATATGCTGTCTGCCACTCGGAATAATAAAATATTATTCTCTCGAAGCGCTCGCTGTTCATACGCGTGATACATTTCAGAAATGTTTTAACAAAATATGTTTTACCGCAACCTGTTGGCCCGCAGATCATAGAAGTCCAGGGATGTTGCCACCTCGTGTCCATCGCGGTAAATGAGGACTCAGTGCAATATTAAATAAGACTTTCGGGTTTTACGTAAAAAATATATTTACAGTATATTTTACAAATGGCGATAACCGTAGGGAAGTGATCCATATTGTCCATCACGTCTTCGCTTAATGCTCGATGGCTTGCACGTTGTTGTCTCACCTCGTGTGACAACATGATGAAGTTCTGTACGTCTAATGGCGCCGTATCTCAGTACAATAGGATCCTCTCGCTCACCCACGATGAAGCATCGTACGGACTCATAGTTTATTAACGGATTATTTGCAAAATTAAGCGTGATACCCTTAACTTTGCAAACCTCACTCTCTGTCCCGTCAGGCCGCGCACGATGAATGCATAAAATTTAGGACCGCCGGAAATGAAACTTCTTATGTAACTGCCGTCACCATAGGTGGTTAATTCGTTAGTTAAATCGCCAAGCAATTGACCTATCGGGGGCTCGTAGGTATCAGGTTGCTCTCTCGTTACACAAATTACGGAGTCGGTATCGCAGTACAATGCGCGTCTTCCCAGTCGTTCCAGGTAACCATAATGTTTTAAACGCGCTTGTGCCGTGGTGTATGCAGCTATTACAACGTTAGCTATACTGGATGATACCACAGCCTCACGGGTTTTAATATAATTGACGTAAAGAATTGCATTGTTCACCGGCAGCATACATGTAATGTCTATTTTGGATTAGTTAATAACTCCACAAGTTTTTTGCGCGTTGATACTACGACTGTTTGCGGCAGGTTTTCGCGTTGTCCGAATTTTCCCCAGAACGAATTCAGACATAGTTTGGCGACTGAGCGTAGGCCGGGGTTTTTGGTTATCGACTGACGATTCAAACGAATCCCCTCTGATTGCTCAAAGCTAGCGATATAACGCTCTTTGGCGGATTCATCGTCCAAACAGTTCTCAGGCCATCCGCTCGCCTCCTGCTTGATCTTCAAAAAGGTGTTAATGTACTCGACGAATAAGCCTCCCGATTGCGTGTCACGATTGAATTGCGTTACTTCGTATTGCCAGATTTCGACAATGTGGAGTATCGTGTAACCGCATGAGACGGCTTTTCGCAATTCATCGGCAACCCAGGTACCCTCGAACACACGCTCGTCCGGATCGTCATGCATGCACTCTTCCTCATTCATCATCTCACTGCATGTGCGGCACAGAGAGAACAGCAGTCGCTGATGCATACGCACAGGCAAAACAGGATGGTAGAGATCGCGCGGTGGTAGAACGGTACATTTCACAAGACCTTCGACACGCGCTAGATCGTTAGTGGGTCCTGTCAGCTCTAAGCATTCCCCGCCTATATATACTTTCGGATGTTCGATAGGGTATCTACCGAATTTGTAAATATACGGGTACAGAGAGCAGACGTCTACGTAGCGTATGCGCTCCGTCTCTTTAACATCGTAGAGCGTCACCATATTCTTCGTGCGACCGCCGAAGAAAGCATCACGAGGATTTAAGGGTTCCGCAGCCATCAACGGATGATCCCGTATGAGTTCACGAATTTCAACACTAGTTTCCAAAAGCCTGTCCCACTCGCATTCCCAAATTTCAGTTAACTGATAACTACCCGAGCGAATTCTATTAACTATAGCAAGAGTTATTTCTAACCGCTCGTCCATTGATATATCACCGCGTTGTTTACAGTCTCTATTGAGGGAAAAGCATTGAGGGCAGCCGTGCCAATAGCAGCCATGAAATTGTAATACGTAGGCGGTATTGCCTGCTTCATAATAGCCGTCGACTAGTAAATTTTGAGGCAGTCTAAATTCGCGCGAACGGCCAGCGTGTATAATACGCTATCCAAGAGTATGCTCCATCCATACAAGCCATGAAATAGCCTTTTTTGATTGGGTGTGCACCCACCTATAGCCGCCCAACGGCATAATACCGATCGTATTGTCTTTGAGGAAATTTTTCCGAAAGACCCTGAAGCCGGCCGAGGCTATCGTTGTGCTCTCGTCAAACGGACAAACCCGGCCGCTGGCTATAAACATGTCACGAAAAGCCATACACGCGCGTCTCAAGATCGTGACGTTGTCCGTGCAGTAGCTTACGAGTTCCTTCGAAAAGTCAAACACGTAGTCTCTGTCTTTAGACTCGTGATACCAGGCTAAGAATTTTTCACGCTCTGCGGGGCGCATCGTGTCAGGAGAATAATACTCTACGGCTAGTAGCGGACCCACGTAATTTTGATTTTCCGGCCTATTAAACAAATGAGGAGAAACACCTTTTATCGATAGCTCCTCTGAGACCGAAGGCTTTAGGAAGCGCACTGAGAGGTATGTGAAAATAGTTTAGACTGTCGAGAAAAACAAGTTTTTCAACACGCATCGAAATAATTTTCGTGCCGTTCATAATTATACTCGGCAGTTGGACCTTTTTTTCTTCAATTAAGTAACGCAAAATGAACTGCGCGTCAAAGCCACCGGCATTATGAGCAATACAGATAGTACGCGAAAAATGCTCGACACGCTGCATAGCAAGTTCGACCAATTGTCCCACAGGCTGCTGTCGAAATACATATTGTCGAGAATCGAAATACTCGCATGGCTCGGCCATCGAATCACGAGTGCAACAATACGTGCAAACTCGTTGAACTACGCACAAGTTGGGCTCGTGTAGAAAAGTATTCGCATCGCCTGGTGCCTATGTACATTGCTGAGTCTCAAAATCGTAGAATATAAAAAGTATTTTCCCCGTGCTTTGACCACCCCGAAAAGGCTTCATAAAGCACATGTGACAACTGAGTCGATCCGCTCTGCATGCTTTACAAAAGGCCACACCGCAAATGTGTTTTCGTCTTTTATCGAGAGGCCTGACAATTTTCAGGCATTCGGGGCACCGCTTGAACGAGGCACACACGCTGTTTGATTTGCGTTTTCTGTACTGTTTAACAATCAAATGATTTTCGAAACATTGCAACCCGTAAAACCCGCGCGCGCACGCCTCCCATCGAATAGCTGCATTTACTTCGGGATCGTACGGTGGTGACGTCATACAGCGAGGACACTTTTTTTTTAAACATCTATGGCCAAATCTACGGTATTGCGAATTACACGAGGAGCAAAAATCGCGGCTTCCCACAGCGCCTCGTAAATTTAATATCGGCTGATAATGATGTGAACGCTCGTAATATAAAATGTGCAGCGTGTGTTCGATTTTGCCAAAAGTATTTGAGACTTGCTGCGAGCCATCGAACAAAGGTGCATTCCCCCTCCCTAGCGTCAAAAATTCATAAACTACTATGGCAATACCGTGCTGCGCGAGATAATTCTGGTAGAGAGCAATCTCACGGATACCGCAGCCGTTTGACGGAACTATAACTCCCGCTGCATTCGTTAATTCAAGCGCAGCGTTTTTCTGCAATGAGCCATTAGTCTGCCTCATACGCTGCCAGTTTGCGTGTAAACTACCTGAGCGTATTTTACCCCGTTCGGCATACGCGCGCGCCGCCGCCAGGGACCGTGGTAAACAGAGAGTATCGGTATTGCGTATCGTGAGAATGGATTTTTTTGCTACCCCCTCATGTGTTAAGCGTTTTCTGCCAGTGCCCTCAATGCCCCTGACAATACTGGCTTTGATTATGCACGCATCGTCAATATTCAATGCCGGAGCGCTCTAAGCAACGCTCATTATTAACTGTCAAATATCATCGAACACGCAATCTCTAACGGGTCGAAACGAAAGCCAAACGGGGCCGTGTGGTAAACTGTTCGAGGCAAACGATATACCTATGTAATCGCCAGCCTCGCAAGATGCTGTGATATACGTCAAAAGGTCACGAAACGCTCCTTCCAGCCATGGTAATAAATGGTCACCAGGTGGGGGTTGACGAATGCGTACGGTGATTTCTCGGCCTCGTAGTTTAAAACGCTTGAAGTACCGACGAGCCTCCTCGATGATCTCAATACGAGCGTCCGGCGGCTGTACATCGTCGAAGGACTCATCGCGCTGCCGCCTACGACCGAAACCTTCTTGTACGCCTGTAAAAACGAGTAGGAATGCTTAAAATTGCTTAACCATGTCAATAAGTCGGCTCAAAATGTACCTGATGTTATTGCTACTTCTAACCATGGACGTCTACAAAGCGTCTTCATCAAACAGCAGAGATACTGATGCATAACCTGCCCTAAAATATAATAACTCACTCTCTATTTTCGCAAACAAAATCTTTCAAGTTAATATTAGCTTTGCAAAACCGATAATGTATATACCGATGCGAGTAATATAGTAGGGGTTCGTTTACCTGAGTCGTCGCTCGAACTCAAAAGACGATTTAGCCAATCTTCATCAGCACCATCATCATCACCATCGCGCGGTAGATCGTTTTCACCTTGCTGCTGTGGTGAGGCACCTCTAAAAGGCCACATCCATAGTTGGTTGTCCCTATGCTCGTATTCCTCAGCAGGGTGTTGCACGTCGTTGACTATCTCGCGAGCCCATTGCTCCAGCATGATGTTGCCTCTCTCGCTTACAGCCTGATCGGCGTCATCGTCGTCGTCGCCGTCGTCGTCGCCGTCGTCGTCATTGCCACGCTCGGGCTTATTCTCGTTAAAACGATGATTCAAATCTGCATGTGTTTTATTATTAATGTCTGATAAAAACGTATTGTTAATGTATGATAATGGCTTATTATTATTAATATTTACATTCGTTACTGCCCGAAAATATTTCGGACGGGTGCCCCATACTGGATGTAGACAGTCGGACAAGGGTCTCAGCGTCGGAAATATCCGCAGATATATCTACCGGTGTTAGAACCGGCTGCTGTCGTACCCCTTCTTCTTCAGCATCTGATATGGGCGATAGCTGAAGGTAATCAGGAAGTCTATCAACAGTCTCCTCATTGTTGGTCGCGGGGTGTAGATCAGGACCCATAAGCAATTCAGAGTCTGTGCAATTATTGCTCAAAGGTCCTTCAATCACGGAATCTAGATGATCGTCATACACGCTTTCATCATCTCGCGCTATTTCTTCCTCCACGGCTTGCGCCCCCTCGGCGAGTGCAGCTTCTTCATCGGAGCTCGCATCATAGAGCCGACGATAATCTAGGGGTACTTCTGCATTATCACGATATCATACTTAAAAAAGATGCACGCACGCTACGGAGCACAACTTACCGCTTATTTCATTGGTGAGATTACGTGTGCACGGAATAGTCTCAAGATTTCTGCGTTGTAATTCTTCAAACACACATAGGAGAACGCTGTAGCCTCTAAACAAACCTCTGTTATAGGCCGTCACAAGGGCTCGCAGCGGAGCCCACCATAGCACATATTTCAAGCGCGTTAAGAGAGAATTTTCCGGTAAATATCGCAATTCGGTGCACCATCTATTATTACACCTTCGGCGAAGTTGTGCATTCCGCGTTTTGACCAAGCGAAGAATATCTAAAATACACGTACGGATGTGCTACATGTGTGTGTTTTATCACACATACATGTAGCACATTCGAAGACAACAGCCTTTTTGAAAATCTCGAGATTTATTTCACTGAGCGTGTAAATCGATATTTCGCGCAGCTGCATTTTTGCTGACTCGCGAATATTCCTGAAAGTATCTTCATCAACGTCTCCGTCGAGCGTTTATCGTCGGAGAAGCTTCATGTTAAAATCAAATCCAGAAAAATCATAGTCGAATTCAAATTCAACGTTCTCTAAGATTCTGCGCTCTCTTTAAAAAAAAGATAGAACGAGCATACGTATGCTATGCTATATACAGGCTATCCCTCAGCTGAGATGTTCTCGAGCATGTAGACTGAAATTCGGAATAGACTGGTATAAGTATGTATGGGTTCAGATCAATCTCTGAATTGTTATTAATTTTTAAAAGGATACGGTAGTGAGCGACGCGCGTGCGTGTGTACAGTAGCAGACGGTCCGGTGCCCCGCACACACGTATGCTCGTGCTCGTTGATGTGCGCGCTCTATAGCAGGTACGAAAATCCGCACAAAGAGGAGAGGCCGAGAATACAGCTTCTCCCTTGCGGTCTGTTACGAGGGCGCGTGTGTGGGTATGCGCCAGCAAGCGGCCCGGTGCCACGTCGCACGTATGCTCGCGCTCGTCGGTGTGCGCGCTCTATAGCAGGTACGAATTTCCGCACAAAGAGGAGAGGCCGAGAATACGACTTCTCCCTTGTGGGCTGCTACGAGGGCGCACGTGTGTGTATGTGTGTGCGCCAACAAGCGGCCCGATGTCACGACACACGTATGCTCGTGCCCGTCGGTGTGCGCGCTCTATAGCAGGTACGAATATCCACACAAAGAGGAGAGGCCGAGAATACGGTTTCTCCCATGGGGGGCTGCTGCGCAAAAGATTTTGACAGTTATCAGCATAATTCGCAAACTCCTGCGGTGCGTTCACCGGCGGATGAACTCATCCCGGAGCGGAGCTAAACTGCATCGCTTAGCTTGTACACGTGCATCTATGCTATCCAAAGTCTGTGCTTACCGTCGGATGAGCTCAGCGTAGAACGATTGCGCTCACCGTCGGATGAGCTCATGGTAGAACGATCGCGTTCACCGTCGGGTGAGCTCATCGTAGAACGATGCAGCGGCTACCTCGCACACGTGCAATTATGCTGACCTGTCAAAATCTGCAAAAGATGCCCTTCATACGACAGGCAGCTTCAGTTGCTCTTCAGACTCCGTTGCGCACGTTCCACCAGTCCGCGAAAAATGTATCCCGAGTGCGTCGAGCTTCCTATGGCGCCGTTCGCGTGCCGCTTTTCCCGCGTCGACGGCTTGGCCGTATATATACGTACAGTGGCGACGGGCGAAACGCATGAGTGGTTGCGTGAAGCCCTGTACGCATTTTACGTGCAGCGTCGGGCGGGAGTACGCCTTCCGTTCGACGATGTTGCGCCGGGAGCGTCGTGTGTGACAATCCCCGCGGGCGGTTGTGACGTGCTCCGCGGAAGCATACTGTCGTGCGACTCCGAGGGATATAGTGAAGTTTTTTTTTGTTGACGAGGGGTACAGCGGGTACGTAGACGCGGCCTCGCTGTATACCCCCGCGCCCTTTTGCGCGTTTGTCGTGGACCTCGGTATACAGTGCACGGTTTCGGGGATCGCGCATCTCGAGGCCATCCCCTTCGTCTCGGACCTGCTTGCGGATCTTGTGGAGAACGGCGTCGTCGTGGCTGTGGCCGAAAACGGCACCCCCCTCCCACGTGTGCGTATGTACAATGGGGTCGACATCGCGACGGTATTAATCGCGGCGTTGAACGACGGGCCCAAACCCGTCGCTTTTTACGACGCGGTGTGGCCCGACGACGGGTTCGACGACTCGTTCGAGCCGGAGGGGTGGGAGAACGAGCCGTGACACTCGCGCTAGTGTGTGCGCGTGCGCGGTTGTGTGTGCGTGCGTGCGTGCGTGCGCGCGTGTGTGTGTGTGTGTGTGTGTGTGTGTGTGTGTGTGTGTGTGTGTGCCCTCGGAGTGCACCGTCACCAGGAGCAGCAACGGCCTCGGTGAGTAAGATAGAATTATTTCTAAAAACGATTTTTCATAAGGTAAAAAAGGGGCCGCTATGGCGAACCCTCCACTCCGGCCATCTCCCCTCCACACCCCGCGGGGCGTGGGGGGGGGAATCCCCACTCCATCCCCTCCATCTCGGATACCGAGGAGGGGGAGGGGTGGGGGGATAAGGACGGCCATCCCCATTCCACCCCCCCCCCACCACCTCGGCTACCGAGGAGTGGGGATGAGGAGTGGGGGTCGCCATAGTGGCCCCCATACTACTCACGGGTGATTCCCACGGTAAGGGCCGAGGTCCAAGCGCTACCGGATTACCGGAGCCGTGACGTTTGAGGTTATGCGCACCCGATGTTGATTTCTGTCGCTTATTATCCAGTTTTTAGCGAAATGCAGCATGCAGAGCAGTACAGTAGATTAGGTCGGATAAAAAGCAACAACAGGGCATGCTTTCATCAGCAACAAGAACGCCCGAGGGCACGAAGCGGCAGAGAAAAGCCTGACAGAAGCGAGAGCCGAAAGAGATGCGTGCACAGGTATTCACGGTTGGAGAGAGAGGGCGGAAGGGAGGGAGGAAGGGAGAGGGAGAGAGAGAGAGAGATATGATTTATTATGCCCTAGTTCAACTTTCGGGCAAATGGGAGCGCATAACAAGTCTCATTCCTGACAAACTTGTAAAACTAATGGACGAAACGATTGATAACATGAAATATAAGAAATACAAGAAATACGCAGAGAATACGCATAAATACGCAGAAAATACGCAATCTATAACTAATAATAATTTAACATATTTGTCCGATAAAATGAGACTAAATTGAAAAACTAAGATACTCTAAGATACTCTCAGATACTTTAGATAAACTTATATGACTAAGAGGTGACGGAAAATTAAATTTTAAAACGCTAGCTGCAAAGAATACAGGAATACAGGAAGCACAGAGAAGGAGAAGAATCGTGTGCCAATACCAGCAAGGAAAGTAATAATAATAATAATAATAATAATAATTGTTTTCGACTGTTTTCCAGTCACGCGACGAGGCGACTGTTTTCCAGTCACGCGGGGTGAGGTGGAGAAGGCGGTGAGTAGCATGAGGAACCACGCCGCTCCCGGGCCGGATGGGATTAAGATCTTCTGGTGGAAGAAATTCACGTGCACCCATACCCATCTGGCCCGCATCCTCTCGTCGTTCATCGATAGGACGGTGCCAATCCCTACGTGGCTGACAGAGGGAAGGACGGTGTTAATCCCCAAAAAAGGGGATCTGTCTTGTCCGGAGAACTACCGCCCGATAACGTGTCTGAATGCGCTCTGTAAGATCTTCACAAAGATTCTTTATGAGCGTGTTCTGGGCGAGATCGAGCCTGCATGGCGGGAGATACACGAACAAAGGGGATCCAAGAGGGGGCTGGGAGGTTGTAAGGAGAACCTGCTGGTGGACCGCTGCACCACGCAAGATGCAAGACATCCAGCACAAGCGTAACCTCTCAGTCGCTTGGATAGACTACCGTAAGGCGTTCGACACTCTCAGTCACAAACTGATTATACACCTACTCGAACGCCTTTCGGTGAGTCCTTACATAGTGGGATGCATTAAGAAGCATGCCGCTCTGGAAGACACGGTTCACAGTTAAGACTAGTGAAGGCAACGTGTCGACCGGAGTGGTGGGGTATAGGAGGGGGATTATGCAGGGAGATTCTCTCAGCCCCCTCCTGTTTTGCATCTCACTATTACCCTTGTCAATCGCCTTGCGGGCTGCACGCGGGTACGAAGCGGGGCCCCCCGAGGAGCGTGGGCGAGGGATCACCCATTTATTTTATATGGATGACCTCAAGCTATACGTTCCTGGGGAGGGGGGGCTTAAGCTCCTCTTGAACATCGTAGCGACGTACACGCGGGCGGCGGGAATGGACTTCGGATTGGACAAGTGCGCTGTTCTTCATCTCAGGAGAGGGAGAGCAGAGGGTGTCGCGGCTGATGTTGGGCTGGTGGATGGGAGCGTCTTCAAACACCTGGACGCCGGAGGGTCTCGGTACCTTGGCATCGATCAGCGTTCTGTACAAGACGCTGAGAGTGTCAAGGAGGCCCTCGGCAGCGAGTATAGGCGGCGTCTCCGACGGATCTGGAAATCAGATCTGTCTGGGAAAAATAAGATTACTGCCACCAATATGCTCGCTGTCCCGGTCCTGCTCTACTCCTTTGGCGTCGTCAAATGGCGCAGAGACGAGCTTAAACAGCTGGACATCAGCACACGCAAAATAATGAACATCCAGCCGAGTCTGCATCCTCGATCTTACACCCCGCGCCTCTATATGCTGCGTCAGAGCGGCGGGCGTGGGCTCTTGGGATTGGAGTGTCTTCATGACCGCATGGTCCTCGGAATAGCAACCGATGTAATAACAAGCTCGGACCCGCTCCTGGAGATTGTGCACCAGCATGAGCTTCATGGGGGGGGGGGGGGTGCTTTTCTTTATAAGGTGGCAGATCGTGCGGCGGAGACCCTCGGCTTGGAGTTCCGCCGGCGCCGGCGTGGCGCCTTGCCAATAGACTCCGTCGCTCGGTTGCCCAAGTCCCGACGTCGGCGGGCAATCAGGGCCGCCGAGCAGACTGTCCTGACTCGGCAGCACGTGGACAGACCCATGCACGGTGTGTTTTTTCATCACATCGAGGAACAGGGGCCGTCCACCCAACAGACCTTTTCCTTCTTGCGGTCAGCTGGACTGATGTCCGAGACCGAAGGGTTTATCTGCGCCTGCCAAGACGAAGTCATCAACACCCTGGTCTATCGCAGTCGCGTTTTGGGTCAGCCTCTGCCGACCACTTTGTGTCGTGCATGCAAACAATCGCTGGAGACACTAATGCATCTACTTTCAGCCTGCCCAGTATATGCAGTCTCCGGCTATATCTATCGCCATAACGCGGCCCTAAGAGTGTTGTACTACCATCTACGGCACTCTTATGGGATAGACCGGGAACCCGTGCCGCTTTATTTACCAGGAGATATTGAGTCCGTTGTCGTGGGCGAGAGGTGCAAGATTTATTGGAACTTCTCATTCGCGACCATCGGGCAGCTTTAAGCGACTAAGCCTGATGTTGTCCTCTTCGATTTCGACGACAAGACAATATACGTCATTGAGTTCTCGGCTCCGGCCGAAGTGAACGTGTCGCGAAAGGAAGAGGAGAAACGGCTCAAATATCAGCCTCTCCTGGCCGAGCTACGTCGTTTGCACCGAGGATTCAGGGTAACTCTCGTTGTCCTCGTCGTCGGCGCGCTACGGGGGATGAAAGAGTCTTTTGTATCGGGCCTCGCTGGCACACGGGTTTGCAAACCCGGTGTCCAGTTGCTAGCGGGTCGGATGCAGAAGGCGGTTATACTTGGGTCCCTCCGTTTACTCAGGCAACACGATTGTGGGCTGCGGTAGCCGCTAACCCTTTGGCTCGAGGGAGCTGATGTCGGAACCCTCGAGTGCCGCCCAGTGTTATTGTTCCGGTCTAGGTTAAGACCGAGCCTAACCCCCGGGGGTAGGTGAATGTTTCCCAGTGCAAACTGAGGAAGTGCGTTGCCCGGAGCAATAAAGTTATAATTAGAAAAAGAATAAATAATAGTTATAAGGTCTAATCATGGAGCGTTAGCTATAGTTGTAAGGCACACAAACAGAGTTTACCGTAAGCCCTAGAGCTCACTTGACACCTCACGATCGAATCAGCATTGAAATGGTCGTTGCTTAAATATTTATAATGATGGCAATACAGTGTTGAAAGACACTAGACCGCGCAAACGGAATATTCAACCCGAGAGAGAGAGAGAGGAGCCCGCAAAGGCACTCGGAGTCAATCCTGAGGAACGAGATCGTCCTCTGTATTAATTTCAATGCGAGGCTGTCCATCGGTTCTTCTTGCAAAGATTTGGCCACTTCTATGCCAAATGTACTTGCATCCAGCAGTTGAAGCTTTGGTTTTAACGCGACGGTATAGCTTGTACTTGTCAGAGGGGAGCAGCTCATTTAAGAAAATATTAAAATTTTGGTGGCAATTGCTTCCGTACCGCGAGGATGTGCGTGGACAGTTCCGGAATGCCGAGCGCGTCGAAGATTTTTTTTACTGACTCAATTGGGTTGGGATTAACCCGAGAAGGCATTCCTGTCACAACAACCTCGCTGTTACTCTGAGTCGGAGTATAGCTGGCTCCAGTTGCATTTGATGTACGTAAACGTCGCAGCTCCGCTAACTCAGCTCATAAAACCTGATTGGCGGTTTCGAGTTGGGTCAGATGACATCCAATTCGGAGATAGCCGCTTCGATGGGCGGAATTCGCTGGAGACGTGACTGAATTCATCAGCTGGAGAAGGAACTGAATTCATCATTAGTTTTTATTTGAGTTTGACTAAAAGCGGTGATTTTAGCATTGGTTTGCTCGTAGAGTGCAACTAGTTTCGCTAGTCATTTCCACCCGGTTGAGCGGTATCACCTCGGGGGAGGGCGAGGGCGAGGGAGAGGGAGGGAGAGGGAGAGAGAGAGGGGGGGGGAGAGGGAGAGGGAGAGAGGGAGAGATTGATTGATTGATTGATTGATTGATTTCTTTATTATGCCCTAGAAAATCTATGGGGCAAATTTTTACAAACGCTTAAAATTTTAATTACAATAATATGATATAAGTTTATGCTCTCCTTTTACTTTACTATTAACGATTTCGACTGAAACCACTCCAAACACATCTACACATCCATCTCTGATTGCAATAAATAGGTAAAGAGTCGAGATTTGAATATGTCGATCGAGCCAACATTTGCAATATTTTCCGGTAGCGAATGCCAAAAATAACAGGCAGACACTGACAATGAATTTCTAAAGACGACCGTTTTATGCGCTGGAATAACAAAAATGGGTGGTTTCACTCTCGAAGTTCTGCGTAAATTCACATCAGTTTGAACAAATAGCTGATCGATATAATTAGGAACTCGCTTTTGAAGAATCTTAAACACTAGGATACTCATGATGTAAAGGCGTCGATTTTTCGTTGAAAGCTACTTGAGCCTATGACGGTATGGCGTTACGTGCTCGTGCCTTTGTAAATTAAATATGAAACGAATACATAAGTTTACTAGCTTCTGCAGTTTGCGATCGAGTTCAGCCGTCAAACCATGATACACAAGACAGCAATAATCTAGATGGGGAAATACAAGCGAGGTAATAAGTTTAATTCTTAGGTCTACCGGTAAGGTATTTCGATGGTATTTGAGCTTGTGTAACGTGGCGTATACCTTACGTGAGATTTCGGATATGTGCTTGTTCCATGAAAGATTTGATGTCATATGGACCCCTAGATTACATTTATCCAGTCGAGGAAGTTCGTTTATTATTAGCCGTTTAGTTCTACTTCGAGTCCCCAGGATAAAAATTACTGACTTCTTTTCATTCAGTGAGAGCCCATTTTTCCGTGCATAACTTGCAATCACATCAACATCATGCTGAACCATGGCAAGAGCATGATGAAGTTCATGGGATTCACAGCTGCGATAAATCTGCACGTCATCAGCAAAAATCATGTGATCGATAAATCGTAAGCCCGCGGTGGACACTGGAAACCGACGATAAGTCGCAATCCAGGCGTCTCATGGTAGACACGGACAGTCAAACCTCATCTGAAGGAAGGTCTTCAAGAGAATTTATTTGAAGAGGAGGTTGACCCTCAGTTTTCCTGGCATAAATAATC
This sequence comes from Ophion obscuratus, assembly GCA_964007375.1. Classification (NCBI taxonomy): domain Eukaryota; kingdom Metazoa; phylum Arthropoda; class Insecta; order Hymenoptera; family Ichneumonidae; genus Ophion; species Ophion obscuratus. The sequence continues at coordinate 1,041,631 of OZ023323.1, read as the reverse complement.
CCATTTTTAGGCCACACATACTTGAAACCGACACGTGCAGCTTTCTGTTTGACGAGTCTTAACAGTTTGTATGTAGCCGATGGAAGGAGTTCATTTACGTAAATATTGAAGTTTTTAATCGCATCATCGCAGTCTGGATAAACTTCCGACCATTTTAGATCTTTCTTTATTTTCTTTTTATTTAGAACTACGCTTCTCACGGAATTTGAAGTGAGCGAGATAATGTACGAAACCTTCAATCTTGTGGAGGCTCCGGCTACTCCTGCATTGTTATTACGGTTTACTTTTCTGATTGATAGAATATGAGCAGATAGATCACCAATATTCAGTAACTCAAAAATCTTCTTCACAACTTGTTCAGCAGGAATAGACGGATCAAACGGTATACCGCTCATGATTAAGTCACTCAAATTAGTCGACGGGCCCTGCGAATTCGCACTTTGAGTTTTCAAAAAATTTACTTCGTTTGTCAGTCTTATATTGTCTTGTATAATCGCTGCGATCTGAACAGAGTGATCATTTAGTGTGGAATCTATCGCTGGTATACGCTCTAACAGCGCTCGGAATTCATCATTCGTTTTTTCTTGGCGTTCCCAAAAAGAATAAATCTCCGTGAGAATTTTGTGCAGCATGATATCCTGAGTCGATACAGATATTGATTCTATACCCGCCGAGGTAGTGGTCGAAGCTCCACCCGGGGGAGGTCCAGTAAGCGAATTTTGTGACATTATGTTAAGAGTACCGGTTATAATTTCCGATGGACGGGCCAAATTTTGTCTGCAACAGGGTTTTGCTGATCTAGTAGCTAAGTGATTTCTCGCGCACCCCGGGTGAAAATTTTTATTACAGTCCGAACAATTCAAAGCTACATTTACGACATCCTTCTTACATTTAAAACACGTTCCCGACATACATGAAAATTCTTAAACTCTAACGGTGAGCAGAGAATATCGTCATGACTGACAGATGATGTATCGGTAAATACTTATCGATCCGGACGCGTAATGAGATTAAGGAGTCGTCCCGCAGTATACTACGTCAGCGCCGGCCGGTGTACCGAGGAGAGTACACAGTCGTACCTTCTAGTAAGACTCTTACTCGAAGACGTATTTTCGCTTACTTGACTATAGGTAGAAGACTATAGCGCTGTAGCTGCCTGGCGAGTTGCTCAACGTAGCACCTGACTATAGATGATAGACTATAGCGTTTCTGTCTCACCGGTCCGAGCGACAATGGCCGAAGATAAGAGAATCCAGGTTATAAAATCCGTCACCACTTTCCATCGAATTTTCTTTTCACATGAGATGTTCCGAGAAGTGATAATGATACTATCGATCGAAAGCAATGTTTAGCGTGCTTTAGTACTGAAACAAAAACGCGAGAGAGAGAGAGAGAGAGAGAGAGAGAGAGAGAGAGAGAGAGAGAGGGAGAGAGGGAGAGAGAGAGGGAGAGAGGGAGGAAGAGGGAGAAAGGGAGAGAGAGAGAGAGATTGATTGATTGATTGATAGAGTTTATTATGCCTTAGTTACAAACTTTCGGGCAAATGTGTGTAATAGTAATGAGTGACAATGTTAAAAAGAAATCGCAATAACAAGTAAGTTAAAAATAAAACATAGAGAAGCATGAGCAATATAAACTATAGATGATATAATAACAATAATGACTATGATTGGAGAATAAGCGTTAGAAAATAGACTGCGATAAACCTAGGAACCTAACTGACTAGTCTTGCAATTGACGCAATCATGCAATCGTGCGAGCGAAATCATACAAAAATCATACGAAAATCACGAGTGAAAACCAAGAATAAAAACGGATGACCTTGGGTCAAGCTGTCGTACCAGCAGAATGTGCAAGCGAGTTAAATAACGCGCGGTTATATAGCAAAATCATACAAAATCATACAAGTAGTACAGAATCATCCAAACTCATACAAAATCGTACAGAATCGTACAAAATCATACAAAATCAAACAAGATCATACAAAATCATACAAAATAATACAAAATCATACAAAATCGTGCTAGATAATACAAAATGAAAGCATACAACGTACAGTCAAAATAGCGCATAGCCGAATCGTGCAAAAAAGCAAAAAAAAAACGCAGAAAAAACGCAGAACCGCAGAACGTAAAACGCGAAACGCAAAACGCGGAAACGTGGAAAACAAAACGCATAGAGCAGAAGCAAGAGCAAGAGCCAAAGTCAGAGGTCGAAGGTCAAGCATCAGGCACTCCCCCCACTAACTCCCCACCTAGCAGGTGGTCGAAGAGTCGCAATTTGAAAATTTCAAGTGAGGGACAGCTGGTTACGCTCAACGGAAGGTTGTGCCAAAGGCGACTAGCTGACACGGCGACTGAGTTCTAATAGATAGCCGTCCGAGCGAAGGGGATGACGAAAGTGGAAGGAGGTAGTCTCAGCGAGGTACGAACTTCCGGCCGGACTCTGATGAATAAGTCCTGGATATAGTCTGGTACTGCACCATTAAGTACTTTGTGGACCAAGATCCCAAGGAAGTACGTGCGTCTATTCTTTACCGAGAGCCATCCGAGCTGATGTCTAAACGTCGTGATGTGCGCGTCCTTGCGTAAATTAAAAATGAAACGGATGCAGCAGTTGATGAGCTTTTGGAGTTTGGAGTTGAGTTTAGCGTGATGGGAAGGTAACAAAAAACGTTAGAACAGTAGTCAAGTGGCGGAAAGATTAGCGTTCTGATGAGTTGAGCTCTGATATCCTTCGGCAGTGAGTTCCGATGATACTTAAGTTTGTGGAGGATACCGTGAACATCGCGAGATAGGATAGCCACATGGCGCTTCCAGGAAAGAGATGACGTGATCGTCAGGCCCAGGTTTTGGTGCTTCAAAACATAGGGCAAAAGGAGAGCCATCGACTAGGATAGGTGGAAGTTCCTCCAGTACTAGAGATCTCGTACAAGCACTACTACCCAGAACAAGGACTTTAGACTTAGGCAAGCTCAGAGATAATCCGTTCCTCTTAGAGTACTCGGAGATAGCCCTGGCATCATCGCCAATTAACGCCAGGGTCTGGTTCAGGTCGTGCGGTAAGCAACTTCGGTAGACTTGAGTGTCGGCAGCAAAGACCATATAGTTCGAGAATCTCAGGGACTCAGAAATATCATTGACGAAAAGGGAGAAGAGAAGTGGGCCTAATACGGACCCCTGAGGGATGCCTAGATTAGTAGGAAGCCACGATGTCGCGAGCCCTTGCACGTCAACCACAGTCTGCGTCCGATCGGTAAGGTACGAATGAGTCCATTTAAGCGCTGAGTCAGAGAAACCCAACTTCTTTAGTTTACACAAGAGAGTATGGTGGGGCATTTTATCAAACGCCTTACTGAAGTCGAACATGACTAACACAGTTAGCATGCGCCGATCAGTAGCGCGCCGTACATCATCACATATCTTGATCAAAGCAGTTTGGGTCGAGAACCCAACTCTATACGCGGATTGTCTGTTGTCAAGTAGCTTGTTGGTTCCCATAAAATTGACTATCTGGTCCTTGACAATACGCTCAAAGAGCTTCGATATTTCGGACAAATTAGCGATCGGACGGGCATCCGACGGTGACTGAGGAGTCATAATTTTGGATAGGGGCCGGATGAATGCTTGCTTCCACCGCGACGGGAAATAGCTTAGCCTAATCGAATCGTTAAAAAGAGAAGTAAGATGGTCGACTACAACCGAGACGGCGTTGCGGAGGCTGAACGCGGAAACACCATCAGATGTCGTGGTGAGAGAAGTCGACTTTAGCAAGTCAATTTGGCGCCGAATGGTGATATTGTCAACCAGTGAGAACGAGAAGCTAGGTGAACCACAAGGGATATTCAAGAGAGTCTGCATAACGTCCTCCCAGGTCCGAACAACAGACGAGTAGTGTGCGTTTAGCAGTTGGGCAGAGAAGAAGTGAAGTGGCGACGTCGTTGCCGATTTGATTAGGCCAAGTCTCCTTAGCTCATTCCAGAGGATAGCGGGATCGGTTACCTGAGAGAGTCGTGATCTGAAGAATTCATTTTTAGCTGCCCGTATATCATGGGTGAGTTGGTCTCTAGCACGCCGAAATTCCGCCAGTCCCAAAAGGCTTTTAGAGCGCTTTGCTGCTTGATATAACCGGTCCTTAGATTTAATGCGGGATCGAAGTTCATCGGTCAGCCACGGAGCGGGCGGTCGTGACGCAGAAAAAGTCCTCCATGGAGCGTGGATGTCCATGGCCGAATAGAGAGGGGGGAGTTGATCTCATTAAGGAAAGAAGACACGGACTGTGCATAAGATCGGGTACAAAAGTTCGTTAAGCAACGGAGTCGATGAAGGGCAGTGACAGATTCAGTAAATACGATTGAGTACGCCATCTCAAGCATATCGTGTCCGTTGATGAAAGGGGTGACCGATTTAGAATGGGTAGCCACTTTAGCGAGATCATCAACCACCATGACATCGAGCCACGAGTCAGATGAACCAGTGTGAAAAGACGCACCCGAGTCCACAAAATGCAAGGCCGACGTAAAAGCAAAATCTCTCAAAAGAAAGAGAGAGAGAGAGAGAGAGAGAGAGAGAGAGAGAGAGAGAGAGAGAGAGAGAGAGAGAGAGAGAGAGAGAGAGAGAGAGAGAGATGATGATGATGATGATGATGATGATGATGATAGAGTTTATTATGCCCTAGTAGTACTTTCGGGCAATGTACAAAATAGTACAAAATAATACAAATCATAACAAAAGTAACAAAGGAATAAAATCATAATAATCGCATACGCAAGATACAAAATTATAAAATAATAACTTAAAAATAAACTTAACTAAAATTAAAAATAATAATGGAATAATGGAATTAGGGTTACACAATATAAGAAAGGTAATAAGAGAAAATATAACGAAAAAAAAGAAAGTAGGAATTTTGAGAACTTGACCTAAAGTTCCAATCGAAGAATCACAATAGAATATAATAATACAATAAATGATAATAATAATTTTATAATACGCGCATCGATAATAACAATAAACAATAATAATGAAATAAAATATAAAAACAAAGCAATATATGAAAATAATGCAATAAAGATAATTTCGGTACTCGCACATCCTTTTAGTAGTCGCCAAAGAAAATAAAAGAAATAAAAGAAAAGAAAAGAAAGAAAAATACAAATCAAAAAGAAAAAGAAAAATCACCACAGAAACGCCAAAGAAATCGCCACTCACAAGTACATCTCGCAATTTAATTCATTGTGGTTTCATGCGTGTTCCGCTCTTATTGCTTCATTATCAAACATATATTTGTGGAGTAACACCTTAAAACAGTCAAGCGAGGGAGCCGATGTTAGATGAACCGGAAGTCCATGCCATAAACGGCAAGCAGCTACGGAGACTGAGTGCAAATACACATTGGTTCTGGCGAAGGGAATCATAAAGGTAGCTTGAGGTGTTCTCTGAGAGGTTCGAAGTTCAGGTCGCACGCGCTCAAACAAGTCCGCGATATATGCGGGGACAGTGGCTTTTACGACTTTGTAGGCCAGGATAGCTAAGAAGTAAGAGCGGCGATTTTTAACCGAGAGCCATCCTAACTGATGCCTGGAAAGTGTAACATGACTGTCTCTGCGCAAATTGAAAATAAATCGTATGCAGCAATTTATAAGCCTCTGCAGCTTTTGATCCAAGTTACTCGGAAGAATGCAATAAACAGCGCAGCAATAATCCAGCCTTGGTAGGATCAAGGTTCTTACTAACGCCGCTCGTACGTCAGTAGGAAGGGAGTTTTTGTGAAACTTGAGTTTGTGTAGAAGACCGTGAACATCCCGTGACATACACGCGATATGCCTTTTCCAAGAAAGAGTCGATGTAATGACTAGACCTAAGTTCCGGTGCTCAGAAACGTAAGGCAAAGGGACAGTACCTACTGTGATTTTTGGCAAATTTTGAAGGTCTAACGAACGAATACGCGCATTACTACCAATCACAAGGACTTTCGACTTACCCAGATTCAAGGATAGCTCGTTTACACGGGAATACTCAAAAATTGCTTCAACGTCTCGATTTATGCACTGAAGAGAATGATTTAGGTCGTGGGGTAGACAGCTGCTGTAGATCTGCAGATCATCAGCAAAGACCATATGACTCGTAAACCTTAAGCAATGCGAAATATCATTTATGAAAAGCGAAAACAAAAGCGGTCCCAAAACAGAGCCCTGTAGAACGCCAAGGTTTGTGGGGAGCCACGACGAGTTTGAACCATTATTATCAACTACCGATTGCATTCGACCAGAAAGATACGAGTGGATCCACTTAAGGGAAAGGCCAGAAAATCCCATGAGTTTTAATTTACGTAATAAACTAAGGTGAGGTACCTTATCAAAAGCTTTACTAAAATCAAACATTATGAGGATCATGAATTTGCCTTGGTCGATAGATAATCGAGCCTCATCACAAATTCTTATCATAGCGGTTTGCGTCGAAAAACCTACTCTGTACGCCGATTGCCTAGGATCAAGAATGTTGTGAGTGCTGATAAAATTCAAAATCTGCACCTTGATTATACGCTCAAACAATTTTGATAACTCCGACAGGTTCGCTATTGGACGAGTATCTGAGGGAGAGCCTGGAGGGTTTGATTTCAGAAGCGGACGACTCAGAGCTCGTTTCCACAGCGACGGAAAATGACCAACCTTAATAGAATCATTAAAAATCTTGTGGAGACAGTCGACAACTAGAGTAGCTGAAGCATTTTTAAGGCTAAACGCGGAAACGCCATCCGGGGTCATCGCAAGAGAGGAAGACTTAACTAAAA
>OZ023323.1:1025740-1034639 GCA_964007375.1 Ophion obscuratus | reverse complement strand
GAGAGAGAGAGAGAGAGAGAGAGAGAGAAAGAGAGAGAGGAGAGGAGAGGAGAGAAAGAGAGATTTGGTTTGATATACATTTATTATGCCCGAGCAAGCTATAGGGCAATTTGTTAAAAAATAACAATAAATGGTGAGTCTCAATGACTGTTCGTTATTAGCACCGGGAGACCAAGTTCCAATTTTAACTATGAGGAATATAATATAATATAATAGGGAGAAAACCGGTGCGATGGTCTAGTGGTGAGCGTGCTCGCCACTAAACCAGCGGACCGGGAGGTCCCGGGTTCGAATCCCGGTCGCGTAAATTTCGGCGTGAAATGTTTTTCTTCGGCATTTCGCGGCGAAATAAGACTAGTTCCACGACCGGGGGGCGAATTCGATGACCGGCTGTATTGGTATAGGTTTTCCGCAGTTTCCCTATACCCATGACAGAAAAAATGTCATGATGAATATAATACGGTGGGGGAAGTCGGCTGCGGCTGCAAGAGGGGGGACAGAGAGAAAGATGGAGAAAAAAAAGGAGTAAAACAGTAGAGGAAAGAACGGTCATAATGTGGGGAAGAATATGGTAACAAACGCGAAAAGCGTGTACCTAAGGAAAAAACCAATAACTAACTATAATAGGGAAAATAAGAATATTAGAATAGAATTACAACAAAAATTTCCGCACGCTTAATGAGTCCTCGCTAATTCGCCACGCATTTCAGAGGGTAATAGATAATCGTGCAGTAGCCATTTCAGTTGTGGCACAGATGACGCACGCGTTAGGTTTAGCGGTAAAGAGTGTCAGAAGGAGGCCGCAGACAGACTAAATGAGCCATGCAAGGCAGTCGTCCTATGAAGCAGAATCGCAAACGTTGGGGGGTGATAAGTGGTTAGAAGCACGAGTGGAGCGGTCTTGCGAGAGGAAGAAGCTCACGAAGATAGAACGGAGCTTTTAGGTGCACTATTCGGTAGGTAAGACAACCCAAAAAGTAGAGACGTCTATTCGACACTGAGAGCCAACGCAATCGATGCCGGTAGGCTGTAACATACTCATCACGCCTCCGGTCAAATATAAATCGGATACAATGATTGACGAGTCGCTGGAGTTTGAGGCTCAGGTAGTTTGGTAGATCGAGTAATAGAAGGCAACAGTAGTCTAGGTACGGAAAATTAAGGACATGACCAGTTCAGCTTTGAATTCTGTATTTAAAGAGCGTCTGTGATATTTGAGGCGATAGAGCGCAAAACTTATTCTCTGAGATATCAATGCAACATGCTTTTGCCAATGTAAATCGCTGGAAAAATGCACCCCAAGGTTACACACAACATCAACATAGGATATCGAAGATAGGCCGGCTGTGATCTGAGGGTACAATAGAAGATCGAGAGTGCGGATATAGGCAGAGCTGCCAAGTATGATGGCCTTTGACTTTGTAGTGTTTAGAGAAAGGCAGTTATTGACGGTGAACTCGGCTATTACATTAGCATCATGTGTAATCTTTGATATGGCCTCGCGCAGTTCAGAGGGATGACAATGCAGATAAATCTGCGTGTCATCAGCAAAGACCATAAGGCTAGAATAACGCAGGCCGACGCCAATATCATTGATATACATGGAAAACAACAGAGAACCAAGGACCGAACCTTGAGGGACCCCCATGGTAGTGGGAAGCCACTCAGAACTCAATCCCCTGCCATCAACCACCGCCTGACTTCTATCCGTCAGATAAGAGTAGATCCAATCCAATGTATTAGCCGCAAACCCTATTGACTTTAGTTTCTGAAGTAATTTTAGGTGGCAGACAGTATTAAATGCCTTACTGAAGTCAAATAGGAGTAGGATCGTGAGCATCTTTTGATCGATTCCCCGGCGAACGTCATCCGCTATACGAAGCAATGCTGACTGGGTGCTAAAAGCTTCCCGGAAACCCGACTGTTGGTCATGGATAACGTTATGTTCGCCGAGGAACCCAGAGATTTGAGAAAAAATTATGCGCCCGAACACCTTAGAGAGGTACGGAAGGTTGGTGATCGGCCTAGTGTCAGAGGGTAAGAGCGGAGTACTTATTTTTTAGAGCGGTCTTATGAAGGCTCGCGTCCAAATTGCTGGGAAATGTGAATGAGCGATCGATATATTAAAAATGGACGCGAGATACCCAGCGAAAATAGTTTTGGATTTGTGAATGGCAAATGAAGATTTCGTCGGCGTTAACGCCTAGGGAGAAAGAGGGATTCTCTGAAAGAGCCTTCAGGACAGTCGCCGGAGAGATCGTCGACAATTCTAAGGGAACATGCTGGGGAGGAGCATATACCTCACGCATACCCTCACGAAAATCATCCGAGGACACTGGATCACGATCAGCTGAAACGGACAGGAAACAATTGTTAAGTTGATCAGGAGTAAAGAAATTAAAAGGTGTAGCATGCTTTGGCTTAACTAATCCTAGGTTCGCGAGCTCCCTCCACAGGCGTGCCGGCTCGGCTATGGTGCTCAATTTATCTAAATAAAAACGTTGTCGATTTAGGCGAAGTGCCGCTGTGACTCGGTCTCTGCACGCACGGTAAGCTAGGGTATTAACCACACTTCGTTGACGCTTAGAGCGCTGGTATAAGAGGTCGCGCTCGCGAATTTGGGCTCTCAATTCATCAGTCATCCAGGGCACATGTCGTCGATGAGTATGGAAAGGTCGCAAGGGCGCATGAGAGTTAAAAGCTTCACAAAACCGCCGATAGAATCAACCCCACATAATCATCAATTGAGCCAGTGATGGCAGGCCACTCGTTTGAAAGCAAAAGAACACTCAGCTTAGAGTCCAGCTCAGCCACGAACTCATGTTCATCGAAATCACACAAGAATCGCCTGTAGATTATTAGCCGGGGAGATAAAGTAGGACTTTCAACTCGGTAAACAAGTTTGAGCAAATCATGACCCGCAATAAAAGGTACACTAGTTTGCGAAAAAGAATCAAGTTTAGTCTCAGAGTCTAATATCATCACGTCTAACCATGAATCACAATAAGCCGTATGAAAAGTGGCTTCAGAGGGAACGAGAAAGAGTGTTTGTGAAAATAATAAATCTTTAAGTGCCCGTAACTCATGGTTCTGAGAGAGGAGATTACAATTTAAATCGCCAGTGATGATAACGTTGTAGTAAGCGTGACTATGGCGACAAAAAGCTTCCATGAATTCAGCGAACAGTAGTCCTTTAGGTCTGCGGTAGATCGATGCAAAGAGAAGTGACTGCCCATTTGATAATGTGAGGTCGAGAATGATAAATTCTGGTGAGTTCGAGAATGTTGAAGGAGAGGAGCCCAAAACTTTAGCCGTAATAGAGACATGAATGTAGCACGCTACACCGCCTCCCATCCGCCCGATACGATCATTCCGTATAATGTAATAATCGCCCATAGCTATTAATTCGTCCATAATATGAGGATTGAGCCATGTTTCTGAGACAGAAATAATATGGACCGGGTGCGACTCAAAAGTGGAACGGATGGTATCGATGTGAGCTAGTAATGAGTTCGCGTTAAAATGGGCGGCGGAAAGAGAGGTGAAGCCATGCAATTGCGGAGGACATGAACTACGTGGACTCCGCACGCCGTTCGAAGAAGATGAGGAGGGTCAAACCAGCTTATTGAGATCATCCATATTAGTTATAGCAATGGAGGGGTGACCCTCAGCCGTGCGAACAAAAATTCGGCCGAATTTGCATCAAACATGTTGGTAGCCCGCGAGACGCGCGCGAGTCCTAGTTGATCGAAGTAAGTTGTATAGCGCTGATGGTAACAGTTCGTTGACAAAAATATTCCCTCGCGTGGATCCACCGAATACTTCATGAATGGGCAGAGCCCGCTTGGCACGCTTCGCAATGATAATCGCATCACGCAAGACCGCCGATGTTAAAGCGACGATTAGGGAAAACGGCCGCGGAGCTTGCTGGGTGCCGGCGGAGGAGGAGGACTCTGCAGGTGTAGATTTGCGTTGTACTAATCGTACTGTTATCACGTGACTTATGAGGTCAGCTACCCCGAGAGCGGTTAATATCTGTTCGACAAGCGCCTTAGGTTGATCAGTTTCTCCGTGAGGTAAACCCGCGTTTACAATTTTATTTGAAGTGAGGATTGAGGATGAGCTCAGAGACACAATTTTTTTATCTAGTTCTGTAACTTCCCGATGCAAATTCGCATTATCGGTACGGAGTTGTTCGATCTGAAATGTATGGCTCGATACCGTCTGGACTAATTTGGGTAGTAAGCTAAGTGTTTCCGACATTTTATTAATAACTTCGTTAGTACGATTAGCCGTTTCCCTTTGCTCGTCAGCGAAAGTAGTGAGGGTAGCAATATTAGCTTTGCTTTCAGCGTAGCCATCACCGACTGCAAAGTTATGTCAGACGGAGTGTTAGAAGGGGCAATAGTAGCGGGTGAGAGAGAGCCGTCAAACATGGTTCTGAGATAAGTCTTACAGCACAGGTCGATGCTAGAGTTTTTATAATAGCTACGCGCACAGGCAGGGTGTAATATACGTCGGCACAGACCACAGGAATACGAATCACGAGCAATAGCCTTATTGCAGATAGTACATATCGGATGCATAGGTCGGTCGTTACATTACCGACTGGAGGATTCGTAGAGATAGGCAATATGAGTGTGATACCGACTATGAAGAACACACAGAGAAGATCATCTCGAGTTGGTGTGCAGACAAGGACCAGTCGTCGCAAGCAATGCCGAAGATACCTGAACGTCACATAGGCACAGCGAGGATAGTTGTATAGGTGTCGACAATGCGGTCATGGTCGGGACGGTGTCGAGCAGCGTAAAAATAGTCCGAGCGCGTACGTCGTGTTCCAAGAAGGGGAGAGCCTTGATATCGTACATGTGTGGGAGCCAGAAATCGAGCGATAGGTAGACGACACACGCATGTATTAGCGCGTAACGATTACCGAGTATAGCCGAAGCTGCCCGAATAGAACCGAGCACGAATGAGATGGGTGAAGAAGACGCCGAACTGATAATGGAATCAAAGAAACGATCTGATAAAATTCTTTTCAATTTCGCATTCCAGCGGATGTAGAACAGTACAACAATGAGAGACTTATCTACATCGGTGGAAAGCGAATAGTGGCACGCTTTGAGTCTGAAAAGAAACGCACGCAGGCACAGGTACGCAGAATTACAGAAGCAAAGAGACGGAGCGAAATTAATAGCGTGTGTCAAGACTCACCGCAGGAACTGAACTGTAAGAGAAAGAGAGAGAGAGAGAGAGAGAGAGAGAGAGAGAGAGAGAGAGAGAGAGAGAGAGAGAGAGAGATTAGATTAGATTAGATTTTATTAGTGCACTAGGGCTGTAACGTCCTCTGGCACTCCACAATCATTCTTCTCTCGGGTCTGCAGAGAGAAGAGTACAAATGAATCGGATTAAAAAAAAACGTCTCAATACAATCAAATAAGGTGATTCTTTATAAGCCAAATTAAACATGTTTTAGGTACAGATAACCTTGAATAAGCATGTACAATAAGATAAAAATAAAAATAAAAACAAACATAAAAAAATTGAGAATATTACAAAGATAGTTCTTAAAAGCTAAGAGCGCGATGAGCGAAAGAATAAAAAGCACTTTTATTAAACATTTTCAAAATTTTCAAAATTTTCCAGGGCCAGTGCTCGCATACTTTTCTGCAAAGCTGGAAAAAGAACGCGAGTGCATGGTGACTGCATACATGTATTCGCTAGTCGGTGGCTGATCGCGATGACAGGTTATATTAAGTCCTTACATAGCCCTGAGTTGCCGGGAAGGACTGTATTCGTGAGCGCAGTTCGTATGAGGTCGCAAAAGGAGGTTAAACTAAGATGGATATAGTGCAAAGGAAAGCCTCTTAGCAAGTAGGCAGCGGAAATATGAAATAAGTGTCTCATGTATTCCGTGCGAAAATGTGGGATTAAGAGAAATTGGGCCCGTTCTCGGAGGACCATTCCTTCTCCTGGATGGTAGAGGGTGAACATTTCTCGTAGATAGGCTGGTCGGCCTGTATTTAAGTAACGGTGAAGTAGACTTAAAATGTGGTATTTACGTCTGTTTTCTAGGGTTAGCCATTTTAACCTTATCCAGTAGGAAGTGATGTGTTGATACCAGCGTACGTCAAAAATAAAGCGCGCACATGAATTTAGTACCACTTTCAGAATAGTGTTGTATTCATCTGATATGCTAAAAATGATGGTGCAGCAATAGTCATAGAGCGGTAGGATGAGTACGTTGACGAGCTTGGCACGTATTTGCCAAGGAAGAAAGTTGCGGCACGTTTTGAGCTGGTAGAGTCGCGAGTTCGAATTTTTTGCAATGCTGATTGCTTGCTCCTTCAAGCAGAGGACATCATCCATCCAATACTCCCAGTATTTTGACAGAAGAGCTGAACTTGATAACGGCTCTACCGTTAAGTATGCTAGGCAGTGTAGAATGTTCTAGGGCTCGGATGAATGGTCTGCTGCCGAATATTATAGCCTGAGTCTTATCTGGGTTTAGCTGGAGCCGGTTGAGTACAGTCCAGATTCTGATCAAAATGATTTCTTTGTTTATGTTGACAATATTCTGTTTGAGTTCATGGACGGGACAGCGGAGGAGAATCTGGAGATCGTCGGCATAGAGGTGGTATTCGCATGAGGCCAGAGCAAATTTGAGATCAGATAGGTAGAGAGTGAAAAGGAGTGGACCCAGGACCGACCCTTGAGGCACGCCTGTTTTGAGCAGTGCCCAGTGGGATCAAGTTCCTGCATCTCCGAGAACCGCTTGGAAGCTACCTGTAAGGTAGGACTGGATCCAGCGAGTAGCAGGGGGAGAAAACCGAAGTTGCTTTAATTTATGCAAGAAGATATCATGCTCTACTCTGTCGAAGGCTTTTGAGAAATCGAACAGTACCATTGGTGTTAATTTTCTATCATCAATTCCTTGGCGCACGTAGTCGGTTACGCGAAGGAGTGCTGTCTGCGTGCTAAAACCTTTTCTGTAGACGGATTGATATGGGTCAAGAAGACTACAAGATTCGAGAAACGAGTTCATTTGGTTTGCTACTATGCGCTCGAGCAATTTTGATAGAGGACACAGAAGCGAGATTGGTCGCTAATCCGAGGGAGACGTGGGAGATTTAACTTTGGCTATGAGTTTGATAAGTGCCTTTTTCCAGATTAGTGGAAAAGTGCCGTGCTGAAGAGAGAAATTAAAAATGTGTAATACTATTGGGAGAACCACTGGAATGGCCATGCGCAGTACCCTGAGAGAAACGCCGTCTGCACCAGGGGCTTCGGAGGAGGCAAGCCGAAGTGCATTGAGGAGAGTTGCCGGGGAGATATCGCCAAAGTGAAAATGAGTTGTAGTAAGCCCCATCATGGTCGGTGTGTGGAAGTTCCGATTGAGTTGCAGGTCCATTGCCGAAAGAGGAGAAGTAGCTGTTTAGTTCTTCGATTGGAATGGCGGGTGGGTTGTGATCACCCTTGGAGCGGAGAATACCGAGTTGCCGCAGTCGCTTCCAGGCTAGTCCGGCGTTTCTGATGTCATTAAATGCCTCGGTGTAGTATTTCTGTTTTGCAGTTTTAATGATGGACTGAACTGAATTACGTAACATTTTATATCTGGTGTGTATCTCGGTGAGGGTCGTGCGATCAGTGTAACTCTGGTTGTCGCTACTGTGACCGATCAGGCCTCTGCGATGGCATGCAAAGCGCCTCCATGCTTTATCACGATTTCGCATTTCACACTTTATATCTTCGGTTAGCCAAGGCGCTTGGATGCGCTTTGGTGTGAAGCGTCGTATGGGTGCGAGCTCGTCCAGGCTATCCGTAATATTGGTATTGACAAAGGAGACTTTGAAGTCAATTGATGATGACTGAAAAAGTGGTGTCCAGTCGGTGGATGAGAGGTAGGACACGAAGGTCTGCTCGTCAAAATTGCGAAAGTCACGCTTAAGGATCTCGTGGCGAAGGTCGTTTTCTATCTTGCAGTTGTAGTCTATCCAGATAATGTCGTGTCCTGAGAGAGAGATGGGTTCCTGTCCAAAATTAGCTATTTTCTCTTGTCGATCTACTATGCAGTGGTCGATGCTAGTGTCAGATGTCAGAGTGTGATGTGTGGCGTTGTAAGGGATCAGAAATATATCATTGGTGGCAACAAATTGGGAGAGAAATAAGCTGTCATGTGAGACCGTATCCATGTTTAGGTTGAAGTCGCCCATGGCAATAAAGTTGTTGTGAAGCGGCATAAGATTATGGAACGCAGTTGTGAAGGTAGACATTTCCTTGACTTTCGGTGGTCTGTAGAGTACTGCGATTAGAAGTTTAGGTCCTCCAACACCGGAAACCTCTAGAAAGAGGAATTCGGGGCCGTCTGACGATGAGCTTGACGAAGCCAGGATCTGTTTAGCGTTCAGGGAGTGGTGTACATAGATGGCTACGCCACCTCCGATACGGTCCAGCCTATCTCTTCTAAAAATCTTGTAGTCCTGCATGAAAGCCATATTGTCGGGTATGTCAGGCTTGAGCCAAGTTTCGGAAATGCAAATGATATGATGCTGCTGACTGGAAAAACACGTTTTGAAGCAGTCAAAGTGATATTTTGCTAGAATGGATTGGGCGTTGGTGTGGGCAATCCGAATTCTTCCGCAGTGTACCGTTGGAGAGGAGTCCATCACGTGAAATTTATCAGGCTGACCTTGTCCTCAATCTGCCGTTTAAGGATAGGACACTTCTTGCCGTCCATGGCTGAATGGTTGTGATCTTGGTTGGCTGCTTTGCAATTTGCACAGCTAGGTGAGTCCTGTTTCCTGCCGCAGTTGCGCATTTCATGGTTGCCGCTGCAGTGACCGCAGAGAGCAGTGCTGCTGCATGTTGATGCAACGTGTCCGAAGCCCATGCACTT
>OZ023323.1:598240-1020740 GCA_964007375.1 Ophion obscuratus | reverse complement strand
AAAAGAGAAGAGACTTACAGCTTGGAGAGGATCCTTCGATCGGCTCGATAGAGATCCTTTTTCTCGTTTCCTGATTACTCTCTCTTTTTCTTTCGCCGGGGCTTGCGATCCATCTCGCGTTATCGCCCGGAAATCCTCGTGCTTCGCTGACCACGCTCGGAGACTCAATAGCTGGCCACGCCGGCCGGCTCCTTCATTTCGCCCGAATTTTCGGTAGATGGGCGAACCTCCCATCGATTCCTCGCTCGATCGCCGCGGCTCGCCCTTCCGGCCACCTCCGATGATCGAAGCCCGAGTCGTGGAGCTCCCCGATCGATAAGTTTTGCTCGGCCGGCCCTGCTGGACGCGAGATTCGTGCCTTCGGGTGACGCTCCGTACTCTGAAGACTCGGGAGATGGCGGTAGGAGGCCTCTGACAGGCAAGCCCGATGTTCCGCGAGGCCGAGTAATGACGCTGTTGACCTTCGTCGACACCGAGCCGACGTGGCCTTACACGCCAGTCTGCGTGGTCCTTGCGCGAGGGACGTCGTACAAGAGGCGAGGGGGAGGAAGGGGAAGGGTGGTCGTGGATTCGATACAATATTCTGAAACTAGCCTTAAAATTAACAATTTATAACGTCGGCTGAAGGTACGTGGCGGAGAAAAGCCCGAGCGTGGTCTCGCGGGCTTTTTCTCGAAACGCTTGTGACACAACGTCGCAGCTTTTACCTAATATTCCTCTCGTGCTCCCTCTCTCTTGGAACAGTCATCGTGCGAAGTTTAATAAATTAATTATCTTTTTTTCTTTTTAGCGACACCACTTACTTTTCTTATTTGGTAATATTATTCTATGAAAAAATGATGTAATATAGGCCAAGTATAGCCAAATATATTCTTAATTTTCCGAAAAATTTCACCGAGTACTTCAAAAAATTCCCGAAAATCACCCAAATTTTCAGCGTTCACACTGGTATATCCCCTTAACTCCTTCCTACTGTTTATAAATATCATTGTTTTTGTTCCTTTTCTTGTTTTTCTCTACACCGTCTTTCTGTTCGCTTGTGGTTTTGTTTTTCTGTGGGTCTTCTAATTGCCCTTGTGTTTTTGTCTTGTTCAGTTATTGCCCCCTCTCCTCTCCTATCACGAAGTCAGTTAGTTTTGACTACGTGGTGAGGTTATTTATTTATGAGACGGACCTATACGTTTCCATGTGTAGAGATTGAAAAAAAAACATGTATCTGCTACTTTTCATCCTCCGCACATCTGCTAGTCTACGTATCAATCAAATGGAAACATTCGTAGATATGCAGTAATAAATTGTATTTTTGCAATGGACAATATGAAATTTGTTATTAACATCGTTCTATTCAAAAATGTATAGTACCCTCTTCCACATCTCGTTTCGTTCAACAGTTTGTAGCGAATTTTGTCCACTCGCGATCTCTGAATTTCGCGCGCCTGGGAAGGGCCAGTAGAGAGCGCCAAGCTCGCCTTCCGGCGATGGTGATGGTGGGTAGCATCGGTAAGAAACAAAGAGAGGACGTTCTTCTTGCTCTCGGCAGTCAAAGGGAGAGGAACACGAAAGTGGAGCGTGGCGGTTGTGCGTGGCTGAAGTCGTAAAAAAAACGATACCGGTGTTCGCGGGAGAGATCCATCTGAGAATTGATCGATTATCGTCCCATAGTCGTTCGGTCGTATGGGAATCGGTCGAGGAGTGCAAGGGAGTGCTCGAATAGTCGTGAAAACACGAGTGGTTCCCCCGATCGGCGGCGGAAGATCCGCAGCGAAGCCCTCGGACGAAGCCGTCTCCAGCCATATCTTCCCGCCCGAGATCCGACGGCAAGGATACCTGCGAACCATCGCGAGAATCAGGCACGCAGTCGCCAAAAGAAATCTCGAAAACGAGGTTCCCAGAGCACGTCCGATCCGGGGACCTCCCCTAGTGGCCGAATGGACTCGTCTGGCCAAAGGGATCGTCTAATCACAGAGGCTCGCCACCGATAAATCGTTAGAGACCTCGGACATCGCACCTTCCCCATGGGCCGGAATGGGCTCGGCCGCTCGCAAGCACCGTTTCGTCCAGCAACCCGGCACCACGGCAATCATCGGAACTCCCCTATCGGCCAACATAGCTTCGTCCGATTTCCAGCGTGGTTTCGCCTAGCGGTCCGGCACGAATCGACTCACCCGACCTCCGAAGATCGGAGCTCCCCTGTCGGATCGAGTCGACTCGCCCAATCGCGGGGATCTCTCCACGTCGCTCAGCAAGTCGCAGAACATTATAGACATTAAATACGAAATAGAGTGGTCGTTCGAGAAAATTCGTGAGTACAATAATCGTTATGAGTTTAAGGGCCATGAGAGGTCAGAGGACTCAGGTGTTATTCAATTTAGGATAATGTCGCCATGCGTCATCGGATAAGTATCGTGTGTAAGAATCAATGTGAATTTGTTATTTAATAATAAGGCCAGCGAGCCGTAAATCGCCCATGTTCCTTCGGAATACTCGGGGACCGAGAATACTTGTATCGGTCAATAAATTGTAAGGCCCGCGAGCCGTAATTCGATCATACCCTGCTGGGACCCTTGGAAATCCCGAATGGATTAGGCAAGCGAGCCATAAGTCGCATACTAAATATTACGAAATCAAAATGTATATGAAGCCCTCGGGCCGTCACTCGATAGACAGGAAAAAGGAATAAGCAAATAAAAATATTGTAACGCCACGATCCGTTACAAGTTATCACCGAACAACGAGAAAAAATCCCATCTTCAGAGATCTGTTCATCAACTGTGACATCGGGAAGAGATGAAACATGAATTTTTCGCTTTCCCCTTTTTGTCTGCGCCTATCGCAATCACTCGAAATGGCATCAAAGGTGAACGTTAGCACGAATATGATTATAGGTTAATTGAATAGATTTGAATTAAAAATGATAAGAATTCGGTAGGTTCTGAAAGGGCAGAATAATGTGTGGAACCATTGAAGTAACCGTTGAATTGGAAGAAGAAACGTTATAACTTATTCTTAACATACTTTAAAATCATTGAACGCTCTTTTGGAATTTGAAACGTAATACAAAATTGCGAACTCCTAATCATATGGCGGTCACTTACTGTTGTGTTAATTCGGCGATAAAGTTATAGTTCGTTGTGAGTCGTTGAGACTGTTTACGAAAATGTGAATCGCGGCGTTGATTGTACTACTGGACAATTACTGACTAACTGACCGATCGTTGCTGACTGTTTGATTAACGACCATTCGGTTTAAGAGACTATAAAAGAAGTTTCAAATGCACGACGAGCTAGTTTGATGAACGCGCGGATACTCGTTCACAAAAGTGATTCGTTTGGAGTTCGACTATCGGTTTGTCTGTGACTTTTGCTGACCGACTCTCTGATTGACGGAGTCTGGGTTTCAGGCTGTGACTGACGCTACTCTGCCCGCACTCCTCTTTTTCGGTGCCTTATATTAACGGGGTGTTTTTTGTATTGGGAAACTGGTTGGAATTTCGTGATTGGATAAGATATTGGGGTATGGATATTTAGTTCGTCGGCGTATTAGCTGAAGCCAGCAATACACGTTGGTCGAGCCTCAGCCAATGCGAGCGTAGGAAAATTGATACAAGCAAGTGCTACCATGGCACCAGCAATGGCAAACCCAAACAAATAGGCTGTCCATACGTTGGTATTTGCCTTCACTCGGCTACCTTGGACCAACATGTATTGCCGGCTTGAGAAGAATAAACATTGTCGCGGCTGGAATTCGAGGAATTTGACCAGGAACAGTTGGACAATTTCGAAGAGTGTTGTTATGAATAAAATATATGAGCAGCCCGTGTTGTCCGCATTGGCTCAATTTCCTTATGGGATTATTCAAATTTTAAGATATGGAAAATTGTTATGCGGCTGGGTGCCGTACGCTCGTTGGTCCAAGAGCCATCTGAGCGACATAGCCTGCCACCGAACACTGTGTGATAGCTATGGGTATGAGGATTTAAGTGCGTGTGGGAAATGTAGAAGATTTTTTACTCGTGGGAGTGACGTTTCTCGTTTCTCATGATGCGTATGTTTCGTTCTTGTACATTGTAATATACTTGCAATGGTAAATGTCTACTATGGTTAATCGAGGGAAGTGTGTCCTCTATTTATTGGCTAGGATATAACACTACAGTCATGCAAAATTTCACCTAAATCGGACCGAGTTACCTCGCATGGTTTTGAGTGCTTAAGGTGGTAAAAACGTTTATAGATGTTACAACAAACCTTTTATTATTATATTCTCTTATGTTCCAGAAAAAAACGATCTTGAAATCGTTTGAAGGAGCGCCAAGAATCGAAATGCTATCCGTAAGTTAACCACCGGTATATAATCATTTAGATGCACATATTATTAAGAATGTATGGGAATAAAAATTCAAAGGAAAAGTAGCCGGAATAGCCACAATTAGGATATGCCATAGACATAAAGTAAGAATAGCTCTAATTAGCAATTTATACCAAATCTCTGATTTCCAGTTGTGTTCTTTTTGTTTGATGATTGTACTGGATTGACAAGGACGAGACTCTTGAGAGTGAATACGCTACACCTCACACCATTAATTTCGGGTAGGTCCACTCATTACCACAGTTTTGTACGTTGAGGCTAGGTTGTATTCCTATACAGCTCCACTGACGAATACCCCATCGATCAACCCCTCTGACCAACGTGCCACGCACTCTTTATTTATAAACTAAGATGGGATTACATAGTTATTTGTTTGGGTTATTGTTTAACTTTCTATCGACGCCCCGCGTAAAATGGTCGACAAAACGAAAATCTGATGACATTTTATAAGATTAATGTAGTTTCTCCCAGTCCTTTGGTTTAAGTTCTTTTTCCATCCGTCTTCCCAATCCCGAGGTTTCATCATTTTCGGCTGCATTTCCGAGCGGTTTTTTTCTCCAAAAAAGTGGGTCCGCAATCGCGGCTTAGTTGAATTGCATAAAGTCAATTCGTCATGTTGTTAACATAGTACATATGCCCTTTTCAGGGTTGATTAAGTAATTGTTTGACAGCGCAAAGAGCATCCCGTTTAAGACTCTTCTCGCGCAGGTCGACAGCTGGCTGCTATCTTGCCTGCTATAAATACAGTTAATATAATAATTTACGAGGCGTTTTGATAGCTCTGATCCCTAGTCAGGGATAAAGCATTTCTAAGCGTGAAACGACTGGCCCTTTTTAGGGCGAAAAACAAATTTAACGAAGGTTCCCCGTATAGGAAATTAGCGATTCAAAGAATTAAGGCGTCTGGCCACCTTGGCCGATCGAAAAATGGGTATATTTTAAAAAATGAAATAAACTCGAAAGTATGGGCCGGAATATTTTTATTTTTTTACACAACATCAGAAAGGGCTTTAAGAATATCGTTAATAAATTTCCGTTAAAAATATTTAAAAATGGCGCCCTTACGCACATTGCCGTGGAGGCCCTCCGCACGATACGCGCGGTCGTTGTCCCAGCTGTTATCCGGTCATGTCACATCTGAAAAAAACAGCTCATTCGTGAGTAGTGTCGCTACAATGAAGCGTAGCGGTTTTTTCGGGCATTAAAAAAATTGTGGTCAGCCAAAGAAAAAAATTTGCATTTTTCACCAAAATTATGGCTCAACATAATTTTTTTAATGGTCGAAAAAAGACTGCTACGCTACATTGTAGCGACACTACTCACGAATGAGCTGATTCTTTTTTAGATGTGACATGACAGTCGATATACAACACGGGTTCTGGACCAAAAGTGGGCGAGGGGGGGTGCGGTGCAGCGGGGGAGCGGTCGGCATAGGGGGAGGGGGTTCGCGCTGGAGCGGCCGGGCGTTGGGATGAGGGAGGTGTCGGGTAACAGGAGATAATGCGGATGACGTCATCCTACGAACTATGCAGTTGATACACACACACACACACACACACACACTCACACACACACACACACACACACACACACACACACACACACACACACACACACACGCACGCACGCACGCACGCACGCACGCACGCACGCACACACACACACACACACACACACACACACACACACACACACACACACACACACACACACACGCGCACACGCACGTACGAACGCACGCACGCACGCACACACACACACACACACACACACACACACACACACACACGCACATGCCCCCTCCCCGCATGGAATGTATCGGGAGGTGGGCATTTTCAAGGACTGATTTCCGGGGCTTGTTTATCCCGTTGAATATATATATAATAAAGTACGCAGTCGATTTATTGATGATAATAATAATTCATCGATGCAATGGCTCATGGAATGTAGGGGGTGGGGGGGCATTTTCAAGGACAGATTTCCGGGGCTTCTTTATGCAGTTGAATTAATAATAATTGTGTGTATCCCGTTGTAAGGAGTTACACGATGTTCTAGAATGTTCCATGGCGACTTTGAATATTATAGAGAGTGGGGGCTTAGGCATATATATCCCCTCCCCGCATGGAATGTAAGGGGAGGGGAGCATTTTCAAGGATAGATTTCCGGGGCTTGTTTATCCCGTTGAATATATATTGTAACGGGTCTTATTTCGTTACAAATAAATTTATAGGTTCGGGGACTCGAACAGGGAAGAAATTAATTGAAACTCAGGTGTTTTGGGTATTTTAACAAAAAGTATGTTTATTCAGGTTTTTATGGCTCGATATAATGCAATAATAAAGCGATGTACAAGTGTAGTGAGTTGTTTGTGTTGTTTTTGTATTCTCCGCGATGTTTTTCTCGGTCGGTCAATTACTTTTGACTCGCCCGGTACATTTAGTTCGGTAGGATCAGTTATCCTGGATCGGTATTGATTATGCCCTGTCTTCTATTTCGGTGGCTTCTATTGGCCTGAGTTTGCGGCGTGTTCTCGCTAGCGGCGCGATGTGTATCGTTGCTTAGCCTATAACGCCGCGGGCTTTCCGTTGGATCGTTCCCTTAGGGCGAGTCGAGTCGCGGCGCTCTCTCGCTCGTGGCGCTAGGACTCGCGGTCTACGGGCCGCGGGCGAGCGCTCTCTCTTTCGTCACGCGTCACGGTCTATTCCCCTACCCTCGTACCGCGGTGATCGATGCTCTCTCCCGATCAATTATCGCGCGTCGATAATTGATCGCTCGGTCCGTGATCTATGCGTCCGATGTCGCCACCGACCGGTCTACGCTCGTCTACTCGAGAGATGTGTCGCGAGCACTCGGTTTACCCTTTTTTGCATATGTTTCGGCGCTCTCGTAATTTCAGGATACCTCTTGGCCCTTTCTTCGATCCTGATCCCTATAATTCGATAATCACGGTGTGTGCGGGTGTGTGTGTGTGTGTGTGTGTGTGTGTGTGTGTGTGTGTGTGTGTGTGTGTGTGTGTGTGTGTGTGTGTGTGTTTCGTATAACTGTAGCGCACTCTTCCTTATCTCCTAATCTAATATTTATTTTATTTTCAAATTTAATATTCTTCCCTTATATCTATTCGCAACTCTCGCTCACTATGCTACCTTCTCTGCTCCTATTTTCTCCTGCTCTAATTTCTCTATCTATTTTCGATAATTGTTCGCTCCCCTTAAGTAATTAACTTTCCTTATTGCTCTTTTTCTTCTTGTTTTTGATTTTCCAATATTTTCTCGTAAAATAAATTTATTTAAATTCTCCTTCGTTTTTTGTTCCTTAACGTTCCGTGTTCTAGACGTTTCCGATCCACGAGGGATGTACTTGGTCCAGCAGTACTTGTTATCTTCCAAAAAATGAAGAGCGCTTTCAGGCGCGACTCCGTTTTTTCCTTTTTTCTCAGCGTTCCGTGTTCCCAGCGTTTCCTTCCACTAGGGATGTACTTTGCCAAGCAGTACTTGCCGATCCACGAGGAATTAAAGAAGCGATCTTTCTAACGCTTTTTAGGCGCGACTCCTTGTTTCTCTTGTTTTTCAACGTTCCGTGTTCTAGACGTTTCCGATCCGCGAGGGATGTACTTTGTCCAGCAGTACTTGTCGATCCACGAGCGACTCAAAGAGTGTCTTTCCTCCAAATTTCTCGTCCTTTTATACACGGGTTTTACCGCTTTTCAAATCCCCTTCTTCATCTTCCCTTAATTCAATTAGTTTGTTTTATCCGGTTTCTGCCGGTTTTTCCCCTTAATTCGATTAGTGTAACGTCTACCCAAATTTTTCATGTACGGCGGTTAGTCTCCCTCTCTTATTGTCCGCCATTAATTTAATTAGCGCTGTGTCGACCAACATGGCGGGTCGCTGGGTGTGTTTTTCTCTTCACCCCTTCCTTTCCCCGAAATCGGTTGACTCCTAAATACGCTTGGGGCGATAGTTTCTTGGTTTGTTTATGAGACGGCCCTTTCCGTCTCATTGTCCCCCTTGACTCTTTGTGTTTTGGATCACTTTCAGCGATCCAACTCACGAAGAGTCAAAAAAAAATTTTTAACCAAGGTCTATACTTCTCTTTGTTTTGATTCTCTTCGTTCCTACCGGTCTATTTCCTTGGGTCGGCCTCTGGTCTCCTTCTTCGTTTCCCCCTCCCCCTTAAATTAACCGCTCGCTTCTTTATCAGGGCCGCTGCCCATCGCTCGCAAAAAAAAAAGGATTTCTCCTAACACGCATTTGGGTTCAAAAGGATTTTTTATTCAAGTGACGCTATGCTGATGCCGTCATCGCTGGATTCCTCCTCCTCCACCTCCTGGTGAAGGCCAATTTCCCGCCAAAAGCGGTCCTCGTCGCTGTCGGGTCTTTCGTCCAAAACGAGGGTTTCGGCGTCGTCATCGTCGTCGTCGTCGCCGTATTCGTCGTCGTTATCGTCGCCGCTCTCAGCACCGCGCATGTTGTTGGTAGTTGTTCCGTTTTCGTTGCTTCCGGTTTCGTTGGTGGCCCACCTTCGCTCGGCCTCCCGCTGGTACGCCCTGTCTCCGAACAAACCAGCTTTGCTGTTGAGGGTGGTTGGGGTTGCGCCTGCGTTTTTCCTTGCCGCTCCCATCTCGATAAAAATTTCGGCCATGGTTTTGCCGTTGTTCGGGCCTTCGTTCTCCAGATAGAGGTCCACGAGTATGGGCCCATTTGGGTTTGGCCTGGCCAAGATTTTCATCGTCCACGTCGCGTTCTTTACCAGGGACCGGCAATACTCGATCTCCTCCTCCTCCCAGGATTCCTCCACCGGAACGAGGTCTCCATGGGTTACCGAGATTGCCTGGAACGGATGTATGAGTGCCATGGCTGGGGCGGTATAGCACTGCTCTTGGTTGCCGTATATGCTATTTCCCCAGTCCCCCAGCCATAATACGAGTTTTTCGTCCCTGGTCTTCCGGTGATATGTGGCCCGATAGAAAGTGGCCTCGTGTCGCCAAAAGATCGATGCTCCCGGAAAAAGCTCCTCTTCGAGGCAGGGGTGGATGTCGGGTTCCTCCGGACTCATGTTCTGCCACGTATTAATTATTGCTGCCCCTCTCCCATCGCGTTCGCTCAAATGGATCCCAAATTCGTTTGGACTGATGAATCCCGCCACAGTAACTCTGCGGTATACTCCGCTTAATCTTTCGACGGGGTAATTATGGTACATGTTTTCCAGTGTACAATTGACGGTTGACTGGCGGGCGATAGCGTCGATCTTCGATACCTTGATTAATTTTGTGCTCCCCTCCATTTTACCATCCCGATGATTTTCCGGGGTACCATCCTTGAATATTTTCGTCCGAAGTCGGAAATAATTCGAATTCATCGACGTCGAGCGCGCTGTATCGATTCTGTTTTGCCGTCAGATTTTCGTCGATTTGGATCCTGTCGTCTCCGGTTACCGATTGGTCTCTTGCACTTTCCCCTGGATTTTCTGCCTGTTTTCTCTTTTTCGTCTCTCCCTGCGACTTCGACCACCGTTTTCTCTTTTCAGGTGGCTTGCTCGAGGACTGTTTAGTGTTATTTTTATCTTCCTCCATTTTTCTTTTTAACTGATTAATTGTTGGCGCGGCATCTCTTTATATACTCCTCGTCCCGTGATTATTTCTCATAAGACTTTCGGCTCCCTTCGAAATTATTTATATCTCATTTCTTTTTTCTTCCGCTAGATATCGCTTTAGGAGACTTGCGTGGAATTTTCCTCGTTCTTTTTTGTTTTGTGTGTCTTCTAATAGGTATGTCGCAATTCCCACACATTTTTTTATTGTGTATGGTCCTTCGTATAAGGGCATAAATTTTGCGGTTTTTTGTTTCGCTGGATCCGATACATTTAGTGCTCGGACCAATACCCGCTCGCCAATCTTGAACTTGACTGTGTTGTGCGTGTTATTGAACCTTTCGGCCCTTTTTGCCCCCTTTCTTTTTATCCTTTCCCGGACTAATTCGATTTTTTGGTCGTAGGTGAGAGTTGGTTCTTGTTCCTTTTTTAGTGCGAGGACCCATTCTCTCCAAATACGATAAGGCTTCTTTTTTAATTGTAATTCGGTCGGCGTGAATTCGGTAGTTTCGTGCTGCGTGTTGTTAATGCAGTCTTGTATTATGGGTACCCATCGATACCATCCGGAGTGTTTTTCAGTGAGGAAAGTTCTGAAAAATCGTCCGAGCTCTCTGTTTACCCGTTCGACCATATTTCCTTGGGGATGTCGTATCGATGAAAAAACCCCTTGTATTCCTTCCTTTTTTAGTTGTTCTAACCAAATTTTTGAAGTGAATTGCGTCCCATGATCGAATTGAATTCTTCTGGGCTTCCCATATTTTGGGATATAGTCCTTGAATATTCGGTTGATAGTCGCCGCCGTATTTGCCTTTTTTAATGGGTATAATTTGACGAACTTTGTGAATGTGTCAATGGTTACCAGGATGTGTTGCACTCCTCCTACAGATTTTGGCAGGGGTCCATAGAAATCTATGGAGACGAGGTCGTTCGGTCCTTCCGGGATAATATTTTGCATGTCGGCGTAATTTGTTTGGACTGCAATCTTTACCCTTTGACACACGTCACACATGGCTATTGTCTGCCGTACTTTTTTAGCCATATGACTGCACGTAAAATCTTCATTTATCAGGTGGAAGATTTTTCGTGCCCCTTGATGACCATACATCTCATGGCATTCTTTTATGAAATTGTGAACCAATTCTTCCGGCAAAATTACTTTCCATCTGCCAGTTCTGTCATATTTTTGCAAGCATCCTTCATTGATCCGGTATTTCTTATTTTCTTCCTGGTTTTGGCAGTTTTTCCATGTTTCTTTGAGGTTTTCTTGGCTCTGTTGTAATTGTCCAATATTCTTAAATTTTTGTTTAATCTCCCCCGATGGTTGTCGTGCAAGAATTGCCGTGAGTACGATTTTTCCGGGTGTATTTTTGTGCTCGTCCCCCTGGAAATCATACGGCCTGCTTAATGCATCAGCGACCTCGTTGTTTTTTTCAGGGCAGTGCTCGATCTCTAGATCATAGTCCTGAATTAATAGTGCCCATCTTAACATGCGATCCCCGATGAATCGTCCCGTTTTCAAAAACGTCAACGCCTTGTGATCGGTTATTATTTTGATCCGGGCGCCCAACAAATGGTTTCTGAATTTTTGAAGCGCCCACACGATAGCCAGTAATTCCTTCTCGGTCGTTGTATATCCTATTTCTGCTCCTTTAAATGTGCGGCTGGCGAAGGATATTACCCCTGTGTCGCCGGTCTCATCGTCCTGGCTTAGGACGGCTCCAATCGCGTAGTCACTTGCATCGGTTGTTAAGGTGTATTTCTGTTTCGGGTCGGCATGTTTGAGCATTACGGTCTCCACAAAAAGTTGCTTAACTCGTGTAAATGCCCTTTCTTCTTCCATCCCCCATCTCCATTTTTGTCCTTTTTTGAGTAGTTCTAGGAGAGGCACCGTTTCCTTAGCGTGTTTGTCGGTGAACTTGCTGTAGAAGTTGACTAGTCCGAGAAATCCCCGTAATTGTTTTATGTTCTTTGGTGGGAAGTAGTCTCGGATTGCTTGAATTTTCTCTGGTTGTGGTCGTATCCCTGTGGTTGTTAAGATATGTCCCAGGAACGATATTTCCTGCTGAAAGAATCTTGATTTCTTGAAGTTCAAAGTCATGTTGTTGATGCTGATTCTTTCAAATAATTGGCGTAAATGTGTCAGATGGTGTGTCTCGTCTTTTGACATACACAGGAGATCATCTACGAAATTTATCACCGAGTTTCCAAGATCCTGCAGTACGATATCCAAACCTCTGATAAGGCTCGCCGTGCTCGTCTTCAATCCGAAAGGTGTTACCGTGAATTGGTAACATTTCCCGTCGTGTTGGAAAGCGGTATACGGTCTTGATTCTTCCTCCAGTGGTATTTGCCAGAAACTACTTGTCATGTCCAAACTTGACATGATTTTTACCCCTCCGCATCTTTGAAATATTTCTTCGGTTGGTGGGGCATTATCGTGATCCTCTACGAGGAACGTGTTGAGTTGTCTGGCGTCCAGACATAGTCGTACCGACCCATCTTTTTTTATAACCGTTACTAGAGGATTTATGAAGCGACTCTTTGCCCGTTCAATAACGCCATGGTCCAACATTCGCTGAATTTCCTCTTGTACTTTTTCGCGATATTGGATTGGTACGGGATATGAGCGATGTATGTATGGCTCTGGATCCTTTAGTACTAGTTTGTGAACGTATGCGTGCATCCGTCCTGGTTTTTTACTGAAGATGTGACTGTACTGACCGATTAATGCTTTGAACTCGATTTTCGTATTCTCAGGTATATTCAGACAATTTTTTAATTTCTGATCAACCTCGTCTTCGGTCAATTCATAATCTGTGACGCTTTCGATTTCTGAAATTTTTATTAATTCTTTATTGTCCTTTTGCCGTACCCATCTTCCTTCCTCCAATTCCGCGACGATTTTATTTTTTACTTTGAGAGTTCCCTGATGTGCGTCGATTCCAACTTGTAACTCTAGCATCCCGTCGATGCCTAATATGGCCGGTCTGCTCATTTTTGGGATTACTAACAGTTGTAGTATTCCTGTTGCGCCGTAGAGTTTTGCTTCGGCTACTATTTGTTTTTTTATACGGCCGGATTTTCCTCCGAATGCTCCGATGGCTTCTGTGCTTCTTACAGGTACTTCTGGGCAGTTTTTTAAGTCGTCCTGGTGTTGGTTGTAGAATTCCTCTGAAATACAGGATATTTCGCTTCCGCTGTCGGTCAATATTTCGACGGTAATTCCTTCGAGCTCGATCGGTAAGGTAGGGTAATCGGGAATTCATCGTGGGTGAATTTCCCGTATTATTCCCCGTTGTCCGGGTTCTTCCATGAGAAATTCTTTTGGGTGCTCGTATGTGTCGTTCGTTGTTATTTTCAGTGCCTTATTCTTTTTTTGTATTTGTTGTTTTTCTTGGTTTCCATTCTTCCAGTCTCCTTTTTCGATGTGGTTGTTATGAACTATTCTGATCATCCTCATTGTTATCGGTTGCTCAGAATTTTTATTGTCTTCGGGTTCCAGTTTCTTCTTCCTTCTTTCCTTCTTCTTTTTGTTTCGACGCATCCTTTCCAGAGCTTCCTCCATGGCGATCTGTGCATCCTCATCTTCTTCCGTTGCGCCTCGTGATATTTCACCCCGTGGTATCAGTACGGGCGCAACGTCTACTCGTTTCCCTGGTTCTGTGGGCTAGTTCTCGGTGTTTCGTTTTGTGCTGGGATATTGCTGGTACTTGGACTGCCCTGTGAATGCGGAGTCCATGGTGCAGCGGCGGGGTTAAGCGGAGGTCTGTTATTCCCGTATCCCGTCTGCCACGGTTGTTGTCTGGAAAATGGCGCTGGCATCGCGTTGTTATTCCCGTATCCCGTCTGCCACGGTTGTGGTCTGGGAAATGGCGCTGGCATCGCGTTGTTATTTCCAAATCCTCGATTACCCTGTTGGAATGATGGTGGTGGTCCCTGATAACCTGGATTCCCTGGTCGCCATGGCTGGTTGAATCCCATTGGCCGTGGTCCCCCAAACGTTCCAAACTTTTGGTTTTTCCATGGATTGTTTTGTTGCCATGGTGCCCCCATGGGTTCTTGCTGACGGGGCAAAGATCTTTTTGCATTGAGTGGTCCTGCCCCATCCATACTTTCTAATAGTTCGAGGAATGAATCGATCGTTTTTATTCCGCTGACGCGTACTGCCATTCTGATCGACTCGTCGAAATGATTAGCGAGTTTCCTGATTATTTGTTCTTCAGCCGGGCCTTCACTCAAATCCTTGGCATTTCCGAATATCTGGGTTGCATATTCGGTTCGAGTCATCCGATGTCCGTCCCATTCGTAAGCCCCGAATTCGAGATTTCGGCGTACTTTATCCTGAATTTCTTGGCTCCAGTAACGTCCGCGAAATTTTTCCTCGAATTCGGTTATCGTCTGTACCCTCTCCTCGACAATTCTCCACCAATCTTTGGCGGTGTCTTTTAGAGATTGGCTGATCAAGTAATGGAGGTCTGTGTTTCCGGTGATTCTCCAAAATTCCTTGAAATCTTGCAAAAAACGCATAGGTCGTTCTCTGCCGTCGCCATTATACGTCGGTGGTTTTTGTTTCGCCGCGTAGTTCAATCCCGCTCCCCAGGTGGTGTTGCACATTGTATTTGAATTTTGTGCCCGGATATTTTTTTCACACTCCGTGATACGTTTAGAGTGCTCCGTGACCACTTGTCCCACATCCTTTGAAGAATGGAGGAGCTGAGATATGGTTCGCCGAATGGCTTCCATTCGAGTGTCGAAATCCTCGATTTTATCGTCACTTTCTTTTCGCAGTTGATTGTGGCTTTGCTCTATTAATTTTTGAGCCACCACAATTTTGCGTTCCGTGCGCTCCTCGATTTTCTGGACTTCGTTTGTAATTTTTGTGTTGACTTCCTCGTGCAGCTGGCGCGATCTTACGATGCAGTTATCGTTCTGTTGCTTGATTTCTGCTTTGGTTGTTATCCGCTCCCGTCGTTGCTCATTGCGGATACTATTCATTGCCTTGATGAGGGCTTTAATTGTGTCGCTTTCCTCCGCACCTCTTTCATCCGTTTCGCTTGACTCCTCGCTGATGTT
This sequence comes from Ophion obscuratus, assembly GCA_964007375.1. Lineage (NCBI taxonomy): Eukaryota > Metazoa > Arthropoda > Insecta > Hymenoptera > Ichneumonidae > Ophion > Ophion obscuratus. The sequence goes on along the minus strand of OZ023323.1, from coordinate 1,005,713 downwards.
GAATGTTTCTTCGTTCGGGGTTTCTATTGGTCTGGGTCCGATCGCCGATAATCGCCCAATATTTCGACGATCTCTTTGACGGGCCTCCTCTAATAATCCGTCCGCTGTAGTCGATTCCCAATGAAGGGAGTTCTCATTGTTTTGTTGCGCCATTTTATTCGATTCTATTTTTCTCTATTCTATCTAAATTGTTCGATTTTATCTATTTTTATTATTATCTATTTTATTTTATCTATTTTATCTATCTATTTATTTTATCTATTTTTATTAATATTATTCTTATTATTATTATTTAAACACCTTTTACGAGTTTTTCTTTCTTATGTTCGAGCCCCACGTTGGGCGCCAAAATGTAACGGGTCTTATTTCGTTACAAATAAATTTATAGGTTCGGGGACTCGAACAGGGAAGAAATTAATTGAAACTCAGGTGTTTTGGGTATTTTAACAAAAAGTATGTTTATTCAGGTTTTTATGGCTCGATATAATGCAATAATAAAGCGATGTACAAGTGTAGTGAGTTGTTTGTGTTGTTTTTGTATTCTCCGCGATGTTTTTCTCGGTCGGTCAATTACTTTTGACTCGCCCGGTACATTTAGTTCGGTAGGATCAGTTATCCTGGATCGGTATTGATTATGCCCTGTCTTCTATTTCGGTGGCTTCTATTGGCCTGAGTTTGCGGCGTGTTCTCGCTAGCGGCGCGATGTGTATCGTTGCTTAGCCTATAACGCCGCGGGCTTTCCGTTGGATCGTTCCCTTAGGGCGAGTCGAGTCGCGGCGCTCTCTCGCTCGTGGCGCTAGGACTCGCGGTCTACGGGCCGCGGGCGAGCGCTCTCTCTTTCGTCACGCGTCACGGTCTATTCCCCTACCCTCGTACCGCGGTGATCGATGCTCTCTCCCGATCAATTATCGTGCGTCGATAATTGATCGCTCGGTCCGTGATCTATGCGTCCGATGTCGCCACCGACCGGTCTACGCTCGTCTACTCGAGAGATGTGTCGCGAGCACTCGGTTTACCCTTTTTTGCATATGTTTCGGCGCTCTCGTAATTTCAGGATACCTCTTGGCCCTTTCTTCGATCCTGATCCCTATAATTCGATAATCACGGTGTGTGCGGGTGTGTGTGTCTGTGTGTGTGTGTGTGTGTGTGTGTGTGTGTGTGTGTGTGTGTGTGTGTGTGTGTGTGTTTCGTATAACTGTAGCGCACTCTTCCTTATCTCCTAATCTAATATTTATTTTATTTTCAAATTTAATATTCTTCCCTTATATCTATTCGCAACTCTCGCTCACTATGCTACCTTCTCTGCTCCTATTTTCTCCTGCTCTAATTTCTCTATCTATTTTCGATAATTGTTCGCTCCCCTTAAGTAATTAACTTTCCTTATTGCTCTTTTTCTTCTTTTTTTTGATTTTCCAATATTTTCTCGTAAAATAAATTTATTTAAATTCTCCTTCGTTTTTTGTTCCTTAACGTTCCGTGTTCTAGACGTTTCCGATCCACGAGGGATGTACTTGGTCCAGCAGTACTTGTTATCTTCCAAAAAATGAAGAGCGCTTTCAGGCGCGACTCCGTTTTTTCCTTTTTTCTCAGCGTTCCGTGTTCCCAGCGTTTCCTTCCACTAGGGATGTACTTTGCCAAGCAGTACTTGCCGATCCACGAGAAATTAAAGAAGCGATCTTTCTAACGCTTTTTAGGCGCGACTCCTTGTTTCTCTTGTTTTTCAACGTTCCGTGTTCTAGACGTTTCCGATCCGCGAGGGATGTACTTTGTCCAGCAGTACTTGTCGATCCACGAGCGACTCAAAGAGTGTCTTTCCTCCAAATTTCTCGTCCTTTTATACACGGGTTTTACCGCTTTTCAAATCCCCTTCTTCATCTTCCCTTAATTCAATTAGTTTGTTTTATCCGGTTTCTGCCGGTTTTTCCCCTTAATTCGATTAGTGTAACGTCTACCCAAATTTTTCATGTACGGCGGTTAGTCTCCCTCTCTTATTGTCCGCCATTAATTTAATTAGCGCTGTGTCGACCAACATGGCGGGTCGCTGGGTGTGTTTTTCTCTTCACCCCTTCCTTTCCCCGAAATCGGTTGACTCCTAAATACGCTTGGGGCGATAGTTTCTTGGTTTGTTTATGAGACGGCCCTTTCCGTCTCAATATATATATATATATATATATATATATATATATATATATATATATATATATATATATATATATATATATATATATATATATATATATATATCCCCTCCCCGCATGGAATGTAAGGGGAGGGGGGCATTTTCAAGGATAGATTTTCCGGGACTTGTTTATCCCGTTGAATATATATAATAAATGTGTGTATCCCGTTGTGAGGAGTTACACGATGTTCTAGAATATTCCATGGCGACTTTGAATATTCTAGAGAGTGGGGGGTTAGGCATATAAAGGGGGAACTTCTACGATGCTCCATCAGTTGTCTTGGAGTGATAGCTGAATGCACAATTACAAACGGAAAATATTGAAGACGAGAGTTGAGTTCAACGGAAAACATTTGAAAACGGACAATATTGAAGGTGAGAGTTCAATTATTTCTGGAAGACATTAACGAAATAAAAAAATCATTCAATCGAAAAGTGACATCGATATTCTGTTCGAAAGGCTTTCTCAACTGAACACCCCGCCAACACCAACACCATCATGGACTTGACGAAAATCAACAAAATTAGTCGTATGGACAATTTCCTGCCGACAAAGAAGTTTGTCGAGCTGGAGCCTGGAAACATTTTGAAGGTCACCAACGTGAAGATGATTACCACCAGTTTCGGGGAACACGTTATCATAGACCTGAATAACGAGTACTCCGTATATTTGCCAACGAGGATCACAAAGTTCTTGCGAGAAAGTGCAGAACATCTTCAACAGTTGGTCTGCGCGGCTAAAGGAAATCATCTGTCCATTCGTCGTCTTGGTGGCAAATATAATCAATGTGAATTTATTTACGAGTGAAAAAGAAAAGTCAACAATGTCAACATATATATATATTTTTTTACTTGAAATAAATTCGTTTGAGGAAGAAAAATCTTGTGTGTCTCATAAAATATATTCCTCTAGCGTTAGCTTCGCGTTACATTAACGTGTGACAGAGAGAGAGATATGTTAATAGTCCGGAAGTATTGCGATGTTCTTCTATAGAGTTGCGCGGAAGACGTTCGAGTTAGTGGGGAGTGCAACGAAAGAATACGCGGCGACAAATATGCGACCCATATTTTTTCTCTCTCTTCGCGGTGTTCGGTTACTTCCGATAAGAGATTCACGGCGAACCTCAGTGTGCTATAGCTGTGCATCGTCCACGCTCTTAATAACATCTTATTAGCTTCGCGATACATTTATTTTCCAAAAAAAATGATATTTTACTTTGCGAACACTTGTTAACATATCTTGCGTATCAAACGCAATTTTTCGAATACCATTTTCTGAAACGTTGTACGTTCTCAAAGGCGCATTTATAACGTGATACTGTGTAATGCAATCTGAGATGCCAACACTTTACTACGTCCGGTTCGTCTAATACTGGACATCCCACGTCCTCCAAATTAACAATTGATATAGAGTTTCCGATGATAGCCTCGATCCATTTCTTTTTTTCTAATCCTTTCACATAAACAAGTCTCACATCCTTCAAGATAAAGTCCAGTATTTCTTGGAGCTCATCGTAGGGTATATCACCAGCACTCCATGGAATACCGTGATGGTTGCGTTGACACCACAAGTTTCGGCTCTTAAATTCTGCGGGCAAACTAGCCCATTCGCAAGGTGGTTTGAATGTAACACAGACAACCTCTGGATGATCATCACATTTAATGGCTGCCAGCTCTTTGATGACAAACTCATTGATGGGCTTCTTGAAGCCTTGCACATCCAGAATTATTTCCATAGGTGGAATATATTTTTTTAAATATCTGCCACGATGCTCGAAGATGGAATGACGGAAAGGCGATGGAAAAAGTTCCTTTTATACAATTGACCACCCCCACCTTCTGACGAATGTTGTAGAGGTACTTACGATCGTATTCTACAGACGACGCGGTGATCGATTTACCTCTAATATTTTTACGTGCCTCCTCTGGGGTCCTCTTGGTGGCAAATATAATCAATGTGAATTTATTTACGAGTGAGAAGAAAAATGTAAACTTATTATTATTCCTTGAAACAAATCCTTCGTGAGTAAAAATCATCTTTGCATTCGTCTACTTGGTAGAAAATATATACAATGTGAATTTATTTATGAGTGAAATATATCCCTCTAGCGTTGTGTGTCTATGAAGCATCGATGTCGGTCTATCGCAGCCAATGAATTCTTAACGCCAATCAATAATAAAGCTCTTCATAGGATCTCATTAGCTTCGCGCTACATCTACGCGTGACAGAGAGATACGTTAATAGTCCGGAAGTGTTGCGATGTTCTTCTACAGAGTTCCGAGAAAGAGCGACGAAGTTCGAGGTATTGGGGAGTGCAACGAAAGCATACGTGGCAGCAATGCCGCGACAAATGCGCGACCTATATTTTTTCTCTCTTCACCGTGTATTCGGTTACTTCCGATAAGAGATGTATAGGGAACCTCGGCGTAATACGCTATTCATCGTCCACAAGCCACTGGACACAGATAAAGAAGTCCTTGCGATTCCAGGTGATGTTCGACAAGTCGAACATCGAATAAGCTCGCGGTCGCAGATTTGTTGGTCAACGATAAATCTCAGAGAAATCGAGTTAGAGCGATCATCATCATCATCATCATCATCATCATCGTCATCGTCATCGTCATCGTCATCGTCATCGTCATCGTCATCGTCATCGTCATCGTCATCGTCATCGTCATCGTCATCGTCATCGTCATCGTCATCGTCATCGTCATCGTCATCGTCATCGTCATCGTCATCGTCATCGTCATCGTCATCGTCATCGTCATCGTCATCGTCATCGTCATCGTCATCGTCATCGTCATCGTCATCGTCATCGTCATCGTCATCGTCATCGTCATCGTCATCGTCATCGTCATCGTCATCGTCATCGTCATCGTCATCGTCATCGTCATCGTCATCGTCATCGTCATCGTCATCGTCATCGTCATCGTCATCGTCATCGTCATCGTCATCGTCATCGTCATCGTCATCGTCATCGTCATCGTCATCGTCATCGTCATCGTCATCGTCATCGTCATCGTCATCGTCATCGTCATCGTCATCGTCATCGTCATCGTCATCGTCATCGTCATCGTCATCGTCATCGTCATCGTCATCGTCATCGTCATCGTCATCGTCATCGTCATCGTCATCGTCATCGTCATCGTCATCGTCATCGTCATCGTCATCGTCATCGTCATCGTCATCGTCATCGTCATCGTCATCGTCATCGTCATCGTCATCGTCATCGTCATCGTCATCGTCATCGTCATCGTCATCGTCATCGTCATCGTCATCGTCATCGTCATCGTCATCGTCATCGTCATCGTCATCGTCATCGTCATCGTCATCGTCATCGTCATCGTCATCGTCATCGTCATCGTCATCGTCATCGTCATCGTCATCGTCATCGTCATCGTCATCGTCATCGTCATCGTCATCGTCATCGTCATCGTCATCGTCATCGTCATCGTCATCGTCATCGTCATCGTCATCGTCATCGTCATCGTCATCGTCATCGTCATCGTCATCGTCATCGTCATCGTCATCGTCATCGTCATCGTCATCGTCATCGTCATCGTCATCGTCATCGTCATCGTCATCGTCATCGTCATCGTCATCGTCATCGTCATCGTCATCGTCATCGTCATCGTCATCGTCATCGTCATCGTCATCGTCATCGTCATCGTCATCGTCATCGTCATCGTCATCGTCATCGTCATCGTCATCGTCATCGTCATCGTCATCGTCATCGTCATCGTCATCGTCATCGTCATCGTCATCGTCATCGTCATCGTCATCGTCATCGTCATCGTCATCGTCATCGTCATCGTCATCGTCATCGTCATCGTCATCGTCATCGTCATCGTCATCGTCATCGTCATCGTCATCGTCATCGTCATCGTCATCGTCATCGTCATCGTCATCGTCATCGTCATCGTCATCGTCATCGTCATCGTCATCGTCATCGTCATCGTCATCGTCATCGTCATCGTCATCGTCATCGTCATCGTCATCGTCATCGTCATCGTCATCGTCATCGTCATCGTCATCGTCATCGTCATCGTCATCGTCATCGTCATCGTCATCGTCATCGTCATCGTCATCGTCATCGTCATCGTCATCGTCATCGTCATCGTCATCGTCATCGTCATCGTCATCGTCATCGTCATCGTCATCGTCATCGTCATCGTCATCGTCATCGTCATCGTCATCGTCATCGTCATCGTCATCGTCATCGTCATCGTCATCGTCATCGTCATCGTCATCGTCATCGTCATCGTCATCGTCATCGTCATCGTCATCGTCATCGTCATCGTCATCGTCATCGTCATCGTCATCGTCATCGTCATCGTCATCGTCATCGTCATCGTCATCGTCATCGTCATCGTCATCGTCATCGTCATCGTCATCGTCATCGTCATCGTCATCGTCATCGTCATCGTCATCGTCATCGTCATCGTCATCGTCATCGTCATCGTCATCGTCATCGTCATCGTCATCGTCATCGTCATCGTCATCGTCATCGTCATCGTCATCGTCATCGTCATCGTCATCGTCATCGTCATCGTCATCGTCATCGTCATCGTCATCGTCATCGTCATCGTCATCGTCATCGTCATCGTCATCGTCATCGTCATCGTCATCGTCATCGTCATCGTCATCGTCATCGTCATCGTCATCGTCATCGTCATCGTCATCGTCATCGTCATTAATTATTATTATTCCTTGAAACAAATCCTTCGTGAGTAAAAATGATCTTTGAATTCGCCTACTTGGTAGAAAATATGTACAATGTGAATTTATTTATGAGTGAAAAAATATCAATACTGTAAATGTATGTTTTTTCTCGAAATAAATTCGTTTGAGGAAGAAAAATCTTCTGTCTCATGAAATATATCCCTCTAGCGTTGTGTGTCTATGAAGCATCGATGTTGGTCTATCGCAGCCAATGAATTCTTAACGCCAATCAATAATAAAGCTCTTCATAGGATCTCATTAGCTTCGCGCTACATCTACGCGTGACAGAGAGATACGTTAATAATCCGGAAGTGTTGCGATGTTCTTCTACAGAGTTCCGAGAAAGAGCGACGAAGTTCGAGGTATTGGGGAGTGCAACGAAAGCATACGTGGCAGCAATGCCACGACAAATGCGCGACCTATATTTTTTCTGCCGTGTGCGTATTCGGTTACTTCCGATAAGAGATTCATAGGGAACCTCGGCGTAATAAGCTGTTAATTGTCCACAAGCCACTGGACACAGATAAAGAAGTCTTTGCGATTCTAGGTGATATTCGACAAGTCGAACATCGAATGAGCTCGCGGTCGCAGATTTGTTGGTCAACGATAAATCTAAGAGAAATCGAGTTAGAGTGATCATCATCATCATCATTAGTTTCTTGACGAAAATCAACGAATTAGGTTGTCCGCAAAATTTCCTTGCAACGAAAAAATTATCCGAATTCGAACCACTGATATTCTATCGAGTTATGAGCATACGAATCGTCATTACAAAGTACAGCATCAGAGTTGTGGTTAACTTGAATAAAAAGCCTTCATCACCTTTTTCCATCGAGAGTCGTATCACCGAAACGGGTTGACTCAGCGTTTCCTCGACACCGAGTATAATAATAATAATAAAGTGTAACTTGTTGAAATAAATTTAAAACATTCAATTACATTTATATTTTATTCAATTTCATTCGACTTTTTTTAAAACGATGGCTTCATCTTGTCTAATATTTAGCAACGCCGAAATTCTCCCCTCGATCTCCATGTACGTATCGACTTGGACTGAGGTCGCCTTCAAAATTGTCAATGCGTGTGTAATTATCAATGTGTTTGTGATCAGTGCGCGTATGATTTTTGTCTATCCGAGAATGCGAGCCATGCGATACGACAATTATCGAGTAAAGGTGAAAGCGGTCCTCGGAGGAGCCGTGGTCCTCCTGGTGATGGATTTAAAATTACATTCGATGGTCACTATGACATAGACCATAAGAGATTGTGCAATCTTGCTGATCCCATACACGAGAATGATGCTGTTACTGTACGGTTAATGCAAAATATTGTTAAACAAGAAGTGCGTATCGTAAATACAGTTACATCGTCTATGCGAAACCAATTGGATGATCATGAAATAATGATCCGAGCTCTCGAGTCTGATTATCGTAAAAATGTGAACAATCAACGGGCTAATTATGAGACACTAGAAGAATTGACGCTTCGCAATTCCGAGCTCATTGCACATTTCGAAGGGCGACTGAGAGCATTGGAAAAAACGGCCAGTGAAAATAGCAGCAACTCGTTGATGATACAAAGCCTTCAGACGAGGATCGACGAACAGCTGAAACGAATCGACACGGACCGCGTAGCCGGACACGAATTGGCATTGCGCAATTCCCAAGTGTTGTCCCTCTTGGATGAACGTTTGCGAGCACTCGAGGACAAAACATGAACGAGAAGAAGAAGACGGTGGTGGTGGAGGAGCTTCATAGACCCGCTAGACGAAATTATCCTCGCCGTCATGTGAATATTCGCGGATTGGATGAAACGTGGCAGGCGGATCTTGTGGACATGTCTGCGTACGCATCATTCAACAATGGATACAAATTCTTGCTAACGATTATCGATATATTTTCCAAATTTGCCTGGGCTGTACCGGTAAAAAGTAAAAATGGCAAAGATGTATCGGGCGCCATGAAATCCGTACTCGCGCAGGGTCGTGTACCGCAAAAATTACACGTCGATCGTGGCAAAGAATTTTATAACAGCGACTTCAGAGGTCTCTTACGACAGTATCGTATTGAATTATATTCGACATTTAGTAACATGAAAGCGTCGATATGTGAACGTTTTAATCGCACTTTGAAGACCCGCATGTGGAAACAATTTAGTCTGCGAGGCTCGTACAAATGGATCGACATTTTACCGAAATTGATGTCAAGCTATAACAGCAGCAAACATCGTACGATAAAAATGAAACCGAAGGATGTCACCGCTAAGAATGAGAAAAAGATTCTTCGCCATATTTATGGAAATTATCGTGTCAATCGTACCCGAAAAATCAAGTTCAAAATTGGCGATAAAGTTCGAATCAGCAAGTACAAGCATGTTTTTGAGAAAGGCTATACACCAAATTGGACGACGGAAATTTTTACCATAAACGACATACGAAATACCTATCCTGTAACGTACACGCTTAAGGATTATCAGGGTCAGTCGATCGAAGGTGGTTTCTATGAGGAAGAACTCACTCCAGTCAGAAATCCGGACATTTACCTGGTGGAAAAAATTGTGCGAAAACGTGGGCATCAACTGCTAGTGAAGTGGCTCGGTTTCGACAATTCACACAACAGTTGGATAAATGAGGAGGATTTGTAGAGGTTTTTTTCAAATAAAGGACAATTAAATATATGTACATGTGATTTTTTGTATTTCTTGTATCCCCATGGTATAGTATCCGTAGTATCGGGTAAAATAATACGCTTATCGTCTAGCCAACTTAATGCTAATTTTGTTTGCTTAATAGTATGGACTTGGTGCTTTTCGCTTCGAATCAAATACTGATCTTTCACTACATTCTCCTGATCGAATAAACATTTTTTATAATCTTCGAATGTGATTGTTCTTAATGTGGATTGTTTTATACCCTTGGCTCGTTTTTTATCTTTTTCTTCACCGAAAACTTTGAACGCGTACAATTTTGCTCGTAAGCCTACAAATTCCTTCATTATTTTGCCATTCATTTCGTCCTTCATTAGACCGAGAACTTTCTTATTTACCAAGGGTATGCCATAACTATTATTCGCTGGATAATCGGAAGTATCAAATCTATGTACATCGCGCTTTACATAATCATATATATCGGGAACGTTAAAGTGGTACAAAAGGCTGTCGGTGTCCGTGTACATTAATTTTGCGTGACAGCCAAAGGTCTTCTTAATATAATTATAGTGAAAATCGTAAATGTAGATTTTAGATAGATCGAGGACACAAAATCCAACGTAAATCGGCTTATTGAAATGTACTTTAACGCGATTCATTTCAATTATGACGATATCGTTATCGAATACGGTGCAGCTATGAAAGTTGGGTTTTGCGATGAGAGCCTTTGCACCGTATCTACCTTCCCACTTTGTCACGAGTTTCACATCTTTTTGTTTCCGTACATTTTCCATTGTTTTCCCGAATACAGCGTTATTCATCAATTTGAAAAAAAAATTCTTTTCAAATTCATTCGTTGATTTTTTTCCTAATTCCGTGTTAAGATCGATGTATGTTTTGAGCCATGGGGCTTGTTCAAACCTCAAGATTCTGTGAATTTTTGTCAATTTCATTCCCAAATTCAAGCATTGTTTCAAATTTTTGTAATGAATAACGTATTTTTCTTTTGGCAAAAATGTCGTCATTAATTTTGAATTTTTACTGCCAGGTGGTACACTGTGCTCGGAACAAAGGGGAAGATCTTTGTGCGACTCGAAACGCTCCTCAGGATATTCCAAATCTACTTCGAGGATATATCCTGTGGGCGAGTCATCGGGAATATCAAGCACATTTATCGGCTCGTGCTCCCATTCGAAAGAACCAACCGGTAGATACTGCGACATAGCTGCACCGTACAAATTATTCACGTCAAAGTACATTAGATAAGATTCCTCTTTGCTCGGATCGAAATCTGCGCCCATGTATCGATTGTTTGCATGAGCATATCGATTCGAGCATTGTGATACGCCACCTCGAATGCCTTTCTCGATGAACAGGAGCATTTCGGGGTCCGTGAGAAGCTCAAGCTCAACCTTGCTACATTTGAGCATCGCATCGAAAGCAAGTCCCGGAGCTGTAAAATAGTGCAGAGGATCCAGCACCTACGTCGAAGAGCAGTTGAGTCGAAAATTTTCAGATATGTCGGCCAATAGCACGACATCTGTTTTCAAATATAAATCCGAATATTCGCCTAATGACGTGATGTTAAAGACGTTCCAAATGTTCTTAGCATGCTCGTAATCATGCTCGGAAATGTGTTCGTTGTTTAATTTTGAATAAAAATCCTCTTTCGATGGCAACTGCTCTTCGTCGAGTTTCGCCCACGAGTCCACATACTCGTAAGGGAAAACTCCCTTTCTCGTGAGCAATTGGAATTCCTCCGCACTATTGCAGTGCTTGCGTGTGATCGATTTATCATCATCCGTCAGGTACGAGGCCAGTTTTTCAAGACTACTAGCCATGAACCTGAAGGAATCGATAAACCGTAAATTGACATTCATACCCTTAACGTATTTCGTAAATGAAATATATCGCTCTTTGTTTACGGGGAGAATTTTGACTGTGCCGTTGAATTGCGTCGCCAATGATTTTATTAAAAAGTGCGAGTCATAGCCGGAAAGATTGTGAAATACTATCGGGATTCTGTGGGATTTTGTATAATTCAAATTACAACCACGATGCGCAGCACCGCGAAATTTACCTGTGAAATGGCAATGATCACGGTGCTTGACATCGGTGGAGGTGAACGATTTTTCGCAAATATGACAATGTGTGGCATTTTCGTATTGTATTTTTTCATCCGATGTGAGTGGTTTCATCGGCTGAATATTGACCAAATGAGAGTCGACTGTTTTTGCGATTTTATGCAATTGGTCGATGAACCACTCGATACAATCGGAGCCACGTTTAATTGCGAATTTTGAGAGCGAATCGTTAAAGGCACATTTCAAATAATACGCAGCGCTGTGCGGGACATGCTTTTGACACTGTAGCTCATTTCCGGTAGATTCGAGAAGGCATTCGAGGTCTGCGTACACGACAAACGGCACATCTTCTTTGTATCGATAATTTTTGAAATTCAAAATTTTGTTTCCGTTGGTCGGTAAAATCATTTTTATTTTGTTTATGCTCATGCAATCGTGTTCGTAATTTTCGAAAGAATTTTGAAGATAGAAGTGATTCAAGCAGTTGTCACAAAACCAGGTATGATGATCATAGTTTGTTACTTGGGTACTTAGCAAACGTGACAGATTGCGGATCCAAGCAAAGTGGTAGACTGGTTGGAAATTGTCTACCTCATCTACGTCCATACCAATATTTCCCTCCACCATAAGGAGGTGTATAGTAGGCCTATCCGACTTATTTTTACTTATGTAAAGCGGAACTACTTCACTATTTCTACCACACTTGTCAATACCGTATACATTAATCGTTAAATTGTTCATTTTTTCAAATTTGGAAATGTCTTTCAAAGCAATTGGGAAACGTATACCGTCATATTTCAACACTGTTTTGAAGTAGGGATACGAACTTGTACGATCAACATTATCGTTTGCCGGATGAAGCGCTGCTGTCACAGCCCACAAGAAACAGAATTCGTCGTTGTTTTTTATATTCACAACAGCCTTCTTCCCCCGTATATCCTGCGGAAGATCGACGTACGTTGAGAAGCCTCCACGCAGTGGCACGTAGTGGTTGATGTTGACCGTCAAGTTGATGATTTCCCGCATCGACCAGCCAGAATCGCGTTCTTGAAAGTCTTCGACGTCGACCAGGAGACGATCCGTAACATTCTCGTCGAACCATTTGGCAATGTCCGTAGATGCGAGAATCGCTCCGTTGCGTGTGTTGAAATATTTCGTTTCTTCCATCACGTCGCCATTCTTCATCGTGGCAAATTTGCACGCCAACATGACGTTCGCCTTCAAATTTCCGTCCTTCGTGAGCACCTTTGAGAGCCGCTTGACAGTGGTGACTTTGGCATCAGCCAGGAACGATCGTAGATCCTTGTGGATGAGATTCACCACTGCGCCAGTTTGTATGCGATTTTGAAACGCGGACTCCAAATGTACCCAACGAACGCGATCGGATACTTTGCCGCGTGCACCAATGGATCCGCCGGCTCGTTGATCCGCCCGAAATTTTTCACTCAGAGATTTGAGTTGAGCGATCGTTGTTTGAATCCTCGTTTTTTCGCCACTCGATAAACCCGGTGTTTTCGGGATTTTGTTGAGGAGTCTGATGTTCCGAGCCTGATAGTTGGACCACTTTTCCACTTCTTCCGTGGATGCACTTCCCAACAGTTTGTAAGCATCCTCCATGATGCTTATTAATTTCAAGCACTTCTCCGACTCCATTTTTCGTTGTTGTTGGTAATATTTGAAAGCTCACACAATGGATTACTCTGGACGATGCCGTTGTAAGAATGATCGCGCACTACTGCAGCGGCTGCATTTATAGTGCAAATCACTGCGAAATAAGCCACCTCCTTGTCGACAATGTTTATAAAATACTACGTTGCATCTTTCTTCGGTGTAACCTGGTATGGGGAGAATTCATCGTCGGACTCGACATAAACAATTCCCAGAATTATGATGCAATCATACACATTTGGTATACTTGTCATCATGGGGTATGGCATCTTTGTCACGCACACATGCGATGCCATCGAAGAGACTTATCGTCCTTGAGCATTATGAAAAGTAGGGTGGGGGGTACAGTCAAATTGATATAAAATCATTGAAATTATGATATTTCACCTGAGTCTCGCTCGAGATGGAGTACATAGTTGACCTCCAGGGTTTCAAAAAACCTTCCAACGAGTTTGTGTTGAAAGAATTTTCGATGGTTTCCCTGTGTGATTGTGATGTACCCCCGATCACATTTGTCTTCGGACCGCCTTGTGCATGGAACGATTTACCCGTAAAATATAGATGTACGAATGCATGGCTGACACGGAATTTCCATGGTATACCGTGGTGCTTCGGTGCGATCCCATATGAAGCAACATCGGAAATAATTCGCGGCGTTTTACAAAATGCTCAAACGATCTATGTGAAGGGGTCGGAGAAAAAAGACTGGATGACGACAATCTTGATGGAGGAGGAGGAACCTGGACGCATTATTAATCTAGAACTTCTCGACTGCCCTTCAATTCAAAAGTTGCACAAGCCGGTACCCGCTGGATGTCCCTATCACGCAAACTCTACAAAGTTTAATTGTGCTATAAAAAATGTACAAGCGCTGAAAAATTGGATACTCGAACCTTATGATTGAATTTTTTTCTTCTTCTCAATAAATCAATCTTAAAGATTATACACGTTTTATGTTTTTCTTTTCAAATCCCTCCTCTATCATCCTTTGATCAAGCAGCATTATAACCTTAGCAAATCATTAAAGGGAACGATATACGAATAATCTCAAGGATTTCTTTATCTGTGTCCAGTGTCTTGTGGACGACGAACAGCTGTATTACGCTAAGGTTCACCGTGTGATCGTCTCTTTATCGGAAGTAACCGAATACACGGTGAAGAGAGAAAAAATATAGGTCGCATATTTGTCGCGTCATTGCCGCCGACACGTATTCTTTCATTGCACTCCCCAATCATTCGAACGCTCTTTTTCGGGACTCTATAGAAGAACATCGCAATACGATTAACGTAAGTAGTAAGGGGGCCACTATGGCGACCCCCACTCCTATCCCCACTCCTATCCCCACTCCTCGGCCCCTGGTGGGGGTAGCCGAGGAGTGGGGATAGGAGTGGGGGAAATTGTGGTGGCTCGCCATAGTGGCCCGCGAGAAGAGGAAAGAGGATACTTACGCGCGTGTGTCGCCTCTTCTGCGGCGTCAGCAAACGCCTTGGCGCAGGGGTTATGGGCATTTCGAAGTAAAAAAAAAATCTCACAATACGCTGGAATTTTTTTATTTTCCAAACATGCCGTTAATTCATAGCCAAGGCGCTGCGGCGGTTGCGCTGGGGAAGAGGGCCGGTAGCCACCACAGCCGTACACGGCTGAGCCACCAGCCCTCTTCAGGGGCTACGTCGTCGTAAAACAGGCGACACAGCCCCAAAATGTCGGCTGGTTCCCAGCCCCACTCCACCTTTTCCAGGGAGTCCGCATCGTCGGCCCAGAGGGTGTCGACGGCTGCCCGCAGCTTACTGCGCCGTCTTCTCACCCCGACGGCGTGGGCAACAAAATTTTGCCGCCACGAACAAAACCGCCTCCGCTTGGGTCCGCTCCGACGAGGCCGCGACGCCTGTAAATTTGAAAAACATTATTTTTAAATATCAAAGAGAGAAGACCGCGCTGTGTTTAGCGTGAAAGGACAGAGAGAGAGAGTCGTCTATATAGTAGGAAAGAGAGGGTGTACATATATGTATATAATAGCGTTAAGACACACACACACACACACACACACACACACACACACACACACACACACACACACACACACACACACACCACGCGCCGTGTGTCTGCATATATATATATATATATATATATCTTTCCTACTATATAACCAAATATATATATAAAGCGAAAAAAGACAGGCGTTTAGCGCGAAAGAACTCATATATATACTCTCTCGCCGTGCGACGCGTGCCGGCGTTGCACGGTCATAAGGTATAGATAGAGAGAGAGAGTTCTTTCACGCTAAACGTCGCGCTGTCTTTTTCACTGCATATATATATATATATATATATATATATATATATATATATATATATATACCGCGTGTCTGCATATATATATATATCTTTCCTACCATATAACCAAATATATATATAAAGCGAAAAAAGACAGGCGTTTAGCGCGAAAGAACTCATATATATACTCTCTCGCCGTGCGACGCGTGCCGGCGTTGCACGGTCATAAGGTATAGATATAGAGTTCTTTCACGCTAAACGTCTGTCTTTTTCACTGTATATATATATATATATATATATATATACCGCGTGTCTGCATATATATATATATCTTTCCTACTATATAACCAAATATATATATAAAGCGAAAAAAGACAGGCGTTTAGCGCGAAAGAGCTCATATATATATATATACTTTCTCGCCGTGCGACGCGTGCCGGCGTTGCACGGTCATAAGGTATAGATAGAGAGAGAGAGTTCTTTCACGCTAAACGTCGCGCTGTCTTTTTCACTGTATATATATATATATATATAAAGCGAAAAAAGACAGACGTTTAGTGCGAAAGAACTCATATATATATATATATATATATATATATATATATATATATATATATATATATATATATATATATATACATACATATATATATTTTTTCACTATATATATGTATAATATATATATACACTTATACTATTTTTCCTATTTATTAAATAAGAACAAATACAACTCACCAGAATAAATTCTCGTTCCGCGGCGATGTCGTACACGACGAGGTTGTCGTTTTCAAAGTAGTACTCCTCCATTCTGAAAACAGACGGAGGCATATAAATTATTTTATTCTTTTAAAAAATATTTCACGGCTATTAGACGGTGAAAAATCGTACTTACGTTAACGACGGTGGCTGCGTCTCGAATGAAGAAAGATGAGCATCTTGTGACAGAATTACACATAGCCACATTTTTGCTGAAGCATCTTTCTATACACCGCGTGCATTAAAAAGAAAATGATATAGAAAGAGAGGCATGAGAGAGAGAGGAGTGCGAGCGCGCATCTAAAGAGAGAGAAAGAATATATATTTGCAGCGCAACTGAAGTGAGAAAGAATATATAGCTATACCATGCTGTCTTCACGCAGCGGAGCACGTTATATATCTTTTCTATTATAGCTATACCGATCACAGGTACAGCGACGAGGCCTCTGTGTGTGTGCGGGCAGCAGTGCAAGCTGTTGACCACAGGCACAACAACGTTGAGCCGTGTATATGCGAGCATGCGGCCTACAGCGCAAGCGAAGAGAGAACGAGCTATATATATATATTCTTCTTCGCGCTCTGCCGCTATAACTATATTTCATCGCCGCCCACGCGCGAGCTACGCGTATAGCTTTACGGGCGCGCGGCATATATATATATATACCGTACCACCTTTACTCCGTGGTTGAGCAGTATATATATATTCTTCTTCGCGCTCTACCGCTATAACTATATTTCATCGCCACCCACGCGCGAGCTACGCGTATACCTTTACTCTATGGGCATGCGACATATATATATATTCTTCTTCTTCTCTCTACCGCTATAGCTATATTTCATCTTCGCACGTTTGCGAGCTACACACACACACACACACACACACACACACACACACACACACACACACACACACACACACACACACACACACACACACACACACACACATATATGGTCGCTCGTGCTCTATTCATATGCACAATGTAATTTACCCTAAAACTATAACATTTATAAGGAAGCACGGCGAAATACAGATACGCGTAGGGCCCTTGAAAATGTCACGCTTTTAAAAATGAATATTATGCGCCGATACTTTATAATGGTCATAACGAGTCGATGGAGAAGGTATGATGAGCTCGTTCACGATTTTCACAGCTCAGCAAAACTGCTGCTGCTGCGAAATATCGTCTTACATAGTGACCCCGAGAAATCTCAAGATTTTCAAAATGCGTATCATTTGCACATACTGTGATGTACATGATTCACAATATCATCGGTACTCGCAAAATTGAAGCGACTATCAGTCGTGATTCAACCAGCTAACAGTACATTTCTTTACCGCGATAATGGCCGGCCGTTACCTTCGCGCATCTATTTTAGATCTTTTACGGGTATCAAAAATTCAAAGCAGTCAGCTTCGACGAAGGTGTAATGATAATTGGTGCAGTGAGTTACGCTATTTGCCGGAAACCTCTTTGTTGAAACGCTTGAAATATGTGCTATGGTGGTCACCGCTCCGGTCCATCGTTACGGCTTACAACAGAGGAATGTTAAAGGGCTACCGAGTTCTTACATGTGCATTCGAAGAGCTACAGCGTAGAAATCTTGTGAACGTGCCGTGTATTCGAAAGCTCGTTAGCGAGATAAACGGTAAGCTGTACCTAATATACAGGATGTCCCAAAAAGCATCGCGAATATTGCAGTTGCTGTTATTTTTTCGGGCCGACTTTTATCTGCCTATTAATAAAACATCGTACTACCGATAACAATCAGCAGCAGCTACATATTCAGGGCTAATTTTTGTCACTTAATACATTTTGTAAAAAATAATAATGACATTTCCAGCAGTATTTGCAATATTATCGTTTGCTTTGGGTCACCCTGTAATGTAAGACGTCTTTTTGTGAGGAACGCATAGTGACAATATCTGCGCGAGCACAGATTATCGACTCTTAGATGCGGCGAGCGATGAAGAAGAAGCTATGCTTATTGAGGAGGCGCGTGCCGTGGAAGAAGAAGAAGCTAGGGCGGCTCAATGTGCTAGAGCGTGCCCTGATTATCAGCATCTTTCACCTGTGTCAAACGCTGATGATGAAGGAGAAGCACAGTGGGCTGCCTATCCATCAAGCACCGCTGATATATTTGCGGATACCGAGGAGTGTGAGTCTACACCAGGCATACGCGAACCATCCGAAATTTTTACGGGCGGCAATGAGAGTAAGTAGGGATAAATAAAAATGATACTAAATATTTTTGAACATTTGATAACAGAGCGGGAATATAATTAGATTTACAGAACCATGCGAGCAGTGGAGAGGTAAATAATGACGACTGCATTGACGATGATGATGAAACTGTAAGTGCTAGAAGTAGCATTATAGAGGAGCACTGGTCGCGCGACCGACCCGTCGGTTATGCATCACCTACATCGAGCATGTACAATCCTGTCGAGATATTTACGGGCAGTAATGAGGGTAAGCAGAAAAATAAGCATAATAATTTTGAACAGATGATTAATAGAGCGGGGGGCACATACACAGCTTTGCGCCCGGCGAACAACGAAGGGAACGATGTCGGCGACAACGATGACCCTCAGCAGGAGGTCAACCCCATTGAGGAATATGACCACCGCGAAAATCAAGAGTGGGAGTATCCTATGGGTCTAATTATGGGCAATTAATAGCTAGTGTTGCCCAAAGTGCAGCATTGCTAAATATCGCCGATACATGTACGATAAAAGTTAGTATTATACAGGGTGTCGAAGGTTCCGGTAGAAAAAAACTAACACACGAGGGTGTTGCAAAAAAAGCTATTCTCACGATTAGGAATAATGATAATTTGTGTTTACCGCGATCGCTGGTTGCTGCGCGCGCCTACGCCGAGAGGGGTGAAATACGCTCGGGTAACTTACATGCAAATTGGCAGCGTATGAGACAGATTAACGGTTCACTGCAGAGAAGCGCAGCTCTTGAATTAACGAACGGCGCTCATGTTACAGTACCCGCGAATGGCTGTGGTATCCGGGAGGTTGCTCTATTTCAAAATTATTTAGCGCAAGACGGTATTGCGGTAGTGGTTTACGAATTTTTAACTCTGGGGCGCGGGGTCCAGCCTTTGTTCGATGGTACGCAAAAAGCCTTGAACACTTTTGGTAGCATCCAGCACACTCTGTACATATTGTATTACGAGCGCTCGCATCACTTTCAGCCGATATTAAATTTACGAGGTGCTGTCGGAAGCCGCGATTTTTGCTCCTCGTGTAATTCGCAATATCGTAGACTAAGTCATAGATGTTCAAAAAAGAAGTGCCCTCGCTGCATGACGGCCCCGCCTTGCAATCCCAACGTAAATGCTACACTCGAGTGTGAAATGTGCGCTCGCACGTTTTACGGTCGGCAATGCTTTGAAAACCATCTGGTTGTTAAGCAAACCCAAAGACGAAAATCAAATAGTGTTTGTGCCTCTCTCAAACGCTGCCGTGGATGCTTGAAAACACTACGGCCGTTGGATAGAAGGAGAAAACATGTTTGTGGCGTGATCTTTTGCAAAATATGTAGAACAGACCATTCCAATAACGACGCGTGCTTCATGAAACCCATCCGCGACGATAAAGAGGCGGCTAAAATACTTTTCATATTTTATGATTTTGAGACGCAGCAATGCACAAATGTACACGGCGATGCTGGTACCTTTATACACGAGCCAAACCTGTGCGTAGCGCAGCGCGTTTGCACATATTGCTGCACGCGTGATTCTATCGATGAGCCGTGTGAACATTGCGGCCCCCATGAGTTTGTCTTTAGTCATCATCCTGTGGGTCAACTGGTCGAGTTTGCTATGCAGCGGGTCAATAATTTCTCGCGTACGATCTGTATTGCTCATAATGCCGGGGGTTTTGACGCGCAATTCATTTTGCGTTATTTGATCGAGGAAAAAAAGACTCAACTACCGTGTATAATTATGAACGGTACAAAGATCATCTCGATGCGCCTTGAAAAATTGGTATTTCTCGACAGCCTAAATTATTTCCACATGCCTCTTAGCGCACTACCTAAAGCCTTCGGCCTCACAGGCTCTATCACTAAAGGTATTTTTCCTCATTTGTTCAACAGACCGGAAAATCAAAATTATGTCGGGCCACTGCCGCCTATAGAGTATTACTCCGCTGACACGATGCGCTCTGCAGAGCGCGAAAAATTTCTAGCCTGGCACAGGGAGTCAAAAGACGCCAATTACGTGTTCGCCTTTTCGAAAGAGCTTGTAAGCTATTGCACGGACGATGTTACAATATTACGACGTGCGTGCATGGCTTTTCGCGCTATGTTTATAGCCAACGGTCGCGTCTGTCCTTTTGACGAGAGCACAACAATAGCGTCAGCCTGTTTTCGCGTCTTTCGTAAAAATTTCCTAAAAGACAACACGATCGGTATTATACCTCTAGGTGGCTATAGATGGGCTCATAATCAGTCGAAAAAAGCAATTTCATGGCTCGTCTGGATGGAGCATTCTCTCGGGCACCCCATTATACACGCAGGCCGATCACGCGAATTTAAATTACCTCAGAATTTACTAGTTGACGGCTACTACGAAACAAACGGCACAGCACATGTATTACAGTTTCACGGCTGCTATTGGCACGGCTGCGCCAAATGCTACATCTTTAATAGAGATCGTAAACAGCGCAATGGCCTGTCTATGGACGAGAGCCTAGAACGAACCATAGCCATATCACAGAGAATTCGCTCGAGCGGTTACCAGTTGGTGGAGCTTTGGGAATGCGAGTGGGATCGTCATGTAGAAGCAAACTCTGAAATTCGTGAGCTCGTGCGGGATCATCCTCTAACGGCAAAAGACCCATTGAACCCCCGTGATGCGTTCTTCGGCGGGCGTACAGAAAACATGGTAACGCTCTATGATACAAGGGAGGGGGAGCGTATACGCTACGTAGATGTCTGTTCTCTGTATCCGTATATCTGCAAATTTGGTAAATACCCCGTGGGCCATCCAAAAGTATTTATCGCTGAAGAGTGCTTAGAATTGACGGGGAGAACTAACGATTTAACGCGCGTTGAGGGGTTGGTCAAATGCACTGTGCTACCGCCGCGCAATCTTTATCATCCTGTATTACCCGTACGTATGCATCAGCGGCTGCTGTTCTCCTTATGTCGTAGCTGCTGCGAGATAATGAATCAGGAGGAGTGCACACACGATGATATCGCTGACCGTGTGTTCGAGGGCACATGGGTAGTTGACGAGTTGCGTAAAGCTGTTTCGTGCGGCTACACAATACTCTCTATAGCCGAAATTTGGCAATACAAAGTAACACAATTCGACCGTAATGCGCAATCAGGCGGGCTGTTCGCCGAATACATCAATACATTTTTGAAAATCAAGCAAGAGGCGAGCGGGTGGCCTGAAAACTGCGCAGACGATGAAACACAGCAAGAACATTATATCGCGCATTTTGAACGATCTGAGGGTGTTCGCTTGAACAGGCAGGCGATAGCCAAAAACCCCGGGTTACGCTCGCTCGCAAAGCTTTGTCTAAATTCATTCTGGGGAAAATTCGGCCAACGCGAGAATCTTCCGCAAACAGTCGTGGTATCGACGCGAAGAAAACTTATGGAATTATTGACCGACCCCGGGTGCGAAATTACCGGCATGCTTCCTGTAAATAATCAAACGTTGTATGTAAGCTATACTAATAGGGATGAGGCTGTGATGCCCTCGAATATAGCGAATGCTGTAATTGCTGCATACACCACGGCACAGGCGCGTCTAAAGCTTTACAGCTATCTGGAACGTCTCGATCGGCGTGCCTTGTACTGCGACACAGACTCTGTTATTTATGTAACGAGACAGCAGCCTAACGAATACGAACCTCCTGTAGGCCAGCTCTTAGGTGATTTAACGGATGAGTTGAGTGATTATGGGGAGGGTAGCTATATCAAAAGCTTCATTTCCGGGAGGGCCAAAATTTTACGCGTTTATAGTACGTGCTCCTGACGGGTCGGAGAGCGAAGTTTGTAAGGTTAAGGGTATCACGCTTAATTTTGCAAACAATGCGTTAATAAATTACCAGTCTGTACGGTCCTTCATTGTGGGGGACAGAGAGGATCCTATTGTGTTGCGCTACGATGCTATTAGACGTACAGAGCTCCATCATGTTGTTACACGCTCCGAAACAAAATCGTGTAAACCGTCGAGTGTTAAGCGAAGGCGCGATGGCGAATACGGTTCGCTGCCTTACGGCTATCGTCATTAGAAATTGTAAAATATATTTTACCTGCAAATATATTTGTAAAAAGAAACGCCACGTCCGTAGAGTATTTATTGCCACTTCAGAAGTACCTTTTCTCATTCATCACAATGGACGTGCGGTGGACGCATCCGTGGACTTCAATGGTCTGCGGGCCTACAGGTTGCGGTAAGACGTATTTTGTAAAAAAATTTTTAAAGTTCATCACGCGTATGAGCAGCGAGCCGTTTGCGAGGATAATATTCTATTATTCCGAGTGGCAGACGGCATATGCGGAGTACGGTGCCTCTATTGAATTTCGCGAGGGATTACCCCAGTCTACCGATTACTCAAACGACCCTCGTGCCAAGCTTTTAATTATCGATGATCTGATGCGTGAAGCATCGAACAACAGCGTTGTCGATCTCTTCACCAAGGGTAGTCATCATAAGAATTTGAGTGTTATTTTTATCACGCAGAACTTATTCCATCAGGGTCATGGGCAGAGAGATATCTCTCTGAACGCCGGTTATATCGTTATTTTCAAAAATCCTCGCGATCGCGCCCAAATACAGCACCTGGCGAGGCAGGTATGTCCTGAGAACCCGCGCTTTCTGCAAGAGGTTTATTACGACGCAACGTCTAAGCCTCATGGTTATTTGCTACTAGATTTGAAGCAATCGACACCCGACAATTGTCGATTCCGCGCATGTATTTTTCCCGATGACCCTCATCATTTCGTTTACGTGCCGCGAAAAAAATTTAAAAGCGGCAACACGAGAGGCGAATTGCCAGTTCTACGTCTGTAATGGCACGCAACAGATCGTCTCTCTGCAGGAAGAGCATTGCGATATTGAACGCCCTCCAGTATCTCAGCAAAGAACAGCGCGAGGCCATTTTGCGAAAAGCAGACCCTCGCATGATACGCTGCGTTTGCGAGTGTGCTTTGAACGTTCTTCGTGGCAATATACCGCTCAAGTCTGGTCAGAGGAAAAAACTGCGTCGTCACGCTCCCCTCCTTCGCCGCTTAGCCTCGAAAAACGGCTGCTGGAAGAGTAAGAAGAAGTTTGTCGTTCAAAGTGGTGGTTTTTTACCCCTTCTACTTGCCCCTATACTAGGTACTGTGTTGTCTAATCTGATTGCTGCTCGTGGATGATGGAGCATGCCCGAAAAATGGTTTTGGTACCTGAGGAAAACATATTGCAGTTCAGTAGTCATAGGTCGCATAATTTTACCAATGATAACGGGGGGTCAGCAAAGCAAGCAGAGAAAATAATCGAGGCGGCTCTCAGCAGACTAGATGCGGAGATGAATGAGATTTTGAAATCTAACGCGTACGCGGATGAGCGTGAAAAGTGGCTGGCATATTTTAGTGTGCTGCAACGGTACTTGCATTTCGCTGATGAGGAACGAGCACATCAGTACCACGCTCTTGTGAAAAAGAAAGAGGGTAGTGCGCAATTCGCCCCAACCAAAAGCGACATCCCTACGGCCCGAATGAATGATTCCATTATCATTGAGAGTGTACCGTTGAAATTTCGCAATAAAGCAAAGCTTTTATTGCGGCGTTTGCATGATGCACCTCCGTCAGATTTTTCTTGGGATTCGGCCGGTGTGGTTTCGGCCAGCGGGGAACCGATCAAGGATTCAAACATCGTTGATCTCGTGAACGACGCAATGCGCGCGAGAAAAGTAGCCAAGCCGGCGGGCCGAAAAGTCTTTGCAAAATTTTTGCGATCCATACAGACACCTCGAGAATTTGTGGGAAACGAAGAACTTTGGCAGGAGTCTCGAGCAAATTCAACATTACAATCGCGCTGTGATAGTGCCACCGATGAAAATGACGGGGCTATCAGCGATATTGGTCATTCTGAGTTTTACAGCGGCAGCGAGAGCAGTAAATCCGACCGCAGCATACAGAACGGCCGCGGCGGCAGTTGCAAGAGGAGACGAGTGACCTGGGCTAGTCTCAAATTATCAGTATGAGAGTACTCGAGAAAGTATACTTTGATCCTTCCCATGAAGCGTCTTTCACCGGAGCTGCTGCAAAGCTGTTACACGTGAGCCGCAAAAAAAATATCTCCCCTGCTAAAACGACACAGTGGCTTGAAGCTCAGGATGCTTATACCAAGCACAGACCTGTGAGGCGTCGGTTCCCCCGTCGGTCCTACAGCGTATGGACCGTTGATGATGTATGGGAAGCTGATCTTGTAGATCTTCGCTCGCTTAAAAGTTATAATGACGGTTATGCTTATCTACTTGTGGTCATAGATGTGCTCAGCAAGTACGCGTGGGTCGAGCCCTTGCGCGATAAGTCTGCTGCGACAGTGGCTAAAGCTCTGACGCGCATACTCTCCCTAAAGAGCACAAATGGGCGATGTCCCGTTTGTCTGCAATCAGACAAGGGCAGAGAGTTTACGGGCGCCGTCTTTCAGGCGTTCCTGAAGAAAAATAATATCCAGTTTCGCGCGACACGCAACCCCGATATAAAAGCCGCCATTGTAGAGCGATTCAATCGAACGCTGAAAGAAAGAATGTGGCGGTATTTCACGTACTCTCGCCAAAAACGCTATATTGATGTTTTGCAGAATATAGTTTCTGCATATAATCATACACTACACAGCGGCACTAAAATGACGCCCGTATCTGTGACGCTTCTTTCAGCGGCCAAAGCGCGAAATAATCTTTTGCAGCGATATAATCAACCCAGACGATGGCCACCTCCTAAATACAGGGTGGGTGACGTTGTTCGTATCAGTAGTGCAAAGGCGGCCTTTGCAAAAGGATACGAGAGTGGGTGGAGCAGTGAACTGTTTAAGATACACCGCCTATCATTGAGTAGCAGACCAGTCGTATACATCTTGCGTGACCTTAACAACGAGGAGATTGACGGTATTTTTTACGAAGCCGAATTATCGAGAGTCCAAGTGAGCGCAAAAGGCCGTAGGAAAAAGTGAGCGAGATGAAGGATGAGTTCTATGTTGTTTTACCTAGCAATAGTAGCATGAAGTATTATCCTGAAAACAGGACCACGCAGTATACGACGCATTTGCCGCAAAGCGTAAACCTGCAGGGCAAGTGGGCTGTTTCTTTAGCCGAGATACACATACCCATGACTATTTTGCATGTACCGCCTGAAGGTGAAAAAAACTTTGTCAGCGTGGTAACGAACATTACGACACCCGGTGCGAAGGCCGACATCGATTTCAAAGATGAGCGTGCATGCGTGCCAGCTGGAGTATATCGCAGCATAAATGCGTTACTCGAGTCAATAAACGAAATCCCGTGCGTGATGGGACACTTGAGCTTTCAATACACGCGTAACGGCTATGTCTCGGTAGAGCGTATCTGTACCGCGTGTGAAAATCTGGAGCATTCTTTCTACTTCTCCTCGATATTAAGTAAAATTTTAGGGTTCACCCATAGTACAGGGATTGTGGCGATGAGTGGTTCTAAGTATGTTGCACCGCAACCGGCCAGTCTCACCAACGGGATCCCTAACATGTTGTTTGTTTATACCGACATTTGCGAGCCATACATCACAGGAGATGTGCACGCACCCTTGTTACGTGTCGTTCCTTCTGATACGGATAATAATTATAATTACGGCTCTGTGAAAATCAAAAGTTTTTCACCGCCGCGCTACGTGCCTCTTTTACGCACAAGCTTCCAAACAATAGATATCGATATAAGGGATGAGTTTGGGCAACCGGTGCCATTCGAGGGAGGAACACTAACCGTGACGCTACAGTTTAAGCGTATAGATTAGCCGCAGCATCACAGAAAAAATGGATTACTACGATGTGTACTTTGATACACAGACGGGTGGAGCTAGAACAGGCTACGGCGGAATTAGTCAGGTATACATAGGCTCACCGAATCAAAGGGGCCATGGCATCGGTAGCTTTCTCGGTGGTCTTTTTCGCCGAATTTTACCACTCTTAAAGCAGGGAGCACGCACTGTTGGCAAAGAAGCTATACGCTCGGGAATTAATGTAGCAAACGATATAATAGATACAGGCATGCACCCTAGAGAGGCCTTTAAATCACGTTTGCGCGAATCGGGCGTGAATTTGAAGAGAAAGGCTGAAGAAAAACTCAATAGCTTCATGCAGGGCTCGGGATATAAACGTTCGAAAATTCGCAAACTTGTGCATTCGGTCAACAGCTACGGTACGCGTAGGGTCGATAAAAAAAAGAAACCCGCGACATCAAAAAAACACCGCGGGCGTGTTAAAAAGAAGAAGAGAACAACAGTGAAAAGAGCAAGTAGAAAGACGACGAAAAGAACACAGAAGAAGAAAAAAACGTCACGACCTAGGACCGTGGCCGATATCTTCTCGTGAAAAAAAAAAAAAAAATGGCTTTCTTACACACTCATTCGTGTGAGTGCTTGAAGTCGGAACTGGAGCTATTTACACTACCGCCGACTCAAACTACCATCGAGGGGACACAATGGTTACACTACAAACCGATCTCATCTCTAACAGACGATTCACCTATCGAGTTCGTGGTACCGGGCCAGGGTGACGAGTACATTGACCTTGCACATACCATGCTAAGTATGCGTGTTCGAATACGCTCGAACTCTGTAAAACCCGACCCTACAGTCAAAGTGGGGCCTGTTAATAATTTACTCCACTCAATGTTTAATCAGGTCGATGTATTTTTGAATCAAAAACTTGTATCACCGCCCAATAATGCTTATGCATACAGAGCCTACATTGAAACATTATTGAATTATGGACAGGGCGCGAAAACCTCTCATCTCACAAGCTGTCTATGGTATGGTGATTCAGCCGGTAAAATGGACGATATAGCAGACGCAAACATTGGTCTTTCTAATCGTCGAACGGTTTTAAATGCGCGCGGGGAGATTGATCTGCTCGGTCATTTGCACTGCGATATCTTTAACCAGGAGAGATTTCTGATAAACGGCGTTGAGATGCGTTTACGTCTTGTGCGTACCAGTGACGCCTTCTGTCTTATGACGTCTTCAAAAGATTACAGTATCCACATTACCGAGGCGTCACTCCTTGTGCGTCGTGCAAAAATTGCCCCGGGTATGCTTTTAGCTCATGCGAGAGCATTGGCCAAATCGACGGCAAAATACCCGTTGACGCGCGTAGAGGTTAAAACTATATCGATGCATGCTGGTGTACACGGGGATACCCTGGACAATGTAATACTAGGACAACTGCCGAAGCGCATAATTATCGGTTTTGTCGATAATAAAGCGTTCAACGGTAATCGGGCCCTCAACCCCTTCAACTTTCAGAATTATCAAATTAATTATCTTGCTTTGTATGCTGACGGTGTACAGATACCGTCAAAGGCTCTCCAGCCCAACTTCACCGACACCGCCCTATATGTGGATGCGTATCATACGTTATTTTCCGGTACGGGTATTCACTTTCTCAATCAGGGGAATTCAATCACACGCACCGCGTACCCCTACGGTTATTGTCTTTTTGCGTTTGATCTTACACCCGATCTTTCGGCAAACAGCGCCAGCCATTGGAATCTGGTGAAACACGGTAGCGTCAGGATAGAAGTACGATTCGACGAAGCGCTAACATCAACGGTTAATTGTGTCGTGTATGCGGAATATGATAACGTACTGGAGATTGACGCATCCAGGCAGGTCATTGTAGATTTCAGCGGTTGAGCGCTGCGATGGTCTTCATTTCTCGTTAAGCATTCAAAGCGTAAGCACGGATCATGAATATCGCGATTGACATACAAGGTCTAAGGGATAAACATAATAATTTTATACCCAAAGAAGTGGCTATCGTTTCATTTGATTCATCGTACTCTCATCATTGGATCGTTGCACCACCTCACGCGTACCGTCAATTACCCCCGGATGTGAAAAGAACGAACGAGTGGGTGACGAGCAATCATCACGGGATAGCATGGTTCGAGGGCTCTACACCGCTATGGACGATCACCAGAATTTTGAGGACAATGGTCGCCGGTTCTAGGCGGGTATTTGTAAGAGGTGCCGATAAATCATCCTACCTGGCCCAACTCACCGACTGCTACATTATAAATTTGGAGGAAGACGACGACGATACGTCATTTGAACATCTCCCAGGAGCCCGTACACGTTGCTCGTACCACTCTGTGATACGCAAAAAAAGGCATACGTGTGCTCTGGATAATGTGACGAGAATCAAAGCATGGTTCTGTCATAGCGAGCGTTACGAGTCTTTATGGGAATATAGGACTACCACCGCGCTGTCTCCAGGCCTGACCGACACCCGCCTGTTATGAACAGTCTTCAGATTCTGGCCTCTCTTCGTGATATACAGAACCACTCTGTGGGCGTGTACCCCGCCGACCGCATACCAAAGATCTGGACGAAACCAACAGCGTTTGTTGTGAACACCGATGGACATAAACAACCGGGAACCCACTGGATCGCTATGTACGTCGATCGAGCTGGACACGGATGGTACTTCGACAGCTACGGATTGCCCCCCATTGTCCCGCAACACCTCATTCGGCTCCGTAGAAACTGTAAACTCTTCCGGTACAGCGCTCATCAACTTCAAGCTCCGGATTCGCAATGTTGCGGACAGTATTGCATTATGTTTCTTCATTATATGTGTACTGGCTTCGGTATGCATAAGTTTAGAAGTGTATTTTCAAATGATTTATCACGCAACGACAAAATAGTCAATCGCTATTACAATGCTTTCGTCAATAAGAACGATAAATATAAAGATGCAGCCGGGGCCGTCGGCCGTGGCAGCCGTCGCAATAATTGCGACTCTTTTAATCATAAAAGTTTACATTGTGTACAAGGCTGCTGTTCCCGTGCACGCTAATTGTAACCCCCTCATGTTACTTTAATAAATAATTGTCTTCAAATATTCTGCGTATTTATTCTTATAGCTTAATCGTTTCAGCGTACAGCTTTAGCAGCGATGGAGAGTCTTGCGGTGATTCACACGTCGCGAAGTCAGCAGATTTTGCGAAATCGCCGAGAAACAGCTCTCTTGGCGAGGCCTTACTCACACCTCGTGATGGTGGGGGTAGCGGCTGTAGTGGGGACAGTACTAGAAATAGGCCATCCGTTTCGGTAGTCAGGCTGCAATTGTTACGGAGCCCACGAGTAGAGCTTAATGCAGAAAAAAAGACGCGAGTTGAAAGCACGTATAGAGGTTTTCTTGCAAAATATTGCAGTTCTTCAAGGGCTCATAGAAACGAGAAGTGCGTTAAATATTTTAACACGAAAAATCGCGAAACTTCAAATCAGCGATGGACTTTGCGCCAACTCCAAAATACAGGGTGGGTGACATTGTTCGTATCAGCAGTGCAAAGGCGGCCTTTGAAAAAGGATACGGGGATGGTCGGACCAGCGAAATGCTTAAGATACACCGCGTATCAGAGAGTAGCAGGCCTGTCGTATACATCTTGCGTGACCTTTACAACGTGGGGGTTGACGGTATTTTTTTCGAAGCCGAATTATCGATAGTCCAGGCGAGGCCTTACCCACACCTCCGCTCGTGCTGGTGGGGGTAGCGGTTGTAGTGGGGACAGTACTAGAAATAGGCCAGCCGTTTCGGTAGTCGCTGCACTTGTTACGGAGCCCCTCAGTAGAGCTTAATGCAGAAAAAAAGACGCGAGTTGAAAGCACGTATAGAGGTTTTCTTGCAAAATATTGCAATTCTTCAAGGGCTCATAGAAACGAGAAGTGCGTTAAATATTTTAACACGAAAAATCGCGAAACTTCAAATCAACGATGGACTTTACGCGTATCAACAAGATCGGATCGATGGCCGACTTCCTGCCGACGAAGAAGGTGGCAGAACTCTCCCTAAAAACGGACTACAAAATTTCCGATATACGCGTGGTGAAAACGCGCTTCGGGTCACGTCTTATCGTTGAAGTGGACAAAACCTTCGTTTGCTTTCTACCGGCGAGATTCATGAAAGCTCTTGACGAAGACGAGGCGTTATTCAAGCAGATGGTAGCAGCGGCCCATGCGGATAATCTCGTTATGGAATACCTTGGCTCCGAATACAATAATGTGGCGTTCAAGCCAGCTGTCAAATAACTCTGCGCCACAGCTCGCGTATACTACATCAGATTTGTCAGAGTGCGTCAGTCTGCAGGGAGAAGCCATGCCGGGCAAACGTTCATCTTCCACGCTCTCAAACAAACGGGCCTATAATCTACGACCATTGGTGCTGCAGACGTTTTACAGTCTAAATAGTCAAATGACGAAAAATGTGTGGCTAGGCATAAATGTCGACGACACCGGCCAACTGCATCCCGTTATTCGTTTCATGTGTGATACCAACGGCTGGACAACCCTAAATACAACATCATGGCTGGCGTTTCAAAAACAGCTCAACACCACCATCGCTGCATACCTCGACGAAGAAAACACTGCATGCGACTCCGCCTACCCCACTGTTCATACGGTGGTCGCTTGTGATGACTACATTCTGGAATACGGCGAATATTACGCCCAGCCCAGCGTAACGATTCAAAATTTCAACGACTACGGCGTACACGCTGTACACCGTGCAGCGCCATACTTCACCTTCGGTAAAGATGACTTCATCGCATTGAAATTATTGGAGGATCGTATCAACGCGTACGCAGCATGGCTTAACAACGCTTCGACCGACGTGGGTAAATGTAAGGATGCGCTTGTCACCGCCATTGCAGCGGAAATTTACAACACCGCGGCGAGACGTTTACGGCGTCGGGTTAGAAAGAAACACGCTAAAATCCGAGAGGCCGTTCACCGCACGTTATCCAGGGCCTCCTGCAACCTTTCCACACACATCAGGACACTCGTCACCGATCATCTCATAAATCATCAATTGAAACGCATAATCAATATAATGGATATTTGTAAACCTGTATGTATATGTAACAAAAAGAAAAATAAAAAAAAAAGGGGCCACTATGGCGACTCCACCGTTCCTCCCCACTCTTACCCCCACCACCTCGGCCGCCCCACCACGGGCCGAGGAGTGGGGATAGGAGTGGGGATAGGAGTGGGGGTCGCCATAGTGGCCCCCTTACTACTAACGTATCTCTCTCTCTCTCTCTCTCTCTCTCTCTCTCTCTCTCTCTCTCTCTCTCTCTCTCTCTCTCTCTCTCTCTCTCTCTCTCTCTCTCTCTCTCTCTCTCTCTCTCTCTCTCTCTCTCTCTCTCTCTCTCTCTCTCTCTCTCTCTCTCTCTCTGTCACAAATAAATGTATCGCGAAGCTAATAAGATTTAGCTAATTAAGAGCGTGGACGATGCACAGCTATAGTACACTGAGGTTCGCCGTGAATCTCTTATCGGAAGTAACCGAACACCGCGAAGAGAGAGAAAAAATATGGGTCGCATATTTGTCGCCGCGTATTCTTTCGTTGCACTCCCCACTAACTCGAACGTCTTCCGCGCAACTCTATAGAAGAACATCGCAATACTTCCGGATTATTAACATATCTCTCTCTG
This sequence comes from Ophion obscuratus, assembly GCA_964007375.1. Lineage (NCBI taxonomy): Eukaryota > Metazoa > Arthropoda > Insecta > Hymenoptera > Ichneumonidae > Ophion > Ophion obscuratus. The sequence goes on along the minus strand of OZ023323.1, from coordinate 973,674 downwards.
TCACACGTAAATGTGGCGCGAAGCTAATAAGATTCTATGAAGAGCATTACTATTAATTGTCGTTAAGAATTCATTGGTTGCGATAGAGTGGCGTCGATGCTCCATAGACACACGCAACGCTAGAGGGGTATTACGAGTTTCCTATGACTCGCATTACCCTTACAACGGGATACACACAATTATTATTAAGTCAACTGCGTAGTTTATTATATATATATATATATTCAACAGCATAAAGAAGCCCCGGAAATCTGTCCTTGAAAATGCCCCCCACCCCCTACATTCCATGAGCCATCGCATCGATGAATTATTATTATTAGTATCAATAAATCAACTGCGTACTTTATTATATATATATATATATATATATATATATATATATATATATATATATATATATATATATATATATATATATATATATATATATATATATATATATATATTCAACGGGATAAACAAGCCCCGGAAATCTGTCCTTGAAAATGTCCCCCTCCCTTTACATTCCATGCGGGGAGGGGGCATATATATATATATATATATGCCTAACCCCCACTCTCTAGAATATTCAAAGTCGCCATGGAATATTGTAGAACATTGTTTAACTCCTTACAACGGAATACACACAATTATTATTAATTCAACAGCCTAAAGAAGTCCCGGAAATCTGTCCTTGAAAATGCCCCCCACCCTCTACATTCCATGAGCCATCGCTTCGATAAATTATTATTATTATCATCAATAAATCGACTGCGTACTTTATATATTCAACGGTATAAACAAGCCCCGGAAATCAGTCCTTGAAAATGCCCCCCTCCCCCTACATTCCATGCGGGGAGGGGTCACATATATATATATATATATGTGTGTGTGTGTGTGTGTGTGTGTGTGTGTGTGTGTGTGTGTGTGTGTGTGTGTGTGTGGGTGGTGTGTGTGTGTGTGTGTGTGTGTGTGTGTGTGTGTGTGTGTGTGTGTGTGTGTGTGTGTGTGTGTGTGTGTCAACTGCATAGTTCGTAGGATGACGTCATCCGCATTATTAACATTATTTTATTATTATCTTCGGTAACCTGACACCCCGCACCCCTCCCCTACAACACCGCCCCCCCCCCCCCACACCCCTCCCCCTGCCAACGCTCATCCGTACCCCTCCCCCTCCGCCACCCTCGCCACTGATCACGAGAACCTATGCGATGACTCAGAACTTTTTGAATTTCCCGCGCGTTCTCGGGGTCAAATGAGGTCAAACTGATCCAGAACCGGTGTTGTATATCTACTCATGACCGGGTAACAGCTGGGACAACGACCGCGCGTATCGTGCGGAGGGCCTCCGCGGCAATGTGCAGAACGGCGCCATTTTTTAATATTTTGAACGGACATTTATTAACGTAATTCTCAAAGCCGTTTCTGACGTGTAAAATAATAAAAATATTCCTGCCCATACTTCCGAGTTTATTATTTTTTTTAAATATACCCATTTTTCGATCGGCCAAGGTGACTAGACGCCTTAATGGAATACGAAGAATAATCAGCCTCTTTTTCCCCAAAAATAAATTTGAGAAAGGTTCTTCCTGTCTCACATTCAAACCTAAAAAAATTCTTCGCAATTGAGAACAGGACGGCAAGCAGTACATTGAGCTCATACTTTACACTGGAAAGAATAAAACGGGAAAACTATGGAATCGTGTTGCATTGAACATAGGTAAAGAAAAAAAGGATATTTCAAAGTATGGGAAGACTCTTTCAGGTACTATTTCAGAAGCAGAAACTTATTTCCAGGTAATAAATAATGTGAGCAATTAAAAGAAACGTTTTATTGTTTAATGTGAACACAATGAGAAACGTACACCCATCGGTGTCAAGGCGCTCAAATAGAAATGCATTATTTGGGCTTCACAGTCTCTACAAGTATAAAATGTTGATTGTTTTTGGTTAATGTAAGACAAATATATATTTTCGGCTTTCCCGTGCCTAATTATGTGAGCATTTAATTGCTTGCCATACGGTAAGTAAAAACAATAAACAATTTATATCTTTACATACTGCGACACCAAAAGTGTGAATTTCTTCGCAGTGATCGAAGGCACTGAAATCTTCAAATTTCTACATATTGAGGAGCCAGTCTATGAATTTTTATCACATCAACCTGTTGTATCCCCGGCTCGAGAATCCGGGATAGGTATTTTTGGGATCGTTACAAAATTAAGCGTTGGGGGTCAAGTTCGTTGAATAGGAATATAAGGTCATTTACTGGGCTGGTCTTATAAATGAATGTAGAGTGTGTCGGTCATACCTTAGGACCGAACCGTTCAAAAGTAAACCAAGGTCTGATTATTTCCTGGTAACTTTTCTTAATTTTCAACTCTGGTTGTGGCAATTTGCCCTGGATCAAACATCATACGATGCTCGGTCAGGATGTGTGGCAAAATGCCTTTTTGGCGTTTGCATTTTGGCGAAGTGTAACTCTTTCGAAAGGAGGATGATAAACGATCCGGGATGCCAGATCACAAATACTTCCTCGATCGATCGATCGCTTCGTCGAATTGCGCAAATTTGCGGATACAACAAACCAAAGATAATTAAAAATGTTGTCACGGGTATCGCGTGTTAAAGTTGGCGGAGGAAGGGGAAAGGAGATAATAAATTTGTAGAAACGTCATCAAATTCAAATATGATTTAATTTACATAAAGGATAAAAACGAATTTAATTGATAAAAATAATAATTTAATTAATTAATCACAAATAATGAAGGTCCCCTGGGGACTCGATATAATGAAAGCTTGACTAAATAATAATAATATAACTTTGATTCGAATATAACGGGTTACCGGACACGCGAGGTCCCAACTCGATTTCTCGATCCATTACAAATATTTCCAATTACAGAATGTGGGGCGACAGCCGTTCTCGAGCGACGCGGCCGACGGCGTACGCAAATTATCAGTAGAAACAACAAAAATAATGAAATCAAACGGTAGCTCGAGTTTATGCGTGAGACTCGCTATTAATTTTACGGGATATCTCGGGGTATCGGGGACAGACGGGGTTCACGAACGTGATGGCCTCTTACTTTCTCGACCACGACTATTTTAATTTTACTTGATAATGCAAATGAATAGTGAACAATAAAAAAATGAAAAATAATTATTACTCGAATTGTCACATCCGGAAGGGATGTGGGCATATATTTTTTGATTCCCTCCTTTTTTGCCTACGAAAAGCGCAATAGCACGGGTTGAGGGTAAAAAGGGGTAGTGCTTGAAATGAGTTAGAAATTAGGAAGTCATGCAGTGATTGGTATTTAGAAACAGTCCGACTAATTTGTACAAACTCAACTAAAGGTTTATTACAAAGAAGTGATCGGATGAATAAAGTTGCTTGTATAGAAAAATAGACAATGAAAATGACTATGAAGCAGGGGGAACAATCGGATTAACGTAAAATGAAATTTGTCGCTTACATTGGTCGCTGTGTTTGTGAGTGTTTCGGTGTGTAGGTACGCTCGCTCGCAAGGATATCGGTTGACGCTCGCAGATAAGGGCCTCGTTGACGGACGCCACGCTTAGCATTCGGAAAGCGGTCACCAGCACCAGACTCTTGGGGCGCTGAGAGTATTTATGTATATACGCGTAGTAAACAGCACTTGAACTATTTTATGGACTCGAGGCCGCGAAAGTCGACTAAACTTTTATACGACGGTTCGGTCAAAACCCGAAGATGTATAATATTCAAAACTCTATGATATCGGTACTACCCTCCGAATTATGTCAGGACAAGATTAAGAAGTGAAGTCAATTTGATGGAAGATTTTGCGAGACTGAGATCTGAACGCGATGGAAATTGTTGGAAGACTGACTTCAGGAAGGAAGTCTTTCTTGATATGAAAATTAGGAGGGGATAAATTGTGGGAGAAGGAACTTTAAGGTTTGGTCTTCTTTTGGTCTCTAAGGTTTGGAACTATCGTGATTGGTCGCGATATTCATGACTCGCAGAATTGATCTCGATCATTCCTTACATAGAATTTGCACGCGTGGAAGGTAGGAGACCTTTGTCCCGTGTTTCGGCGAAAAAGCGCATGGGATATAGAGTTCGATATCTGAGACCTAAGCATTCGCATGGTTTGTGTTATGTCAATTTATGGCTCTGGTGACTACTCATATCGGGAAGTTTGTATATCGGACTACGCTGCGAGACCGGATGACTTATTATTTAGTCGGAGTTATAAGTTCGTCGGAGCCGTATATTTTTAAATAGTCTATGTTATGTTTAAATAATCTAGGGTCGCGGCTTCTCTTGGTCACCATGCGTATGGGGCGGCGTAGGATTTTTGGAGTTTTTTTATCGAGGTGATGTTTGATTTTTCGTTCGACAGCTCTTCTTGGAATATGCGCCTGAGAACGTGTTCTTGTTGACAACCAATGGGATAGGAAAAGTCGATAACTGTGGTGGTGTGGCTATCGTGTATATATCGCTGTTATTTGAATATGCGTGCGAAACGTATGCACGTTCCTTTTTACGCTGTTATTCGTCTTATTCTTAGATTTATACATTTAATAATAAGCTTGCAAGGGCAAATGAGGATATTGGGAATAACCGAGAGAAGGCACATTCGCTAGGATGTAACACAATTACGGCTTTGCTATTTATTTTCGCGGGAAGTGTCACGAGGCCGCGGCTACGCGCACACGAGGGGAAATGTCTTGAGGAACAGCGGGAATCCGCCACAACACCTTTTTAGAAATTATACCGATCGGGAGGGAGGGAGGGAGGGAGGGAGAGGGAGAGGGAGAGGGAACCAGCACAAAAATAATCAGATCAAGAAAACTCAACAGAAGGCACTTATACAAGCGTCGGTGGAACAGGTGGAGCAAGTTCCAGGGAAACCTGAATCCGAATAGCAGCGCAATAACCTGAAAAAGGAGGAGATGGAGTCTTTTACCGAGCTAGGTAAACGGATACAAATAATTGAGGGGGTAGTGAGGGAGGCGAGGAACATCCATAAGCCGATACGTGATGCTATAACCGAAGCCACTGTCCTATATCAGCGCATACAGGACCACCGCAAGGATCTCGCGGAGATCGGAGAAGAGAAACACCGACAGCTAGAGCGTGCATGCATCGAATGGCAGAAAAAGCAGAATCGCCCGCAGCAGCAGGGAAAGAGCCGGGAGTCGTCCCGAAGCCTCACCCCCGGGGGATACCAGGGAGGAAGTTGCTGGGGACAGCCCAAGGACTGCGCTCACCAGGGTAGACCATAAAAAGAGTGTTGCGTCCAGTGCAGCCAGATCGCGCGCAAAAGTTACCCCCTCTCTAGTCTCTTGCGCGCCCATCACACATTCATAGTTGTGCATGTCCGTGAGCGAGCGACGCTCGGACGTCATCGGAAAGAGCCGAGCGCCATCGAAGTTTCCCGACCGCGCTTTCGGCAGCTACACCAATGCATGGGTGCTGAGCACGTTCATGTGCGGCAAACCCGAAACGAAGGCTTCGAGGGAAAAAGCAATCGGAGCACGACGGGTGACGTCACGCGCGAGGCTTTTAGATGATTTCAATGCTTATTTAGCTCTTGATTCTCTGCGTTATTAATGTATACAAAAAAAATGTATCGCACACTCTGATCGCTTATTTTTTTAGTTTATACGTTAATTTAAATATAATAATAAATCTAAATTACAACTTATTTATCTTCTAAAATATTGTTTACGCTTCACTCATACCCGTCCTTATGCCAAATAAATTATAATTCATAAAAGTAAGCGGAAATATACTTATATTCGTATTATTATATTAATTCTCATAGCTCTCATATGAAACTCTCATATGAAAAACACCAAAAAAACTTCAAAACCTTAGATTTCAACGAACCAAGAATATACATCTTCACATTTTCAATCGTGACGAATTTTTAAGAACAATATCATCACAAACACATCTTAACCAAAACAATACATATCACCTAAATTATCAAAACATAAATCAAACAACACAAAATCACAACATCTTATACTCAACTCTTACTAATAGACAACAGGACACAAATAATAATATTTCCACTGATCCTCTTAATAATATAAATTCGACAATCACATTAAATAAAACGAAAGAATGGCTTATAAAGAGTATGTGGCTTCCGGATGGAGGCCGTATTGAGGATCAACGTTGTGCCGACGTTTCGCAAACGTTACAGTCTGCATCATCAGGGCTGAGAGCTCCGATACTGAAGCTCTCGTGTCTCAGGTATTCCTTAGAGTCGGTCATAAGCTCTCTGGTCTACAGAGCTCTAGCGATCTCCGAACCAGACTCCTTGGAGGTTGAACTAGAACACCTACGCAAAGCTTTAGGAGACAATGGCTACAAGCCAGGCAACATCGAAAGAATGATCAAAAATCTAAAAAGAAAAATAGCTGATCCGAAAACGGTTACAGCACCTGATGGGGAGAATGAAGGACAAATAACCGCAACAACTTCCCTTCCATACCTTGAAGGCATAACCGATCGCATAGGGAGGGTCCTTGGAAAACATAACGTGCGAGTCACCTTCAAACCTCAGAAGAAACTAGCACAAGTGATTCTGAGTGCAAAAGACCAAAGACCACCATTAAGTGCACCAGGAGTATACAAGATACCCTGCTCATGCGGTAAAGTGTACATAGGAGAAACCGGGAGGAAGATCAGTACACGGATCAAAGAACACCAACGGTGTATCAAATATGGCCATATTACACAATCAGCGCTGGCCGAACATTGGATGGAGATTGGTCATGCCATCCAGTTCGACAAAGCCCAAAGTCTGGCCCTATCAAACAGCTATTTTTCCAGGAAACACCGAGAAGGCTTGGAAATCCGAAAACATCCGGACAATCTAAACAGAGATGGAGGATATCACGTCAATCCTATTTGGCACACCGTCCTCCCGGTTTTTTAATTGACCAGCTGATCAATTAAAACATCTGATTGGCTGGTGCAGCGATCCGGAACGATGACTGCAACTATATAAGGAATACCTGAGACACGAGAGCTTCAGTATCGGAGCTCTCAGCCCTGATGATGCAGATCGTAACGTTTGCGAAACGTCGGCACAACGCTGATCCTCAACACGGCCTCCATCCGGAAGCCACATACTCTTCTCATTACATAAAGAGCCGTGGAGGCCTTAAATCTAAAATGGCTTATAAATGTCTCCAACATTGATATCCCGCTACACATTTCCACATTCTTGTCTCTAGGTGAAAAGTTTTGTTTTCCTTACCTCAAACTCTCAAACATAAAAACTCATATCCACAAATCAATCTCCGAACTTGAGTCCAAATTAGATTTTTTACTCGACAAACCTAGACAAATCGAAATTAGAACCAGATTCACTAAAATCTCAAACAAAATAAATATTCCAACATCATTTCCCAACACTAATCAAATTATAAAACACACGTCCTTTTTCTAAACAAGCAACTCCAACTTTTAGTTACACGAGCTGACAAAGGAAATTCAACAGTCATTCTTAACAAATCAGATCACATTACAAAAACTCATAATTTACTCGCAGATTCCTCAACTTACAAATTAACAAATAGAAATCCCATCAACACTCTACAAAAAGGCATTAACAATATTCTCTCCAGATGGAAAACCCTAAAAATCATTGATGAAACAAAATACAAATACTTAAAAGCTGAAAATTGCAACCTATCTCGTCTCTATTGTCTGCCAAAAATTCATAAAAATAATTATCCACTTCGTCTAATAGTATCATCAATAAATAGTCCAACACATGAATTAGCTGAATTTATACAATCTAAACTTTCTAAATTAATCAATACGACTAATTCACACGTCAAAGGTAGTTTCCACCTAAAACATTCACTTTCTAACATCTCAATTCCACTCAACTACAAATTGGTCTCGTTTGATGTTGTTTCTCTCTATACCAACATCCCATTACAACTTGTTATTCAAAGCCTTCAAAAAAGATCAAATCTATTTTCAAAAACATTTCCTTTCAACGAAATAATTGAAGCCATAGAATACATCATGTTCTCAACTTTCTTTACATTTCAAAATAAAATTTACCAATAAATCTCAGGGTTACCAATGGGCTCAACTCTGGCTCCAATACTATCTAACATCGTCATGACGGATCTTGAAACAAATTGTCTGGAAAAATTAAAATTTTCGTTACCACTATATAAAAGATATGTTGATGATATTATTATTGCTCTACCAACAGACAAAATTGAATCCACCAAAAAGGTTTTTAACTCATATAACTCAAAATTATAATTTACATCAGAAAATGAAGTAGATAAAAAAAACCTGTTTCTAGATATACTTTTAATCCATAAACAAAATTCAATTATCACAAATTAGTATAGGAAACCAACCTGTTCAATCAGATTCATAAATTTCTTTTCACACCACCCACTTTCCCAAAAAAAGCCATAATTTACATGCTAGTTGACAGAGCAATAAAATTATCTCATCCTTCATTTCACAAAGAAAACCTCAAACTTATTAGTAACACGATGACACAAAATTTCTATCCGATCTCTTTCACAGAAAAAAATAATAAAACATCGGCTTTCCACAATCAACAATCAAAAAAACAATAACAACAATTATGATTCTTCCAGACTAATAAACGTTCCTTACACAAAAAACATCCATCATCAACCAATTCGTCTTTTCCAACAATACAACATAACATTAGTCACAAACAATGAACACAACATTTCATGGACTACTGGCTCCACCAAAGACAAAATAAATAACAACCAAAAATCCAACATAGTTCACAAAATCGATTGTAAGGATTGAAATGCCACATACATCGGCCAAACCAAAAGATACCTTGAAAACAGTATGAAAGAACATAAGAATAGCCTAAAATATACTACCACAATACACACAGCCTTAGCACAACATGCAATAGAACAAAAACATGACTTCAATTCGACAATGTAAAAATTTTAAATAATGAAAATTGGCTCAAAAAAGACTATTCCCAGAAATAATTCAAATTAAGGCACACTCCAACGCCATAAATTTTAGAACTGACATACAAAAACTAAGCTCGATCTATAATTCTATTATATAACTATTAAAATATTTTACAATACTTTACTTGACATAACAATTTTAAAATTATTGACAATATAATTCAATTTTAAATACTCTTAACATGACGCACCAATTTTATTTCCCTTGACACGTCACTGCCTACAGGATTTTTCTCCCCCGATTCGCAAAATAAAGACTCTAATAAGCTTCACGAAATTAAGACATCGCTCAGTTTCTCTCGAACTCTCCGTGATCACACAACTCAATATGTAACTGAGAAATGTAAATTTCGAGTTTTTGTTTATTTTGGAAGAAAATTTTTTAAATCTTAAACTCAATAGGTAATATCACAGTCATCAGTCATTTGATACTTTATTAAAATTTCTTTTAAATCAATCACGTACATTAAATTTTCACAAATAAAACACAAAACTTTCTTATAATTATTAATCCCTTACAGATGATAAAAATCGCTAAAAAACGATAAATTCTTCCATCTATTGAGTATACTCCAGCAAAACAGTATTTACTTCCATAAGTACTGTCTTTTGAAATAACCTTCCAAATATAAGCAAAAGCTAGAAACATCAACAACATCGAGGTTAGTCGTTTCTCATATTTCATTTATTTATAACTCCATAGTATAATAAACCACACTCTCACGCATCACTCATTTCAAACACCGATGAATAAGAAGAATTAACGCAATACAAGAACTTATGCATATCAATTCAATATAGTTATAACCAAAACAGAATTAACATAACAGTTATACAGAATGACACAACAATTTTATAACACAATCATAACATAAAACATTCGTGTATTTAATTCCTTCAAACTTAATTTGTAAAATTAGCGTATCAAAATTTATAGAGAAAACTATAATTTCTGAAGAGGACCCGAACCAAAGGGTCGAAACGTAAGAAAGCCTAATTTATTTCCATCGCTGACCTTGGAAAACCTCTATTGGCCGGACTGAAGCCGAATCTTCAACTAGCAACTTGTCATCAACACAGCTGCACACATCTTTTACTCATTAATTCTCATACTTTCATCAAGCGATAAAGCATTATCCCCAAAAACAAGCCAATCATCCATCCGGCCGCGAATCATCACTACCAGAAAGTGCACATATTCTACAAGCGATGAAATGGTTCCGTTGGTAGCGTTCCTGACTTCGGTCTGCAGGGGCGCGGGAACGTCCCCGCGCTCAGTATTTTTTTAAAATGTATTACTGCTATTAACTCTTATTTGATTAGTTATCATTATTATTTTAATTAGTTATCTTATAGTGTCAAAAAATGTATCGTGCACTCCGACCGCTTATTTTATTAGATTGTACGTTAATTTAAATGTAATAATAAATCGAAATTACAACTTATTTATCTTCTAAAAAATTGTTTACGCTTTACTCACACCCGTCCCTATGCCAGGAATTTATAAGCCATTCTTTCGTTTTATTTAAACTGATTGTCGAATTTATATTATTCAGAGGATCTGTGGAAAGATTATTATTTGTGTCCTGTTGTCTATTAGTAAGAGTTGAGTATAAGATGTTGTGATTTTGTGTTGTTTGATGTATGTTTTGATAATTTAGGTGATGTATATTGTTTTGGTTAAGATGTGTTTGTGATGATATTGTTCTTAAAAATTCGTCACGATTGAAAATGGAAAGATGTATGTCCTTGGTTCGTTCAAATCTAAGGTTTTGAAGTTTTTTTTTGTGATTTTCATATGAGAGTTTCATATGAGAGCTATGAGAATTAATATAATAATACAAATATAAATATATTTCCGCTTACTTTTATGAATTATAATTTATTTGGCGTAAGGACGGGTGTGAGTAAAGCGTAAACAATATTTTAGAAGATAAATAAGTTGTAATTTAGATTTATTATTATATTTAAATTAACGTATAAACTAAAAAAATAAGCGATCAGAGTGTGCGATACATTTTTTTGTATACATTAATAACGCAGAGAATCAAGAGCTAAATAAGCATTGAAATCATCTAAAATCTCGCGCGTGACGTCACCCGTCGTGCTCCGATTGCTTTTTCCCTCGAAGCCTTCGTTTCGGGTTGGCCGCACATGAACGTGCTCAGCGTCCATGCATTGGTGTAGCTGCCGAAGGCGCGGTCGGGAAACTTCGATGGCGCTCGGCTCTTTCCGAAGACGTCCGAGCGTCGCTCGCTCACGGACACGCGCTACTATGATTGTGTGATGGGCGCGCAAGAGACTAGAGAAGGGGTAACTTTTGCGCGCGATCTGGCTGCACTGGTTGCGTCCTCTCCTCCCCAGACTGGAATACCTGGAAAGAAGCATAAGAACGCGAACGCAGCAAGTAATGAAATAAAGATAAAAACTCGTTCCAAATTAAGAACGTGGGCACGATCCAATAGTAGAGGACTCCGACTAGAAACAGATCGTATGAACGAAGACAGAGAAACGCGGCAGGAGTGCCAAAAAGCGCCGCGATAAACCAACTCGAGAACGGCGGCTGGAAGCGGTGGCAGTAAAGGTAAATGGAGAAGCGTCGTACGCAGACATCCTTTGCAAAATCAAGGCGGTGCTCGTCCTAGACGATTGCGGAGCAAAAATAGCCGGAATATGGCGAACTCGCAGCGGCAAGGTCCTTGTCGAGCTACAAAAAGGAAGCGACGGGACTGAGATACTGCGGGACGCCGTTGCAGAGGCACTGGGCGAGGAGACATCGGTACGCATGATGGGGCATACCTGCAACCTGGAAATTCGAGACTTAGACGAGGTCACGTACGAAGAGGATATAGTAACAGCGATTATGGCAGTAACCGAAGACACCGACAAGGACTCTTTCAAGGTTAGGGCCTGAGAAATGGCTTCGGGGGCACCTAAATAGCGGTAGTGACTGTACCAACGAAAGCAGCCAAAAAGCTTCTAGAACTAGGGAAGTTGAAAATAGGTTGGGTCTACTGCCGGGTCAAACTGAAGGTACAGATCCGGTGCTGCTTCCGCTGCCAAGGCTTTGGCCACGTGGCAATGGACCGTAAAGAGATAGACAGATAAAAACTGTGCCGCCCGTGCGGTCAGAAAAATAACCTTGCCAAAGACTGCAAAGGTGAGGTGCTCTGCGTGATATGCAGCGATGCAGGAGAACAGGCGGATGCGCGAAGCCCAGCATATCTTTGGAAGTGCGTAATGTCTTGCCTTCCAGAAGGCTATTAGAGAAGAAAGAAATGGCTAGGTATCTGCAAAGATACCTGGGCAGAGGCCGCGAAGCGCAAGACCTCCTTCTACAAGTGGCAACAGAAAAAAGCGCAGATATACTTATTATCAGCGAACAGTATCGGATACCGGCTACCGGTATGTGGCTCCACGACTCGACCGGACGAGCAGCTATAGCAGTGCTGAATAATTACATAGTAGTCAGAAAAGTTTGTCAGCCAGCTGCACACTTCTTGTGGGTGGACATCGCCGGCACGAGGATCTACAGTTGCTACTTTTCATCAAACGCGAACGATCACGACTTCCTGAGACAACTGGATAGCCTCGAACGGAGCCTCAGGACTGCAATGGGCGAAGTGCTAGTAGTAGGGGATTTTAACAGCAAGTCCCCAGAATGGGGCTCCAGGAGACTGGATAACCGAGCGGAGGCGTTGTCAGAGTTAATAGTGCGCGGAGACGTAGTTGTCTTAAATGAACGAAACGAGTACATCTTCCGCCGAGGTCAAACAGGGTCAGTGATAGACGTCACGTTTGCTTCACCTGCATTAGCAGCACGAGTAGAGGGATGGAAATTACTGGAGGAGACTACGTTGACCGACCACCAACACATGGAATTCAGCACCGGTAACGATCCGGGGATACACCAGGGCTACGCAAACAGCGCAATGGTGGAAGAATGTAGGTGGCTGCTGCGACAATTGGACCAGTTCTCCAATGAAGTTCTCCGCCGTGTTGCTGAAGGCAAAGGGGGAGGGCATTTGCAGAGGCTTGCTGAAGAGGGAAACCCGGAAGCAATGATAAATTATACGATAGAGACAGTCACCGCGGCATGTGATGCAGAACCCAGAAATTCAAGAATTGCTGAAATCATGCGTGGCAGCACGCAGAGCGGCCCAGAGGCGTAGGAGATGAAGAGGCGCATAGGATAACGCGGCTCTACGACATAAATTTAGAGACGCAAGGAAAAAACTGCGGTCCTCGATCAGAAGCAGTAAGAGACAAAGCTGGATAGAGCCCTACCGTACAATGGAGCAGGACCCATGGGGGCTTCCCTATAAAATTGTAACAAAAAAGCTGGGGAACAGGCAACAAATCCTCGGAATATCTTGTCCAGAAAGAATGAGGCGAAAGTCAGCACGCTATTCCCGGTAAAAGCCCGCCGACCGCCGGAGCCCATGGGAGGAGTTGCGGGAAGCGGAAAAGCGCCTCCAGCTTGGCAAAGCGCCAGGGCCCGAAAACATCCCGAACGAAACCATAAGAGCGGTGGCAGAAATATGGCCGGAACCGCTGCTAGAGATGTACAACACATGTCTTCGGAAGGGGGTCTTCCACAAGAGGTGGAAAAAAATAGAAGCTGGTGCTACTACGGAAGGGGAACACGCCAATGGGCAAGCTTCTTGAACGACTGCTACTACAAAGGCTCGAGAAGCACATCAGAAACAGGGGAGAAACAGGGGAAACTGTCTGAAAGGCAGTATGCTTTCCGGAAGGGTCGATCAAAGGTAGATGCCATAGCGAAGGTTATCGAATGTGCGGATAAGGTGAAACAAGGGAATTGAAAGACGAAAGGATTCTGTGCCCTTGTGACACTGGACGTAAAAAATGCGTTCAACTCGGCAAGGTGGAATGTCATTATGTGTGCACTGGAGGAAAGACAGACGCGGAAAAATCTAGAACGGATGATAGGCAGCTATCTTTGTGATAGACTTCTTATATATACCACGGAAAATGGCCCTGTCGAGTACGAGGTGAGCAGGAGTTCCGCAAGGGTCGGTCTTAGGGCCGTTCCTGTAGAATGTCATATGCGACGGCCTCTTGAACCTCTTGGGTATTGAGCCTCTTGGATATGCCTAAAGGCGCAACAATAATAGGCTTTGCGGACGGAGTGACCATGGTAGTCGAGGCAAGAACACCAGGCACCTTCGAAGTAGTAGCTAACGAGAGCCTTCATCGCGCTAGCAGATGGCTAAGAGAAAATGGCCTTGGCAGTACAAAAAACCGGAGCCATACTGATAACTAAAAAACGAATTTTCACGCCACCGAAAGTGTTCCTGGGAGGACAAAATATTCCGTGGACTAAGGCTGTTAAGTATCTGTAAGTACAAGTCGACAGTGGGCTCCGGTACGTTGAGAATGTGATAAAAACAACTGAGAAGGCTTTAGCCGCAGCAGCAGCCTTAGCAAGGTTTGATGCCGAATGTCGCTGGACCTAAGGAGGTAAAACGAAAGCTGCTGAACAGCGCTATCCATTCCCATATTTTGTATGGGGCGGAAATCTGGGCAGCCGCTGCAGACAAGGTGGAAGCAAAACGCAGACTAGCTTCGGTGCAGCGACGAAGTGCCTTGAGGGTCATATCCGGATACCGGACAGTCTCAGAAGGAGCAACGCTGGTGCTCTCGAGCCCCCCCCCCCTCCCCGATCGATCTGTTTATTCGCCAGAAGAAAGAGATTTACAAGAAGTTGGGCCGGTATAGCCAAGGACGAGAAAGAGAACTGATGAAGAATCCAGTGAGGCAAAGAGCCCAGCATCGACTCATGGAGAGATGGCAGGCACGATGAGATGCAGACACAGCGGGAAAGTGGACCCACGAACTCATACCGAACGTTACCGCATGGTGGAGCAGGAAGCATGGGGAAATGGGGTACTCCTCATCCAAGCGCTTAGCGGGCATGGCTGTTTCAACGCCTACCTGGAGAGGTTTCATAAAACTGACGGTACAAAATGCTATCAATGTGCTCAGGATCCAGATGATGCTAGTTACACAATTTTCAATTGCCCAGCATCGGGAAACTATCGAGCTGATCTCGAATAACAACTTGGAGGCATAAAACTAGTGGAAGAAAACTTCATGCAAGTGATACTGACCAACGAAAATAGAAAGGAGAAGGAAGGAGCGGAAAGAGAGCCAAAGCTGGAAACGAGGCAAACGGAAACCTGGACGGAGACCGGATTCTGCAAACGTGAGGACAGCCATTATATGGAAAGGAAAGGCGAAATAGGAGAGAAAGCTCGTGAAGAGCGATAAGCACATCATGCTGCGGTTATGCGAAAGCGGTACCAGTACGATGTGTGAAGATGGCGGCGGACTTCCAGTCGGTAAAAATCCGATACTACCCTCAACACCTGGGTGTCTTATAGAAGATTTCTACGTCACAAAAAAAATAGATAGATTAATATTTAATAGTGCACTAGAACTAGTCACCCTCTGTCATATAAACAACAAGTATACAAGTTTTCCAAGATGATACAATATAAAAACAGATTATACAAGAAACGAGTTAAATCATATTGAGTAAGGCTCGATACAATTAAAGGGCTCGATATAAAATTTCAATTTCAATATTTAAATCGCATATATAAATCGCATATACTCCAACCCGCGTTCGCTCGCACACACACACTCACACTCCGGGACCGCATGCTACCGTGCTTATTTTATGTTTTCGTTCAACAAGTCGGTAATGAGATTTCCAAGGGCTTCCCTGCCGAGGTTGAAGCTGCTGCGCAGGCGGAGCGCATTCCTGTGACGGACAGTGAGAAGGAATGCCTCTTGTACTCGGTTCGAACATGTGGAACTCCCAGTAATTCTTGTGACGCTCTCAGTTTCATACCCTCCCTGCACCTTTTTAGCATCCACAAGGACCTCAGATAGGATGGTCTGCGAGTGTGAAGAACGTCGTATGCTAAGTACAACATGAAGTACTTCCGCCTTCCGTCCGGCCGCAGCCATGTTAGTCTCTCCCAAAATTGAGTATTATGCTCGTTCCACAGGACATAAAAAATAAAGCGCACGCATGAGTTGAGTGCAACCGAGAGGATGGAAATATACTCCTTTGACATACCGAAAGTCACGCATCAGCAGTAATCAACGACTGGAAAGATAATGGTGGCAATAAGTTTCGCACGTAGTTAATAGGGTAGGAAGCTGTGGCAGGTCTTGAGTGGATACAGTCGCGAGTTGACTGCTTGGGCCACGTATGTGGCTTGCTCTATCCATGAAAGAATAATGTCGATCCAGACACCCAAGACCTTGACTGAGTTTTGAAACCTAACTGCAGTTCTGCCATTCCAGATTTGCAGGGCGTGCAACAGATTAATGGCTCACACGAAACGCCTGCTGCCAATTGTTATTACCTGAGTCTTTGCGTCATTAAGAGACAGCCCATTGAGAGATGCCCAGATCCTGATTAGTACTATATCTGTATTGATTTTAGAGGTCCAATATTCGAGGCTTGTAACGGGACAGCGGATGAAGATTTGGAGATCGTCTGCGTAGAAATTATACTCGCAAGTAGCCAGGGCAAACCTTAAATCGGACACGTATGCAGTGAATAATAGTGGGCCAAGAAGTGACCCTTGCGGTATTCGAGATGTAATGTGAGCCCAGGCTGAACGGGAGCCGTGCGTGCCTAACGCTGCTTAAAGTCTGCTGGTGAGGTACGAATCTACCCATCTTAGCACTGGGGTGGAAAACTGTAGATTGCCAAGCTTTGATAGGAGCTTAGCGTGGTCTACGTTACGAAGACCTTTGTAAAGTCGAATAGAGTCATTACTGTGACCATACCGTCATCGATCCCTTGGCGAACGTTATCACTGATTCGAAGTAAGGCAGTTTGGGTACTATGATTTTTTCTGTACGCTGACTGAAACGGGTCTAGTAAACCTTCGAACTCAAGGACGGCAGTTGCTTGTTCTGCGACTTTGTGTTCTAACATTTTTGAGCGAGCACAGAGGAGTAATATTGGTCGATGATGTTCTGGGGAGGACTGTTGTCGGGTTCTAAGCAACGGCCTGATTAAGGCTTTTTTCCAGATTAGAGGAAAGGTCCCATACATTAGCGAGAAGTTAAAGATATGCAACAGCATCGGTAAGATGACTGGCAACGCCATTCGCACTAATCTGAGGGACACCCCGTCAGCACCGATTGCGTCAGAGGAAGCGTGGTGAATGGCGATTAAAAGAATCTTAGGGGAGATGTCCCTGAAGTAGATGAGCTCGTCGTTATATGGCTTGTTAAGTTCGTTAAGCGCTATGCCAACTCTGTTAGTTATGTCTGATTTATGATTCGTTGAACAGAAAAACTGATTGAGTTCGTTTAGTAGTATTGTCGTCTGATGGTTAATGTTTCTAGTTCGCAAAATACCTTTTTTACTTTTTTAACTCTCATCTACATAAGATTCCGCAGTTCCTTGAATTTGGCGAGATGGCCATGGTTAGCCACATTTTCTTGCTGTTGTTTTTGCTCCCTCACAAATGTTTTCCAGGTTCTATCACGCTCACACATTAGACGCCTTGTGTCTCCGGAAAGCCATGGCGCTGGGTCACGCCTATGAACAAAACTCTTATAAGGGGCATGATCATTTAGATAATCGATGGATTTTGACTCAAAGAGTGGAGACCAGTCAATAGCATTGAGGTCAGCCAGATAGGCCTGCTCATTGAAGTTTGTAAAGTCCCGCCTTGTGAATTCGGAATGATGTTCCTCTGATGTTTTGTGTCTAAGTGATACCCAGATGCAATCGTGTCCTGTGAGAGGTACTGGTTGTTGACCAAAGTCAGTTATCTTGCTCTCTTTGTCAACGGTACAAAGATCAATCCAAGTATTTGTTTTTTCTGTATGATGTATTGGATTATAGGGAACGAGAAACAAGTCGTTGGTCGTTACGAATTATGCCAGGATTCGATTGTCATATAAGGCTACGCCGATATTAAGGTTGGAGTCACACATAACTACTAAGTTGTTGTGTAACGGTTCGCACAAAATTTGTGAATGGAGAGAGTCTCTTCGCTTTTAGGGGTCTATACACTACTGCGTCTAGGATTTTTGGTACCTCCACACTACTAATTTCAAGGAAGATATATTCAGCCTCGTCCATGATGATAAAACTACTTTGGCTTTCAATGAGTTATGGAGGTATATCACAACGCTCCCACCGATGCGGTTTAGCCTGTCACGCCTGTAGATGGAGTAGCCATGTAATTCAACCATTTCGTCGGGTATTTCAGGTGTGAGCCATGTCTCAGAGACGCAGATAACGCCGTACTGAAGTCGTGAGAAGAAGATTTTTAAGGAGTCAAGGTGGTTTTTGGCTAGTAGCGATTGACAGTTGACGTGCGCTATACGGAGATTTTTCTTGGGGTTAGATGATAGAGTGGCCATTATGAGTATTCGATCAGACAGACCTTTTCCTTGACACGCCGCTTTAATATAGGACATTTCTTACCGTCGAAGGTGGAGTACCTATCATCCATTTTTGCCGATTTGCAGTTCGCGCAACAAGGCTGACTTGATTTGTTCCTGCATTCCCGCATCTCATGACTTCCGCCGCACTATCCACATCGGGCGCAGGCATCGCAGTTGGCAGCAATGTGGCCAAAACCCGTGCATTTGTAGCATTGTAGTATTCTAACGTAGTCTTCGATGGGGAAGGAGTTCCAGCCAACGAAGACCCTTCCTCTGTTTAGAATGATGTTGCGTACCTTATCGGTTACTTCGATGACAACGTTTTTGTTTTGACGCTTCTCGCACGGCTCGAAGGTGTAGACAACTTTGACGGAGTTTTCCGGCTTTTCAGGCGCGTTCATACTCCAGATTTGTTTCACCAGCTCAGTCGGTTCTCAAGTCATTCTCGGTCTCAAGCCACGGTCTTCTCTGACCTCACGCCCTGCGTTATTAAGCGCTCGGAGCGATTTCAGTTTTTCTAGGTCAACCGCGTCAACCTCTATCCTGATACCCTTATCGCTTGACTGCAGGCTCCTCGTACAGCGACTCATCATCACTGACATCAAGGGCCCTTCTTATAGTTAGTCGTTGGTTGTGAAAGATGAGCGAAAATTTTGATTTTTTTTTACTTTGGTTTTTTGATGGCTACTAAAAATTGACTGATGTGAAAACTGTTTGAGCTCCAGATCTCAAAACTAGAGATTCACACCTTTAATTTGCTTTTTTTATTTTGCTGTACGACCATTTTTCGAGGGGTTACAGCTATTTGAAAATGACCCTAAAATTGGCGGACTTTTTCAATATCCTTTAATTCTTTTCCTTAGTGTATGTGATTTGCGATGGAAGTTCAATATTTCTCGATTTCAGCATCTTCGCGATTTTATTGTTCGGTATGATGGGAAGTACGTTTGGCAGCACTATTCTCTGGTTCTTCGATATCAGAGGACGGATCTAGAGACGTCTGTTTTGGATTGTTATTTCTTTCTAGTTTGCAAACAGATCATCCGCAGCTGCGTTGGAGGTCAGATATACGAAGACTCTGTTGTTCGAGATTTTGAAGATGAATTTCATTCGGTCGGCTGGGATCTTTTCCGCAATTGCCGCAGCATATTCTTTGATTGAGGATCCTTCGATTGCGTCGATTATGATTGCCTGGTCTTTGGTCGGTGATAGTTCGATTTTTGCAGCATTTGCGTACCTTGTCGGTTTTTGAGAATACATGCTTCGAACGTTTAGGATAGTTCTTTGTACTAAGAGAGTTCCTTCGCCGTGGTACTAATTTGAGAGAGGTTGCACTACACTACGAGGGATAATATGCCGATTGAATTTGGAAGATTTTCGAAAGACGTCTTTGTCACTGTACGCGTTAGGCACAGAGGCATGGTAGGTAAACACCACGCAACCGCACTGATAAACACGGCCGTTCCACTCAAGCATCGCGCTAGAACTGAATATAATATTGCTGTAAGCATGACTAAAGCGATTGTAGCAATTATGATTGTGAGTGCTATGATAGTTATGAGTTCATCCTGAATGTTGGTCATTGAACACTTAGTTCAAGGGTGAACTAAGTGTTCACCCTTAGTTGGTCAATATGAGCAAAAAGCGAGTTTGTGTTAAAATTAAAATGAGCAGCCTTAAATTGTGAGGCATTCGATATGATGTGCATATCATGACCAGTCGTAGCAGTTGGACTACTGAAAGTGAGTCACATAATTTTCCCTCGATCTTCAATTTCACGTATTTCAGTTCGAGGCTCCTCATCAGCTTTGCCAACAAAGATTGCACCGCCCTTATACCATGCGTATTTGTAATGAGACTGTCGAGCTCGAATCTTAGTTTGTTGCAGTAACTCATAAGTCAAAGCGGGCAATAGCTCGTTCACGTAAATTTTACCCCTACAATCGACACCTGTTACCGGGCTGTTAAGTCACCTTTGGCATGTTTGGCTCTAATAATCACATCGCGCACCGTAGCAGACGTCAGAATGACAATTAATGAAAAAGCTCTCGGTGAGCGTAATGGGCGTTCGGCTGACATATGATTTAATATGCGAATAGATAAGATGTGGTTTGAAAGATCCTCTATTTCGAGTGCTTGCAAAATCTTATGAACAAGCATTTTCGGCTTATCATGTGCATCCGAAAGAAGACCAGCAACGATAATGTCGTTTGATAGCAAGGCTTCCGATTTGCGGGCATTTTTTAACTCAGTGATTTCAGACCGTAACTGGAGATTATCACGCTGAAGATCTTGAATTATTAACATGTGTTCAGCTACCGTTTCGGTTAGCTTGGGATGCGAGCTTAGGGATTCATTGATCCTCTTAGTAGCTTCACGATGCTCCGATAGAAAAGTATTGAGTATATTAGCAATAGTTGCGAGCGAGATGGGTGGAGTTGATACATACTCTCTTCGAACATACTCATCATTGAATTTATCGATTTTGCTTTATTTTGAGGTAATGAGCCCCGGGACGTGTGAGGTACGTTACGGAAAAGTAGCCTAAGTCATTATCCGCTAACATCAAGCGAATGGAGACGAAATCGATGCTCCGAACGGTTTTGGTAGATTCTGTCAGATATTGCTAAGATCATTTGCCCGAATGCGTTTTTGAATGCATCTTATTTCCGGTCAGAGCTAACGGATGATTTGACCGACGTTCAAAGAAACAAGTTTAATAATAAGACCATTCTTTACGCGATGCAGACGAAATCGACGTCTGGCTTGATTTTCAGGCATGAGCTGTAACTCTCTTCGAACATACTCATTGAATTGATCGATTTTGCTTTATTCTGAGGTAATGAGCCCCGAGACATGTGAGGTACGTTACTGAAAAGAAGCCCGAGTCATTATCCGATAACATTAAGCAAATTAAGAGGAAAACGATGCGTTGAACAGTTTTCGCATATTCTTCCAGACATTGCCAAGATCATTCGTTTGAATTCGTTTTCGATTTCATCTTATTTCCGGCCAGAGCGAATGGATCATTTGATCGGTGCTCGACGTAGAAATCAAATGAAGTCGATAAATTCATCTTCGTCGTGTAAATAATTGTTGTGCCCCGGCTTCTGACGATGCGCAGAGAACACGGAATTTCGCTCTCGAGTAAATTGACACCGTAGTTTGTCGGATGCTCGAGGGCGAGGGTATGTGGAGACTTTTCCCGTTCCGAGTAAATCTCCAATTGCGGGATATTGCAATATGAACAACTTATATTTTATTTAAAATTAGGCAGCAATATTACAATTATGTTTATGCCTTGAGACCGACCTCCTCGGCTTCTAGCCGAAGACTGCCTTTCGATTGAATCTTTCGACTAACTTTTAACTCGGGTTTTCGCAACCAATCGTTCGAGAACGTTCAAATCTTTCGATTACGATTCAGCGTTTTTGCGGCTGAGTGGAGAGGAATATCGGGCTTGTGAAATATCGGGATCGATATCGTCGCATGGGATCTTTGAACTTCATGCATTAGCAATATGAAAATTCCTGTCTTTTCATGGCACAACATTCCTCTACCTTGGGAAGATGAAATTCCCAATTTCGGCGATTTAATAGATTTTTTTTCATAGCTTTGGCAAGTTTTGTCTCTCGGTCGTCTCTCGGCTTACAATAATACAATAGATTACGAAGGTACAAGTGCCTTTCTTATTTTATAATATAGACTGTGACGGGCATATTTTCTCTAACCGGAAACGGGATCTGAACTCGAGATCTGGTGCGAGAGATCCGTCACCTTCGGCCGTTCCTCCCATGCGCGTGCATCCGCAGTACCCGGGGCGCCAGAGACTTTGTTTCTCCGGTTGTCTCAACCGGAATAAACTGGGGTCGGGGTGATCAAACCTGACCCGCCAGGCGGAGACTGGAGCTCTCCTTGATTTTTGTTGTCCCCCGGAATCCTAACCGGGTTCAGAGACCGGAGCTCTCCTCGATGTTTGATCGCCGGAATCGTTTAACCAGACTAACCTGGATGCACTTCCACGGGGGAGGACGGTTGCGGTACTGCACGGCCGCTCAGGCTGTGGGATATGGTAGAGGGGTCGGGCTTCACCGGGGAGTAATGTGAGCGAGCATGGGGTCTGTCACTTTCGCGATGACGGTTACGTCGCGCTAAAATAAAATAAGGTTTTATTTTATAGTGCGGGATAGTCTATTATCCATCCGAGAACCTTACACGTAGAAGAAACTTAATCGCGAATACGAAACGCGCGCAGAAACGTCACACGCACGGGAACAAGAGAGGACGACGACGTGCTTCTAACGCGGGACTGGGAGGGCGGCGTCACGAGCGCGAGAGAGACGCGACACATCTTTCTATCGCGAGGTTCGTGGTTCGACGCCCCATCGACAACTGACACGAGAACGTCCAAAATCGGAATCGGACGCACTTCGGGAGACTCTACTGTCTCACCTGAAAATTCGTAATTTTATCTACCTCGCGCGACCAAGACCGGCGCGCGAGGGATTATTCGAGAGCGAGACAGAGCGCGTTAACCGAAAAACTGTCAACACGCTCGCGGGATCCAACCGTGCGAAATCGCCGGTTCGAGCGAGAACTTATCTCTTGCGCCACGTAAACCACGTGATCGGTAACTCATCTTGTGACGCGGTTCCAAAAACATCACGTCACAATACCTTTTTTTGAATATTTACATTTTCCTTTGTTTTTTTTTCATACACATTAACGTTGTGCGTGTGCGAGATGCATTTCGCGTGAATATGACTCGCGGATTTTGCGAGTCAGCTGTTGCCTTGCGTTTGGCAGCTCGTGGTCTGGCCGCAGCTACGTCTGCAAGGTCGTCGTTCGGTGATGTGAAATTTAAACGTCGCCGTTGCAACGCTTTAATTCCAAAATATAATATAACTATTGCGAAGGGAATCATTGTGCTGAGGGCATAATTCCCTATGATGTGACTCTTCGTCGACACATAATCGTAATTTTTGTTTCATTTTGTCTTCAATATTTCGATTGCTTCGCCAAATTTGTTAACATCATATGGATAATTAATTATCGTATAAGGAATATTTTCCAATATTAGAGGTTGAGGTATTTTGTTTTCTCTAGTCAGAAAGGATAGATTGAACGGGGGTAAAAATTGTAGGAATTTTTTGTGTACAGTTTCCTTCAAATTTTCAATCTTAAAATCCATGGAGGTGACGGAACATTTTCCATTGTTACGTGCCGAAGGCACGGGGTATTTATTTCCCCACAACTCTACTCGCGAGAAGCACGAGTTAAATTATTTATGTGGGCCCTCTCTACTTTGCGTCCCATACGGGCCCGCTTATTTTGTGTCCTGAAATGGGTGAAATAGGAAAATAACGATAATACATAAATTCACCCAACCAATAATTAAGGTATATTATACCAATAAGTAATGCGGTAGCGCAAAATACAAATAAGGATTAAAGAAAATTTGAAGGAATGCGATACAACGCGCGTTTAAAAGGCGAATAGCTGACGCGAGTCTGACATATGATAGCGCAAGGAGCCTCGGTGCGACGTCCTACACACACACTCTCATGCATACACATACACTCTCCCGCACACCGTACAAACGTTACAATATAGATATGAGCGACTTACACTTCGATGTCGCTGAATCACTGCGAGTGACTGCGTGGAGGTGGTACACAATGACGCGCAGGCACGAGATGGTATTGATGATAGTATAACACTCGCAGAGTGTTATCGAAGCAATATAATTGATCGGAAAATTTATTGCTAATTTAACTTCAGCGCACGTACTGCGGCTATCGCCAAATAATAGGAATACCGGTATAATGAAATTAGACCAAACTACATTTAGTATAATTAAGGAAATATTAAAAGATCTTAAAATTATCGGCCCGAGACTTATATTCGCGACGCGAGCAACTTCACGGGACAGCTAACAATCCACGCGACTAAACGACGGTTACAAAGGGGTTGTACTGTATCCGCGAGATTTACGGCACGCTATGCGAAGACTAACGGGTCTTTTCCCCAGTACTTGATGGTTCGGAGTTCTACTGGAGACTAAATTGGGAGAAAAGTATTTCTCGCTCTTCAACAATGGTTATAATTATTGTTGGAGAGCGGGGATGGAAAAGTGAAGAGAAAACAAAAAAGGAGACTCCGCTCCGTCAGCACCGCGTGATCGAGCCCTGAGTGGTCGAACGCAGCCAAACTCACGCCACCCCGACTCTGCACATTCCTGGTGATCGCGGAGGTCACCGCACCCTGGGAAGGCACGAGGCACGGCCGCTCTTGCGAAATTCTCGAAAGAAAATGAAAAGAACAGCTCGTGACACCCACCCCCCCTTGAGATCAGTCGACGTCCTCGTCGACAACAGGAATTAACAGAATCAGAACAATAATGGTATATATAGATGTCAGACTTACAGTTACGGCGCGTCATCTCACACACACATACTCATACCGCGGCGCCCGCACAGGTTGTGAGTGAAATGTCATCGGACGATTCTTCTTGGTTTTGAGGTTATCCGTTGGTTCCTCCGGGAGCGACAAGGGATTGCTCATAGGGCCGTCCGAATCACCTTTGTCTTGAGTGAAGTCGTCTACGGGACTAGCGCTTCTTGGCGACGAAGTGGGCGAGGCGCGGGGTCGATAGGGGCCCCGTGCGCTTCTAATCCCGAGGAATGTGTTACATTGCCTTCAACAAGCTCTTTCTCGGTTCGGCGACGGACCGTAGCATAAACAGCATTATGTCGTGCCGGAGGTTGGATTTCGATTTCGGCGTCATTTACTTTAGCGGCGTCTTTCCTTGCAGCACAAACTAACGCTCTACATGCGCGCGCGAGTGAGAGCGTCAACCATCCCCGAGAGAGATAGAGTAGTATACCGAGGGCTATGCAGGCCTGACCAGCAAAGCCAGCATACGTGATGTACTGTTGATGTGCTTTCTCTCTCCGACGTTCACCGACGGCGTGAACCTCTTGCTCAATCGCGTAGAGAGACTCTCCATCGCCGTGTCTATCCCAGCTAGAGCCCTTATCACTTCGGGGTGAGAGCGACGGGCGCATCGAGGTTCCCGTAGCGTTACTCATAGCGGGAACGAGCGTGGATACATTTAACGTTACGCCTGGTTGGTAGTCGTATTGTATCGTATTCTCATACGTGCGCATACCAGCCAAAGTAATTCCATGGGTCGTTCCATAGCAGTTAGGGTCAAGTTGTAATAGACCTGCTCCCTTCAATTGCACAGATTGATGCAACGTATTCGGGCAGACAACTCGAACCGTCGTCTCTCGTGGTAGGGAATAGAGCCATCCACCCTGCGTTGGCAGATAGATCCAATGTACATCATGTTGAGACTTTATTCGTACATCGCAAGTTCTCAGAACTTGATGTGAGGGCCTGATTAGCATTAAAAGCTCACATGTTTCGGCGATGGCGGCGTCGTACACGGGGATTCCCGCCGTGCAAATTAGTCTTCGCTCCACTTGCTTGCACGTGGCTCGGTATGCCGAATCAGCGAGGAAATACGTTCGTTGATCCGCCGAGATCGCGATGTATGGGGCGGCTGGATTGATGTAAGCCGTTCCCGTACCATTGTTGAATTGCTGCGGCACCGGCCATGATCGTATCTGATAAAAATCATATTTCATACGATCCAATAATGGTATATGAATTATTATCAGGACTTTGTCATGTTGAGAAATCAAATCCGTGCGCACGATTGAGGTCAAGGACTCCGGTCGTAAATGTTCGAGTGGTATGGGGAACTCGAGTCCGTCGGATCGGAGTTGAGCTTCCTTCGCTATTGCTTTGAGCCTTTCCGTGTGTAGCATGACGGGCTCGAATTTCCCTCCTCGAGCTGCTACAATTATTCGCAGATATTCTCGACAAGCTTCAATATACCTATCGAGTTTGGTTTCAAGCCTGCCTGCATAATTCACAAGCATGGCATGGTACTGGTGGAGCATCGATCGGTTATTGGCAGCTTGAAGGTCTTTATGCATCTCCAATACGAGGTGGAATACACGATTGACTCGTTCACTCTCGATCTGATGGTTTTTATCGAGATCTTGTAGCTTGGAAGGGGTGATATGCATCTGTTTTTCCATCAGATGGGCTAGCTCCTGATTGTTGGAATATAACTGATCGATCTGATCGGTCAAATATTTGGCGTCCTCCTCGTTTAGAGTTCCGAACATCGATCGACTGATTGAGCCAATAAAACCGAATGGAGCAGATCGTTTATGAATTGTAGAAGGACCCTTCGCCGATGCAGATTGTAATCCTGCGTCATCGATTGCCGACCACAACTCAAACACGAGTTCTTGGGCCTGTTTTAGTCGTGTATTATGGTAGTCACGTCGCAACAACTCGTTGCATGTTGCTGGAGGACTATATTTGTTACAATCGTTATAGGTCTGTGTCAGTAATGTCTCATCCGTCGGGAAAGTACGTGCGAATCTTGCCACGTCGATGAATACAGTGACTCTCCAATCAGCCTGTTGTATTTGTAGTGGTGGTAGGCGCTCGTAGTATAAGCCGGAACAGTCTTGTATAAGTGTGACTCGGTACGTAGTATTGGATGCTGGCAGCGCCCGTACGAGTGTGCACGCCAGCGTCGCGATGACCACGCACAACATCGTGGCGTATGTCAGTGGGACCTGTAAGATGACGCCGTTACACTCGGGATCACCTTCTCACACCCTCCCGACTCACACATAATCACTCCTCACACTGCTATACTACGTGTACGCTAACTTCACCTTATCTACATGCTTACGGAATCTCTCTCCGTTTACAGTCTGGAGGATGACATTACTTTTATCCGAAATTTGTACAATTGTATAGGGGCCGTGATATCGATTGTCGAATTTTCCCTTACGCGGTTCTTTTAATACGTAAACTTCATCTCCCACTTGACCTTCAAAGGGACGGCTTTTCCTATCATAATATAGCTTTGACCTTTCCTTGGCTTGAATAATACTCTTACCGGCTAATTCACGGACTTCGCATTGTCGTTTGATGAGTTCAGTAAGGAAGGAATTGTGGGAGGGGAGCTTTTCATCCGTAGGAAATTCACTCGGTTGTCGAGCGAGCTTCCCATAAACGAGTTCGTGCGGCGTAAAATTTGTCGCCTCATGAACGCTGGTATTATAGGAAAACTCGGCAAATGGCAACAGACGGTCCCAATCATCGTATTTATTAACGTATTGTTTGATGTATTCCGTTAATACGATGTGACTACGTTCTAGAGCGCCGTTGGTCTGCGGCCGATACCCCGAGGTAGTGAGCAATCGAATTTTATAGATCTTGCAAATTTCTCTGAGAAGGTGGTTCGTAAATGACGTACCGCGATCGGAAAGAATTGCTCGGGGCGCTCCGAACTGGCTAAACAATCGTCGCACTAAAGCTTCTGCGATCGTTTGAGCTTGTAAATCCGGAACCGGTTCCGCTAGGCAATATTTTGACAAGTGGTCCTGCATAGTTAATATATGCCGGTTACCATGAGGAGACATCGGCAATGGACCAACGGTGTCCACGGATATTCTATCAAACGTGTCGGCGGGTGTGTCAGTGATAAGCATCGGCTCGCGAGTTTTTGCTCGAACGAGTTTCTGCTCCTGGCAACCCTTACAATGACGGATATAGTTTTGAACGTCGTTACGTAAGGTAGGCCAGTAGAAACGCTCGCGTATTCTACGATACGTTTTTGTTACGCCCTTGTGACCCCCGAGAAGACTGTCGTGAGCTTCATAGATTATTCTATCCTGCTCTTCGACACTCGGTATTTTGGTTTTACCATAGCAGATTACAATGGAAATTCCAGAATTTCCGAAAATTTCATGAATCATTTCCAATAAACATTCCGCCGGTAAGTCGTCGGTAGGGCCGCCATGTCGAGCAACTCGGAGAATTTTAGTGTCTGAATTATTTAACAATCGTCTTAAATTTTCTAGACCCAGATGAATGGTTTCTGGACTCGTTTCGTCATAGTAACGACGCTTTATTATTAGGCTATAAACTTTGTATTGACCGAGCGGGGTAATGGCGATTTGACCAATATTGAAATTCTTTTCCTTTATTGATGTTGGATCAACCATGCCCAAGTCGGACAATAACTTTCCATTTGGGTCAACGAATTCCCCATCCGAGGAAATAAAATGAGCAATATTGTCTCGACAATATGTTAAGCATTCGCGTGTTCCAGTTATGAGGGATTCGTTGGAAAGTATGTTTTCTTCATTTCCCCGCGTCGCATTATTCTCGTCCATGGCCTGGGCCTTTGAGCGACGGAGAGACGTTTTGTCGTCTAGCATTACGACGGGGGTTCTCGCAGTTTCTGTTGTTGTCTCCTTCGTCAACACGCGTTGAACGCCCGTCGGAGAACCCGGCTGAAGCGATTGGACCCGTGGAGACTGAGGCAAGGAGGGGAGGAAAGAGCATGATGGCCTCTCGTCTGTAGACACGGCTCGGTCGTTCTGCTCGTGGGAAGATGGAAGTGCGGGAGTCTCTGAACGAAGCGTCCGAGGTAGCGATGGAGCTCTACGGCGAGGGGGCGAGGAGGGGAGCGCGGGTGCATCTCGCTCCACTACCGTCTCCTGTAGCATAGTTGAGGCGGCCACGGGCCCCTCGGGCATCATACTATCGCATAGTATAGTATGGCCTTGCTCATTTTCATGCTTCGTTCTAATACCCGCAAGACTCGTGCGTCTCAAGAGTTCTTCTTCGGTCAGTGACTGTGATTTTTGGGTTAGCTGATCGATGCGACGAGCGAGTTCGACATCTCCCTTTTCCTTGCAAAAAGGGTCTAATTCATTAAGTAACTCCTGAGCCTCCTCGTTTACTTCGTCTCCATCGGACACGTATTCCGGTAAGAGAGTCTGTTCGAGATCCGAGGAAGCTTCCGGATCCTTTTCAAACTTTTCCTCGAATTGCCGAAGCGACTCATGAAATTGGTTAAAAGATCGTTGCAGTTCCTGTGTCATACCCTTTTTTTGTACCTGCACCATTTCCTCCACGGGTGTGCTATCTTCGGAGTCACTCGCGGGGGGACTCACGATGACAGCCGTTTCCGCGGGGGAGGGGGTCTCGATCGGCTTCGCCGGGAAAGGTCGCTCTCTGCCCTTCTCGGGACGTCGTTTAGGCGGCCTTCCGGCCCTTCGAGGCGGAAGGAGAGGGGCAGGGAGCATGCTACGATGTAAACGTTGTATCGGTCGCGCCTGTTCTTCGGAGCTAGATTCGGAGATCTCCGAGGCGAGGGGCGTAGGGCGAGGGGCAAGCCCCGAGGCTACTCGACTACGAGTCCGAGCGGCAACGACGCTTGCGCCAAGCGCTTCGGGTACCTTCGGGTTTTTGCTCGTAGACGGAGTTCGATGCGAACGTATTGACGGACCCCGCTGAGGATCTGAGTAAACCCTTGGTCTACTTGTCTCACTCTTAAGGCGTTGTATGGGCAATACTTTCGCTATTTCGTCGGCCGACTCGCTCTCGCTGGATTCCGAACTGAATGAATTAATCGGGTTTCGCGAGAGAGCATCAGCGTTGATATTTAATCGACCCGGTTTGTAGACAAATTCGTAGTCGTAGTTTCGCAAAATCAGACGCCATCGTATTAACCTCTTACCTGGATCATTCATTGAACCTATCCATTTAAGCGGCTCATGATCGCTAATTAATTTGAATTTGCGACCATATAGATACGGCTGAAAATTCTCTAAAGCTTTTATCACCGCGAGACATTCTTTCTCTGTTGTGCCATAGTTAACCTCGGCCTTCAGGAGAATGCGCGAGAAATAAGCGATAGGGAGGTCCATGCCATTATGCTCTTGTCCCAACACCGCTCCGACTGCAAAGTCAGACGCATCGGTAGTCAGAGTAAAAGGACGATTAAAATCGGGATATTGAAGAATCGGTTCTCTACACAGAGCTCTGCGTAGGCTTCGGAAGCTGCGTCGCTGCTCGACTCCCCAGGAGAAGGGTTTACCCTTCTTCAATAGTTCTGAAAGGGGTTTCGCGCGACCAGAAAAATTCGCGATGAAACGTCGATAATACCCGGCAAGTCCGAGGAACTGCCGAACATTCTTTGCCGTTTTTGGGGTCGGGAATTTCTTCACAGCCTCCAATTTTTTTGGATCGGGCCTTAGCCCATCTCGACCGATAATGTGTCCAAGATAAGCGACTTCCTTTCGGAGGAATTCACATTTATCTGGCTCAAGGACAAGATTGGCTTGTCGCAATCGTTCAAATAGCCTGCGAACCTTTTTTTCATGCTCTTCCAAAGTTTTGGCAAATATTACGACATCATCAAGGTATATAAACAATTCAGTGCCTTGTAGACCTCGCAATACATTATCCATAAGTCGTTGGAAGGTCGCGGGAGCATTTTTTAATCCCTCGGGCATTCGAACGTATTCGTAATGTCCGTTGAGAGTAGAAAATGCCGTTTTCAGGCTATCCCTGGGATCCATTGGGATTTGCTGGAATCCGCTGGCAAGGTCAAAGGTCGAGAAATACCGTGCCTCACCCAATCGGTCCAATATATCCAGTATATTAGGCAATGGGTAAGCGTCGGATATGGTTTTTTCATTTAATTTGCGGAAATCGATCACCATCCTCATTCGTGGCCTACCCTGAGAGTCAGGCTTTTTCGGAACTATCCATATCGGAGAGTTATAGGGCGATTGGGAGGGAACTATGATTCCGTTCTCGAGTTTCCTTGCCACCTGCAATTGAACCTCATCCCGATGGATCGAAGGAAAACGATATTGACGCGTATTTATTGGTAAGTCGTCAACCGTAGGTATTCGGTGGGCGACACGCGAGGTACATGGTAAGAC
The DNA here is from genome assembly GCA_964007375.1 of Ophion obscuratus. Classification (NCBI taxonomy): domain Eukaryota; kingdom Metazoa; phylum Arthropoda; class Insecta; order Hymenoptera; family Ichneumonidae; genus Ophion; species Ophion obscuratus. The sequence continues at coordinate 942,391 of OZ023323.1, read as the reverse complement.
GTCCCCCGGCAGCTTAAAGCGCATCGGATCATCCTCAACCAAACGACACACGTGCTGTCGCTCATGCTCGTTCAGATTATCAAGACGCAATGCCTTCAAAACTGCGGACACGCGATCTTCCGGTGGTTCGACGCCCCCGTCGGTTGAGTCCTCACTCTCCGATCGAGGATCACCATCTACGTTGCAATATTCGAAGGGAATAATTTCTTGTGGGGCGATCTCTATATCTACATCGCGATCGAGAGTGTTAACCGCGAGCACGTGGCAAACACCGTTTTTTTGCGAGACCAGCGCGTCACCAATAAACAAACCCTCTTCCGTATCGATGCGCGGTAGGAATCCCTCGGTCAAGTTCGTATTCGTCACCTCAATGGGCATTTGCTCTCGCATACGCGCCTTTATGGTGAAAATTCGCCTGACCGGGGAAGATACCCCGCTCGTCGCACGTAAACAAGATTGATCTGACTTTAAGAAGGGTCGAGGTCGAATCGGGTCGCTGGCCATCACGAGAGCGTTATGGTGAAACGATAATTCGGCTTTTTCGCGACGCAAGAAAGGTCTTCCGATTAAACCATTACTGTCAGTTGCGAATTCTTCAACAACGTGGAAAATATGCGGCAGGTTATTTATCGATAATGTTACAGTACCGAGTGACCATGATTTTTCACCAGATGGTCCGGTGTATTGTCGGCGCTTTGAGGCGTCGTAATTGATATCTTCGCGAAGAGCGCGTAATTTAATAAAGTTCAATCCCGATCCCGAATCGCAAAAGAAATCATGGGTTCCTGATGAGAGTTCAGGCGCAGACAGTTTTATTACCGGCGACTCGATACCATCGTCGGAATCCGAGAACGGCAAGACCTCGCATTCGGAATCCGAAGCGGTGAACTCACCTATTTCCGTTGATCCTGAAAGGTGACCGCGGGTTTTCGAGGGTCGGTACCCGTTGTTCGCGATTTTGCTTGGCCCGTCGCTTCCCGGCGACGAGCCGCTTGCGAGTTTAAATGTTCCGTGCTCGATGTATCGGGTGTACCGTTACGCGGACTCGGGGACGAATTTCGCGGATTACTCGCGGCTCGAGAGCCTGTCTCCGTCCATGGGCAGCATGCGCATCCGCCATTATGGCAGCAGCAATATCTCTGTCCACAGTTAGCAATTGCCGCGGGACGAGCCGTCCATCGATTCCAAGGACAGCATGCACAGCCCGTTCCTCGCGTACAGCAATATCGTCGGTCGCATCCCTGATCACGGTCGGCGATCCGAGGGCTGGGGGATCGCGAACGTTCCCTATCTCGGGTTTTTAATATACTGGGCAATCTTAAGCTTCCGGGATCCAATGGTCTATCCCGATGACGCGATCCATCAGGGCGATCGGATTCGTCAAATCGGTCAAATCGATTCGACCGACTCGATCTCTCGACTCTATCAGATCGATCAGACCTCCCAAACTGACTCGGACTAACACTGCGGTCTCTAAACAATGAAGCTCGTGAATCCGGAGAGGGAGTACGCGACTCGACTTTACGGGGATTCGATTTTCTCGAATCAACGTTCTTGGACTCGCCCTTCGCGACTAACGCGAGGGTTTCCGCGGATGAACGCGTACGATCTTGAGACACGGCATCTCTCTCGTGGCTAAATTCCGCGAGAGTCGAAGCAATCTGAAAAGCATCCTTCAATGTTTTAGGGGCTGCTATTATCAATAACTCGCCTACTCGCGAGGGTACTGCCCTGATGAATGCATTTAATGCTGATTTACTGAGAGGATCGGTAGGTTGCGTAGGTAGATCGAAACCGTAGTCGGTCTTCCAGGCATTACGCGCCAGGCCGATCAAACCGCGCCTACGATTGTACAAACCCTGTAACGATTCTCCCTGAAATGATCGAAGCCGAAGAAGATCCGACATATAGTCATCATACTTCCTAGGCTGTGACAATCCTTCTTTCAGAACCGTTATGAGCTCGGCAGTCGTGTTAATGACTTCACCCTGTACACAAGCCCGTGCTTCGCCGCGTAACCGGCTTAACACGGATGCGACAAACTCCGCGTCCCTTCCCTGCTCAACGAACGGTAGCGCGTTTTGAATGTTTTGGAGGAAATCTTTTAAAGGATAATTTGACCCGTCGAATTCAGGGAAATTATTCAAACGGCCCTGCAAGTTCATTCCCCCTATCATTGTGGACATCTGGTTGATAGAGGTCGCGAGCATTTGGGAAACGTTAGGATCATCAGCCGCCATTTTGAATGGAGTGAATCACACACGCGTCAGGATGAGATAAATTCGACAATCGATAGTACAGTAAATATAATTATAAAATATGAGTAGGGTAGCGACTCGCGTCAGGCACCGATTTTGAAAAGGATAGAAATAGTTAAGATTCTTATAGAGAATTTAGAATTGTATTTTATGAAAATTTAGAAGGGTAGAGAGGTGATCCCACCGCTGCCACCAAAAGTTGTTACGTGCCGAAGGCACGGGGTATTTATTTCCCCACAACTCTACTCGCGAGAAGCACGAGTTAAATTATTTATGTGGGCCGTCTCTACTTTGCGTCCCATACGGGCCCGCTTATTTTGTGTCCTGAAATGGGTGAAATAGGAAAATAACGATAATACATAAATTCACCCAACCAATAATTAAGGTATATTATACCAATAAGTAATGCGGTAGCGCAAAATACAAATAAGGATTAAAGAAAATTTGAAGGAATGCGATACAACGCGCGTTTAAAAGGCGAATAGCTGACGCGAGTCTGACATATGATAGCGCAAGGAGCCTCGGTGCGACGTCCTACACACACACTCTCATGCATACACATACACTCTCCCGCACACCGTACAAACGTTACAATATAGATATGAGCGACTTACACTTCGATGTCGCTGAATCACTGCGAGTGACTGCGTGGAGGTGGTACACAATGACGCGCAGGCACGAGATGGTATTGATGATAATATAACACTCGCAGAGTGTTATCGAAGCAATATAATTGATCGGAAAATTTATTGCTAATTTAACTTCAGCGCACGTACTGCGACTATCGCCAAATAATAGGAATACCGGTATAATGAAATTAGACCAAACTACATTTAGTATAATTAAGGAAATATTAAAAGATCTTAAAATTATCGGCCCGAGACTTATATTCGCGACGCGAGCAACTTCACGGGACAGCTAACAACCCACGCGACTAAACGACGGTTACAAAGGGGTTGTACTGTATCCGCGAGATTTACGGCACGCTATGCGAAGGCTAACGGGTAGAAGCCTTTTTCCCAGTACTCGATGGTTCGGAGTTCTACTGGAGACTAAATTGGGAGAAAAGTATTTCTCGCTCTTCAACAATGGTTATAATTATTGTTGGAGAGCGGGGATGGAAAAGTGAAGAGAAAACGAAAAAGGAGACTCCGCTCCGTCAGCACCGCGTGATCGAGCCCTGAGTGGTCGAACGCAGCCAAACTCACGCCACCCCGACTCTGCACATTCCTGGTGATCGCGGAGGTCACCGCACCCTGGGAAGGCACGAGGCACGGCCGCTCTTGCGAAATTCTCGAAAGAAAATGAAAAGAACGGCTCGTGACACCATCCAAAGCCAATAATCCTATTCCAGTAATTGTTGCATGAGTTGTAGCAGAGTTTTTACAGTTTATCGTGAGAGCTACTGTCTGTCGGGCTACATATATCCATTGCCCTTCGTGTTCCAGAACAATGACCAAAGAATTTTCTGATTTAACTAAACGATGTGTTCACTTTTTCGGGGTCTTTTCCTAGAAATATCGATAGTTTGCATGAGGCTCCTGATCGTATTAGGTGTCTCGCGTTTTTCGGATGACAATAATATTGATATTTTTGTCGTTTACATTGGGATAATTTGTTTTCTGAGAATGACAGATATTCGATCAATTGTAAAAAAAAATTCGGTCGTTTCTATGAACCGAAACGTGTCTTTTTCTACTCTTACGGGTGGAGGATAGAATTTATTCACATTGAACTCGTTGTTGTTGATTAATGGAATTTTTATCACAACGGTGAGGGTATTTTGAATACTGTATGCGCCTAATTCGGAAATTTCCAGTAATTCGTTAATTTTTTCTGGACGTATTTTTGTCGGAAAATTCAGTCCGTTTGGTAGATTTGGTAATGCTTCTATTAGATACGCATAGAGTTGTCTAGGCGGCAATATTGTAGGATTAACGATTCCTTTTGGCAAACCTACCAAAAAGTTTAAGAGTTAGATTATTACGCTAATAGTCGTTAATTGCTCGTCCAATTGTTGGCGTGTTAAAATATCTATTACGAGATGTTTCATTCCAAGGTGTAAATTGTTTATTAAGCGGCCTAGTGTTTCTTCGTTTAGCGCAAGGCGATTCGTTGTGCGATTGAATATTTCCAGTGTGATTTGCTGGATTTGCAAATTTTCTTTGAACGCATTTTCTGTTGTTTCTTGTTTTTTCGTTACCGCTGTGATTTGCCGTTCGATGTTCGCAGCGTCGTTCGCATCTAAGTTGCCTGTTATCGATTTTATAATGGATCCTAATCGGTCTATTAATCCTCTTTTATTTATTCTATCCTTTGTGCCAGTTATATTGCAATTGGACTGCATTTCGGAATTTGTTTTTCCTTTCATGGTTTCGAAGGAACTCGTTACGAGAGCACATAGCTTGCCTTCTGGCATCGTTTGACATAATTCTAATAGTTTTCCCAGCTTTCCCTAAAACTCTTTTCTCTATTTGCTATTGGCAAAAGATCCATGCGGATTACCAGTTTCCACATTTCCTCAATCGTGTGCAGTTTTCCGATTTCCTCATAATAAATTCATGGAGTTGCGGAAAATCGCGTTGCGTGGCATTCAGTATTTTCCTTTCTTTCGTTAGTCCCTTCTGTCGTCGTAACTGTTGAGATTAATAACCTGTAAAAGGGGTTTGCCATTTTACTTTCATTTTTTTTCTCGCTTGTTTCCCTATTTGTACGTGCAATACTTTTCTTTTTTTTTTCTTGCAAGTTCGAATACTCGTTTTTTTGCTTTCTTCTCTCTCTCTCCCCCTCCCTCCCTCTCTCCCTCCCTCGCTCCTCCCCTCTCTCTCTCACCCTCCCCCTCTCTCCCTCTCTCCCTTGACCCCTCCCTCTCCTTCTCCCTCTCCTTCTCCCTTTTCCGCTCTCTCTCTCCCTCTCCCTCTCTCTCTCGTAGAGTTGGAGTTCAGACGTGTGTCAAATGCGCTCCGTCATTAAGTCAATTTTTTGGTGGAAAAAAGTGTGCAACAAAAATAAAAACTATAACAAAGTGATCAGTTTTGTGTGGTGAACAGTTTGAACTATCGATGATTCTGATACCTATCGGGATCGCGGGCCTGTGAACCTTCTTGGGACTGACATTGTTTGATTCGCGAAGAAGGTGACGGCGACCATTACCGCTGCCACGGTGGCACGGTAAGAGCGCTAATAATAATAAGTAGTAGGTAAGAATAATAAGTCTTGCGACGATTTTTTTAAATCGAAAAAAAAAATCGTCGCAAGACTTATTATTCTAAGACTTTTGAAAATTGCCGTAAGTTTTGAAAGAATTATTTAAATAAAATGAATGAATGAATCCATTTTTTTGTAATTTTTCATATCAAAAATACTTGGACAAGACTTATTATTCCAATATTTTTGAAAATAATCACAAGTAAAAATATAAAGCTATCGTTCTTTTGGGGAAATCTATAGATGAACATCGCAAGTCACCTAATACGTCCGGCCATAGCGAAGAGAGAAGAAAGCGTATGCATACAGATCAAAGATCGCAACAGTTTTACTCACTGGTCACTGACAAAATAATTCTTATGATGACGTTGGAGATGTAACATTCCGGTCCACCAAAGCGCCCTTTATATAAGTCTATATGCTTATGTCTTTAATATCAGAGAAAGAAAGAGCGTTGTGATAGAAGAATTAAAATGCATCATTCACTTCTAAGTATTGAACGCAGGAACGAGGTGTATCTTGTAACAGAGATTGAGTTGTAGATGATGAGACGCTCAGCAAGTAAAGCTGCCACGATCTTTGATCTGTATGCATACAATTTTTTTTCTCATGAAGCCGAAGGATGCCACCGCTAAGAATGAGAAAAAAGATTCTTCGCCATATTTATGGAAATTATCGTGTCAATCGTACGCGGAAAATAACGTTTAAAATTGGAGATAAAGTTCGAATTAGCAAGTACAAATATGTTTTTTTGTTTTTGTTTTTGTTTTGAGAAAGGTTATACATCGGATTGAACGACTGAAATTTTTACCATAAACGTGATACGAAATACCTACCCTGTAACGTACAAGCTCACGGATTATCAGGGTCAGTCGACTGAAGGTGATTTCTATAAGGAAAAACTTACTCCAGCCAGAAATCCGGATGTTTACCTTGTGGAGAATATCGTGCGAAAACGTGGAAATCAACTGCTAGCAAAATGGTTAGGTTTCGGCAATTCACACACCAGTTGTATAAATGAGGAGGATTTGTAGAGGTTTTTCAAAGAAAGGACAATTAAATATATATGTACATGTGATTTTTTTATTTTTATTTTTTGTATCCCCATGGTACAGTATCCGTAGTATTGGGTAAAATAATACGCTTATCGTCTAGCCAACTTAATGCTAATTTTGTTTGCTTAATGGTATGGACTTGGTGTTTTTCGCTTCGACTCAAATACTGATCTTTCACTACATTCTCCTGATCGAATAAACATTTTTTATAATCTTCGAATGTGATTGTTCTTAATGTGGATTGTTTTATACCCTTGGCTCGTTTTTTTATCTTTTTCTTCACCGAAAACTTCGAACGCGTACAATTTTGCTCGTAAGCCGACAAATTCCTTCATTATTTTACCATTCATTTCATCTTTCATTAGGCCAAGAAATTTCTTATTTACCAAGGGTATGCCATAGCTATTGTTCGCTGGATAATCAGAAGTATCAAATCTATGTACATCGCGCTTTACATAATCGTATATATCGGGAACGTTAAAGTGGTACAAGAGGCTGTCGGTGTCCGTGTACATTACTTTTGCGTGGCAGCCAAAGGTCTTCTCAATATAATTATAGTGAAAATCGTAAATGTAGGTTTTAGATAAATCGATAACACAAAATCCAACGTAAATGGGCTTATTGAAATGGACTTTGACGCGATTCATTTCAATTATGACGATATCATTATCGAATACGGTGCAGCTATGGAAGTTGGGTTTTGCGATGAGAGCCTTTGCACCGTATCTACCTTCCCACTGGGTCACAAGCTTGACATCTTTTTGTTTCCGTACATTTTCCATTGTTTTTCCGAATACCGCGTTATTCATTAATTTCAAAAAATTCTTTTCAAATTCATTCGTCGATTTTTTCCTTAATTCAGTGTTCAGATCAATGTAGGTGTTGAGCCATGGGGCTTGTTGAAACCTCAAGACTCTGTGAATTTTTGTCAATTTCATTCCCAAATTCAAGCATTTTTTCAAATTTTTATAATGAATAACGTATTTGTCATTTGGCAAAAATGTCGTCATTAATTTTGAATTTTTACTGCCAGGTGGTACACTGTGCTCGGGGCAAAGGGGAAGATCTTTGTGCGACTCGAAACGCTCCTCAGGATATTCCAAATCTACTTCGAGGATATATCCTGTGGGCGAGTCATCAGAAATGTCAAGCACATTTATCGGCTCGTGCTCCCATTCGAAAGAACCAACCGGTAGATACTGCGACATAGCTGCACCGTACAAATTATTCACGTCAAAGTACATTAGGTAAGATTCCTCTTTGCTCGGATCGAAATCTGCACCCATGTATCGATTGTTTGCATGAGCATATCGATTCGAGCATTGTGATACGCCACCTCGAATGCCTTTCTCGATAAATAGGAGCATTTCGGGGTCCGTGAGAAGCTCAAGCTCAACCTTGGTACATTTGAGCATCGCATCGAAAGCAAGTCCCGGAGCTGTAAAATAGTGCAGAGGATCCAGCATATACGTCGAAGAGCAGTTGCGTCGAAAATTTTCAAATATGTCGGCCAATAGCACGACATCTGTTTTCAAATATAAATCCGAATATTCGCCCAATGATGTGATGTTAAAGACGTTCCAAATGTTCTTAGCATGCTCGTAATCATGCTCGGAAATGTGTTCGTTGTTTAATTTTGAATAAAAATCCTCTTTCGATGGCAACTGCTCTTCGTCGAGTTTCGCCCACGAGTCCACATACTCGTAAGGGAAAACTCCCTTTCTCGTGAGCAATTGGAATTCCTCCGCACCATTGCAGTGCTTGCGTGTGATCGATTTATCATCATCCGTCAGGTACGAGGCCAGTTTTTCAAGACTACTAGCCATGAACCTGAAGGAATCGATAAACCGTAAATTGACATTCGTACCCTTAACGTATTTCGTAAATGAAATATATCGCTCTTTGTTTACGGGGAGAATTTTGACTGTGCCGTTGAATTGTGTCGCCAATGATTTTATTAAAAAGTGCGAGTCATAACCGGAAAATGGCAATGATCGCGGTGCTTGACATCGGTGGAGGTGAACGATTTTTCGCAAATATGACAATGTGTGGCATTTTCGTATTGTATTTTTTCATCCGATGTGAGTGGTTTCATCGGCTGAATATTGACCAAATGAGAGTCGACTGTTTTTGCAATTTTATGCAATTGGTCGATGAACCACTCAATACAATCGGAGCCACGTTTAATTGCGAATTTTGAGAGCGAATCGTTAAAGGCACATTTCAAATAATACGCAGCACTGTGCGGGACATGCTTTTGACACTGTAGCTCATTTCCGGTTGATTCGAGAAGGCATTCAAGATCAGCGTACACGACAAAAGGCACATCTTCTTTGTACCGATAATTTTTGAAATTCAAAATTTTGTTTCCGTCGGTCGGTAAAGTCATTTTTGTTTTGTTCATGCTCATGCAATCGTGTTTGTGATTTTCGAAAGAATTTTGAAGATAGAAGTGATTCAAGCAGTTGTCACAAAACCATGTGTGTTGATTATAGTTTGTTACTTGGGCACTTAGCAAACGCGACAGATTGCGGATCCAAGCAAAGTGGTAGACTGGTTGGAAATTGTCTTCCCCATCTACGTCCATACCGATATTCCCCTCCATCATAAGGAGGTGTATAGTAGGGCTATCCGACTTATTTTTACTTATGTATAGCGGAACTACTTCACTTTTTCTACCACACTTGTCAATACCGTATACATTAATCGTTAAATTGTTCATTTTTTCAAATTTGGAAATGTCTTTCGAAGCCATTGGGAAATGTATACCGTCGTACTTTAGCACTGTTTTGAAGTAGGGATAAGAAGTTGTGCGATCAGCATGATTTTCGGCTGGGTGGAGTGCGGCTGTCACAGCCCACAAGAAACAGAATTCGTCGTTGTTTTTTATATTCACAACAGCCTTCTTCCCCCGTATATCCTGCGGAAGATCGACGTACGTTGAGAAGCCTCCACGCAGTGGCACGTAGTGGTTGATGTTGACCGTCAAGTTGATGACTTCACGCATTGACCAGCCAGAATCGCGTTCTTGAAAGTCTTCGACGTCGACCAGGAGACGATCCGTCACATTCTCGTCGAACCACTTCTCAATGTTCGTAGATGCGAGAATCCCTTCGTTGCGTGTGTTGAAATATTTCGTTTCTTCCGTAACGTCGCCATTTTTCATCGTGGCAAATTTGCACGCCAACACGACGTTTGCCTTCAAATTTCCGTCCTTCGTGAGCACCTTTGAGAGCCGCTTGACAGTGGTGACTTTGGCATCAGACAGGAACGATCATAAATTCTTGTGGATGAGATTCACCACTGCGCCAGTTCGTATGCGATTTTGAAACGCCGACTCCAAATGTACCCAACGAACGCGATCGGATACCTTTGGCTCGTTGATGCGCCCGAAATTTTTCACTCAGAGATTTGAGCTGAGCGATCGTTGTTTGAATCCTCGTTTTTTCACCACTCGATAAACCCGGTGTTTTCAGGATTTTGTTGAGGAGTCTGATGTTCCGAGCCTGATAGTTGGACCATTTTTCCACTTCTTCCGTGGATGCACTTCCCAATAGTTTATAAGCAATCTCCATGATGCTTATTAATTTCAAGCACTTCTCCGACTCCATTTTTCGTTGTTGTTGTTGTTGTTGGTAATATTTGAAAGCTCACACAATGGATTACTCTGGACGATGCCGTTGTAAGAATGATCGCGCACTACTGCAGCGGCTGTATTTATAGTGCAAATCAATGCGCAATAAGCCACCTTCTTGTCGGCAATGTTTATAAAATACTACGTTGCATCTTTCTTCGGTGTAACCTGGTATGGGGCCAATTCATCGTCGGACTCGACATAAACAATTCCCAGAATTATGATGCAATGGCTGTGCAATAAGTAACCTGATATCGTTTTAGCCATTTTCTATGTGGCGTCCTTATTTTCCAGAATTTCTTAGGTGTAACCCGATACCCTTGTTGGCATGCGCAAATTCATCGTCGGACTCGACATAAGCAATTCGCAGAATTATGATGCAATCATACACATTTGGTATACTTGTCATCATGGGGTATGGCATCTTTGTCACGCACACATGCGATGCCATCGAAGAGACTTATCGTCCTTGAGCATTATGAAAAGTAGAGTGGGGGGTATATTCAAATTGATATAAAATCATTGAAAGAATTTTCGATGGTTTCCCTATGTGATTGTAATGTGCCCCCGATCACATTTGTCTTTGGACCGCCTTGTGCCTGGAACGATTTACCCGTAAAATATGGATGTACGAATGCATGGCTGACACGCAATTTCCATGGTATACCGTGGTGCTTCGGTGCGATCCCATATGAAGCAAGATCGGAAATAATTCGCGGCGTTTTACAAAATGCTCGAACGATCTATATGTGAAGGCGTCGGAGAAAAAAGACTGGATGACGACAATCTTGATGGAGGAGGAGGAACCTGGACGCATTGTTAATTTAGAACTTCTCGACGGCCCTTCGATTCAAAAATTGCACAAGCCGGTACCCGCTGGATGTCCCTATCACGCAAACTCTACAAAGTTTAATTGTGCTATGAAAAATATACAAGCGCTGAAAAATTGGATACTCGAACCTTATGATTGAATTTTTTTCTTCTTCTCAATAAATCAATCGTAAAGATCATACACGTTTTATGTTTTTCTTTTCAAAACCCTCCTCTATCATCCTTTGATCAAGCAGCATTATAACCTTAGCAAATCATTAAAGGGAACGATATACGAATAATCTCAAGGATTTCTTTATCTGTGTCCAGAGAGACAGTGTCTTGTGGACAACGAACAGCTGTATTACGCCAAGATTCACCGTGTGATCGTCTCTTTATCGGAAGTAACCGAATATACGGTGAAGAGAGAAAAAATATAGGTCGCATATTTGTCGCGTCATTGCCGCTGACACGTATTCTTTCGTTGCACTCCCCAATCATTCGAACGTTCTTTCTCGGGACTCTATAGAAGAACATCGCAATACGATTAACGTATCTCTCTCTCTCTCTCTCTCTCTCTCTCTCTCTCTCTCTCTCTCTCTCTCTCTCTCTCTCTCTCTCTCTCTCTCTCTCTTTCTCTCTCTGTCATAAGAGCGTGGACGATGAACAGCTGTAGCACGCTGAGGTTCAACATGAATCTCTTATCGGAAGTAACCGAACACCGCGAAGAGAGAGAAAAAATATAGGTCGCATATTTTTCGCATATTTTTCGCATCATTGTCGTCGCGTATTCTTTCGTTGCACTCCCCAATAACTCGAACGTCGTCCGCGCAACTCTATAGAAGAACATTGCAATACTTCCGGACTATTAACATATCTCTCTCTGTCACACATAAATGTAGCGCGAAGCTAATAAGATTCTATGCAGAGCTTTACTATTGACTGTCGTTAAGAATTCATTGGTTGCGATAGAGTGACATCGATGCTTCATAGACACACGCAACGCTAGACGGGTATTACGAGTTTCCTATGTCTCGCATTACCCTCACAACGGAATACACATAATTATTATTAAGTTAACTGCGTAGTTTATTATTATTATTATTATTATTATTATATTCAACGGGATAAACAATCCCCGGAAATCTGTCCGTGAAAATGCCCCCTCCCCTACATTCCATAACCACTGAGTCTACTGCGTAGTTCGCAAGATGACATCATCAGTGATACGAGTTTCATATGACTCGCAGTACCCTCACAATGGGATACGCACAATTATTATTAAGTCAACTGCGTAGTTTATTATTATTATTATATTCAACGGGATAAAACAAATGCTCCGAAATCTGTCCTTGAAAATGCCCCCCTCCCCTACATTCCATGAGCCATCGCATCGATGAATTATTATTATCATCAATAAATCGACTGCGTACTTTATATATTCAACGGGATAAGCAAGCCCCGGAAATCAGTCCTTGAAAATGCCCCCCTCCCCCTACATTCCATGTGGGGAGGGGGCATGTGTGTGTGTGTGTGTGTGTCAACTGCATAGTTCGTAGGATGACGTCATCCACATTATTAGCATTATTTTATTATTATTATCTTCGGTAACCTGACACCCCGCACCCCACCCCCTACCACAACCCCCCATCCCTCCACCCTGCCGACGCTCACCCGCACCCCTCCCCCTCCGCCGCTCTCGCCGCTGATCACGAGAACGTATGCGATGACTCAAAACTTTTTGAATTTCCCGCCCGTTCTCGGGGTCAAATGAGGTCAAACTGGTCCAGAACCCGTGTTGTATATCTACTCTACTGTTCTGCCCACATATCCCAAGATGCTAAACACCCACCCCACTATTTCTACGCGTCCTACTATTCTGCCAAACGTCCCAGCGTCAAAACGTCCCGGCAAAACGGTAGCGCTAAAACATAACGCACCCTTACTATTTCACTCACCCTACTATTTTGCCCACACCACCCCACATGCTTCGCGCCCACCCTACTATTCAGCCTATACCACCCGATATGCTTCGCGTCCACCCTACTATTACTCGCAGATTAGTATTTTGTCGACACCACCCGACATGCCCTGTGCTTTACGATAGATCAAACCTTTAGATACTTATATTCAGATTACTTCAAAACTTTAGATTGGTGCCGCATACTTTCTCACGAACAAAAACGCCATCATTTTGTCCTCATTTTGTGTCACCTACAAAACTTTATTATTTCGCTCATTAATTGCACCCGTTTGCATTCTGATACGATGGATCACGTATACAATATTTTTAGTTTGAGCGCCACATTACGAAATCGTGAAACCACTCTTCAGTGGCTTCGCGATATCGGATTGATACCGCGAGAACGATATGGTAGAACGCATAAAAAAATATGATTCTCTATGAATCCCACTTAGAATGTGGAGAGTTTATTTGCCAAAAAAATGGAAATACAAGCATTCGGCAACCGTGGCTGAAGATACCTGGTTCGAAAGATGCCACCTTTCCCCTGATAGTGTCATGCTTGCGACATATTCATTTGCAGTGGGATTAACATTCCAACAAACCATTCGCGAATGTAGTATAATTGAGGGCCAGCAGCTGTCGCCAGAATCGGTTGCTGACCGCTTTTCTTTTTGCCGGGAGGTTTGTATGGTCGCTCTTGACCAAGATTTTGAGGCCGATGGTATGATTGGAGGTGTCGGCGAAATAATTGAGATCGACGAATGTAACATCGGTCGTCGAAAATATGAAAGAGGCCGCGTTGTCGAAGGCTCATGGGTTTTGGGTATGGTCCATAGGGGACATCCGGAGAATTACCGGCTAGAAATATGCCCAAACAACAAAAGGGACGCTGCAATTTTGCTCTCCCTTATTCAAAAACACGTCATGGCTGGGACGGAAATTCATACCGACTGTTGGAAAGGGTACGACAGTTTGGAGACTCACGGCTACTTACAAAAAACCGTGAATCATTCTGTAGAATTCGTCGATGAACGTACCGGGGCCCATACCTTAAATATTGAATCTTCGTGGCGTTGGATGCGTCGTTTTCTCGCACGAGGGGCGTTTGTACCGACAATCTTGCGGACCATCTGTGCGAATTCCTATGGCGGCGACGCGTAAAGTAACGGAACGTCGATCCTTTCATACAAATAATAGAGGATGTGAGGATCTGTTATCCCGGCAGAAACTGATCGTCATGTGTGGGTGATAGGGTTTTTTAGCTTTGATTGGGTTTGATTGGGTTTGTTTGGGTTGTTTGCGTTTGATTGGATTGTTTGGGTTTGTTTGGGTTTGATTGAGTTTGATTGGGTACGTGTCCTCGAAATATATAGAAAAATACAAAAAAAAATCAAAATCGAAAAATAAAAAAAAATCGAAAAATCCAAAAAAAATTTAAAACCAAAAAAATACAATAAAATGCACTTTCAAGACAAAACTTCGACCTTCTCGTGGTAAGTGCGTGAGTAGATTTCAAAATCGAAACTAACGGACTTTTGCAAAATGTCCAAGTTTCAGGATGTTATACTATTTTTCTCAAGAAATATTGGTTTTAGGAAAAAAATATATGGAACAAAAAATATCAATCTTTTAGCGGGCTACAACTTTTGTTGTAAACATTTTCCGTAAAAAATAATATTTTCCTAAATAAACGCGAAAAACCTTCGAAAAGCCATGTTTTTTCAGTTTGACCTTGAAAACAGAATTTGCGGGTATTTTGACTGTTATATTCGTGATCAGCGCGTCAAAATACATAAGTGTACCAAATTTTAGCTCAATCGGAGGTATCGGCTAAACGGAAGTTTATCCATAATTAATCTAATTCACAGGAAAGCATATTTGAAGATATATATCTTCAAATATGCTTTCCTGATAGAATTTATAAGGTTAAATATGGTCGCGGTAATATTAAGTTCATTTTATGTTCGTGATGTCGTAAGCCTTTGTGCTTCCCTTGCTTTTACGATGGTTTCCACCCTCCAATTTATCAACATACTGATCTGATAGAAGAAGAATCAGAATAATTACCTATCGCGAAATTTTCAAGTGTGAATTAGATTAATTATTTATTTTTTATACCATATTATTTTGCTTTCTCATTGTGACGTGATTAATAGACTAATTATTTGTTATACAATATTATTTTGCTTTGTAATTGTGACTTGATTATTAGATTAATTATTTGTTATACAATATTATTTGGCTATGTAATTATGACTTCGTTATTAGATTAATTATTTTAATATAATAGACGAATTAAACTCGTAATACATATTTTCGAATTGACTTCTTTACCTGCACATGCTCTGTCTTATGAGAGATTATAAAATTAAAATAAAAATGAAATTTAAAAAAAAGCATGGGGACGCGAACCGTGAACTTTTAGAGTGCCAGTCCGTCGTCTTACCGTATTAGCTACGGCCGCTCTTGTCTCAAGCGTCAACGCTTAACGTACTCTACGCGCGAGCCGAAACTCCCAAATTTTCAAATCGCGATATCTCAGCAACTAAGGCCTATTGGAATAAAAATAAAAAACGACGTTAATTCGGAGGTCTTCAACTTTCACCACGTGAAAGGAGAACCCGATTCGCGATGTCCAGGCTCTGCCTTCTCCTTGTGATAAATTCGATGAGCGCAATATGACGGCGATATGTATATTCGCCAGTGATACATCCCATAAGCGCAATATGACGGCGATATGCATTCAAATCCAGAATGATACAAATAGGCAGACAAAACGAAAATTTGCACAAGTGTTAGAATGGCTAGGTAGGTAGCGCGCTCGGCTCTCGAATTAGAAGACGTGGTTCAAACCGTGGGTAGGTGCAAAAGTTAACTAGGCAGAATACGTTTTTAATCCATTTATCATATAGGCAGGAACATCAATAAAGCGTATGGGGATTAATAAAAATCCTACCAGATTTTTTTTTCAATATTTTTGGATTTTTTTTATTTTTCACGGTATGACACTCATATGAGTTCCATATGAGCACAGCATAGTTACGTCACGCCATGCCGCTAATATGAGCTCCGTATGAGTACAGCATATTTACGTCACGCCGTGCCGCTAATATGAGCTCCGTATGAGCACAGCATAGTTCCGTCACGCCATGCCGCTAATCTGAGCTCCCTATGAGCACTACAGTTTCTTCACGCCGTGACACCCATATGAGCCCCATATGCACTCACTTATTGTTAGATACTCGTGAGCCAAATTTGCTAGTCTGATGAATTCACTGCATGCATATTCGCGTGAGAACAACTTTGCTTCATTTGGATGTATCATTGTGAATCATCATGTGATTCAAATATGACTTCAACGGGAGCACTCATAAGGGATACACAGCTGTGAGACGTTCTATGCCGCAGTGATGATGTACATATGATACCAATATGAGGTACATCCGTCTATCTGGGGTGTCTCCTGTTGCTGATTGGCCGATTTTGTTTTCTCGTTTCATTTCCGATCGTTTCGTCTTCTGGAACTCTCGCTGCGCCTTTGACCACCGTTTTCTTTGTTCAAGTGTTCTTCTCGTGAACCGTTTATCTTTTTGTTTTCCCTCCATTTTGTTTGTCGACTACGGATTCGTTGGCGCGACACCTCTTTATATACCCTTCAGTGTGCGATTATTCCCTCGCAAAATTTTCCTTTTCCTGGGTAATTATTTCCGTTTCGGTTTTTGTTTCTCCCGCTAGATAGCGCTTCAGTAGACTCGCGTGGAATTTTCCTCGTTCCTTTTTTATTTTTGTGTCTTCTAAGAGGTACGTCGCGATTACCACACGTTTTTTATTGTGTATGGTCTTTTTCACGATGAGGTTTTTTTCAATTGCAATTCTGTTGGTGCAAACTCGGTGGTTTCATGTTGCGTGTCATTGATGCAATCCTGTATAATGGGTACCCATTGATACCACCCTAAATGTTTTTCCGTGAGGAATGTTCTGAAAAATCGCCCGAGTTCTCTGTTTACACGCTCTACGATATTTCCTTGTGGATGCCATATAGAGGAGGCCCTTTTATCTCTTCCTTTTCTAGTTGTTCTAGCCAAATTTTGGAAGTGAATTGTGTTCCATGGTCAAATTGAATTCTCCTTGGTTTAACGTTTTTTGGGATGTAGTCCGTGAATATTCTGTTGATTGTTGCCGCCGTATTTGCCTTTTTTGACGGGTATATCTTAACGAACTTGGTGAATGCGTCGATGGTCACCAGGATGTGTTGCACTTCCCCTATTGATTTTGGCAGGGATCCGTAAAAATCTATGGAGACGAGGTCATCTGGGCGTTCCGGAATTATAGTCTGCATGTTGGCATTATTCGTTCGGACTTCGACCTTCACCCTTTGGCGTACGTCACACATGGCTATGTTTTGCCGTACCTTTTTAACCATATGGCTATAAGTAAAGTCTTCATAAATCATGTGGAAGATCCTCCGTGCTCCTTGATGACCATATATCTGGTGGCACTCTTTTTTGGAAGTAGCTACTAATTCGGCAGGCAATATGACTTTCCATATTCCTGTTCTGTCATATTTTTGTAGACATCCTTCGTTGATCCTGTATCTTTTTCTCCTTCCTGTTCATGGCAGTTTCTTCACGTTTCTTAGAGATTTTCTTGATTCTACTGTATTAGTCCAATTTTATTGAATTGTTGTTCGAATTCCCCCGACGGTTTTCTGGCAAGGATTGCCGTGAGCACGATTTTTCCTAGTGTATTTTTGTGCTCGTCACCCTGAAAATCGTATGGCCTGCTTAGTGCATCTGCGACCTCGATGTTTTTACCTGGGCAGTGCTCTATCTCACGAACATAGTCTTGGATCAATAGTGCCCATCTTGGCATGCGATCACCGATGAATCGTTCCGTTTTTTTAAATCTTAACGCCTTGTGATCGGTTATTATTTTGATCACGGCGCCCAATAATTGGTTTCGGAATTTTTTAAGCGCCCATTCGATTGCCAGTTATTCTTTTTCTGTCGTGGTATATCCGATCTCAGCCCCTTTGGATGTGTGGCTAGCAAATGAGATTACCCTATGTCGCCCTTCGCATCTTCCTGGCTTAGGACAGCTCCAATCGCATAATCACTTGCATCGGCCATTAGTGTGTATTTTTGTTTAGGATCGGCGTGCTTCAGCATCACTGTCTCCACAAAGAGTTGTTTGACTCGTGTGAATGCCCTTTCTTCTTTCGTCCCCCATCTCCATTTTTGCCCCTTTTTTAGAAGTTCTAACAGAGGCACTGTTCCCTTCGCATGTCGGTTGGTGAACTTGATAAAGAAATTTACTAGACCGAGAAATCCACGTAGTTGTTTTATGTTCCTTTGTGGGGGGTAGTCCCTGATTGCCTGGATTTTCTCTGGTTGCGGTCGTATTGCGTTGGTTGTCAGAATATGCCCCAGGAACGATATTTCGTGTTGAAAGAATCTGGATTTCTTGAAGTTTAGTGTCATGTTGTTTTTGCTGATTCTTTCGAACAATTGGTGGAGGTGTGTCAAGTGGTGCGCCTCGTCCTTTGACATACATAGTAGGTCGTCTACGAAATTGATTACAGAATTCCGAAGATCCTGGAGTACGATGTCTAAACCTCTGATAAGGCTTGACGTGCTCGTTTCCAACCCGAAGGGTGTTACCATGAATTGGTAACCTTTCCCGTCGCGTTGGAAAGCGGTATAAGGTCTAGATTCTTCATCTAGTGGGATTTGCCAGAAACTACTCGTCATGTCGAAACTTAACATGATTTTTAGCCCTCCACATCTTTGGAATATTTCCTCGGTTGGTGGAGCACTATTGTGATCTTCTACAAGAAAAATGTTGAGTTGTCTGGCGTCTAGACATAATCGTATTCACCCATCCTTTTTAATGACACTCACCAGTGGATTAATGAAGCGGCTCTTTGCCGTTCGATTACGCCATGGTCCAACATTCGCTGAATTTCCTCTTGTACTTTCTCGCGATATTGTATTGGCACTGGATATGAGCAACAGATGTATGGCTCCGGACCGTTCAGTACCAATTTATGGACGTATGCGTGCATCCGCCCTGGTTTTTTACTGAAAATATGTCTGTACTGGCCGTTTAATGCCTTGAATTTGTTCTTGGTATGTTCACGTAAGTAGTATGGGGGCCACTATGGCGACCCCCACTCCTCATCCCCACTCCTACCCCCACTCCTCGGTAGCCGAGGTGGTGGGGGGTGTGGAGTGGGGATGACCGTCCTTATCCCCACCCCTCCCCCCTCTCCTCGGTATCCGAGGTGGAGGGGATGGAGTGGGGATGGCCGGAGTGGAGGGTTCGCCATAGTGGCCCCCTTTTTTTTTTTTTTTGCTTTATTCAAATATGTTCACAAAGTATACATTTTTATGATATGTACATGATATCGCTGCTAATTAACCGTTTCAATTGATGCTTTATGAGATTATCGGTGACGCTTGTTCTGGCGCGTGCGGAGAGTTCACCGGGAATACAGGATAGGGTGCGTTGAACGCTTGCTTGAATTTCCGCCTTCCTTTTACGAATCCGTCGTCGTAAACGACGCGCTGTCATGCTGAATATTTCGGTTGCGATTACGCTGACAACTGTATTTTTACACTTTGTCACGTCCTCGGTGGAGCGATGAAGCCATGCCATGTAGTCGTTTATGCGTTCCTCCAATAGCTGCATCACGACGAAGTCATCTTTTATGAAGGTGAAGAATGGCGCCGCATGGTGTATAGCGTTTGCTCCGTAGTCGTTGCAGTTTTGGATAGTTACGGCGGGCTGGTTGAGATGTTCACCGTATTCTAAATTGTAACTATCGCAGGAAACCACGGTGTGGACCGCAGGAGTGTTTCCCTCGTCGTTGAGATACGCTGTGATCGTAGAGAAACGTTCGCGAAAATCCAACCACGAGGGAGTATTTAGCGCTGCCCAGCCGTTGCTGTCGCATGTGAAGCGTATGACAGGATGTAATTGATTAGCACCGATGACTTCAATACCCAACCGCACACTTTTTGTCAAGCAATTGTTGAGATTATGGGATATTTGTAGCAGCAGCGGGCACGGTTTATAGCAGCTATTATCGGAAGCCGTGCTTGCCATGGCTGCTCTGGGTAGACTGAACCACGCTGCACTACGCGGCGGCTGGTTTGAATTCCAGACTGTTAAAATCGTCCCCGAAGAACTCCATGAGAAGATTATTCTCGCGCGCAGCCGTTACCATCTGCTGGAACAGCGTTTCGTTTTCCAGAACTTTGGTGAATCTGGATGGTAGAAAGCACGTGAACTCCCTGTCCACTTCAACAATGATTCGGGGCCCGAAGCGTGTTTTTACGGCCCGTACATCAGAAATCTTGTAGTCTGTTTTTAGCGAAAGCTCCGACAATTTTTTCGCCGGAAGGAACTCCGACAACTTTCCGATCTTGTTGATTTGGGAGAAGTCCATCACTGATATCGAGCTTTTGAATTTCACGGGTTAAAATTTGTAATGCTGTTCTTCTCTGGATGAGCGTTTGAAGAGCAGCTAAGTTTTGCAAGAATGCTTCAACGCGTACTTTTAACTCGCACCGTTTTCTCTGCATATGCTTCTGCTGTTGCTACCCGAGAACGACTGATGCTTTATAGGTCTGCTATACCCGCCCATCATAACCGCCGATTCCCCCACCACGGCCGTTTCCCCCACCACGTTTCGCCAAGAGTCGCGCAAAACAAAATGGCTGATGCCGAAGAGTGCCAGACGGGACCTCTAGCAAAATTGCTGACGATGTCGTTGCTATGCGCCGCTGAATAAAGTTCGAGACACAGAGAAATATTTCAACAGCCATCATTTTATTGAACGGTTAACGGTTACGGGAGCAGCACCCCTGTACACAATGTAAACTTTTATGATTGAAGGAATTGCTGCCTCCTGTGGGCAGACCCTTATTGAACATTTTACGCGTAGCTTTATTCTGCTTACGGGTAAAGGCCTTGTAGTAATCGTCAACTATTTTATCGTTGCGCGATAGATCATTTGAAAATACGCTTCTAAACTTATGCATACCGAAGCCAGTACACATATAATGAAGAAACATAATGCAATACTGTCCGCAGCACTGCGAATCCGTAGCTTGAAGCTGATCAGTGCTGTATCGGAAGAGTTTACAGTTTCCTCGGAGTCGGCGGAGATGCTGTGGGATGATTGGTGGTAGGCCGTAGCTGTCGAAGTACCATCCACGTCCGTCACGATCGACGTACATGGCGATCCAGTGGGTGCCGGGCTGTTTATATCCATCAGTATTCACGACAATAGCCGTTGGTTTTGTCCAAACTTTTGGTATCCGATCTGCGGGGTATACACCAACAGCGTGCTTTTTTATATCACTTAGAGAGTCGAGGATTTGAAGGCTGTTCATAGCAGGACTCGTCGCAGGGCAAGCCAACCGATAACGCTGTTGTTGTCCTATATTCCCATAGCGATTCGCGACGCTCGCTCTGACAGAGCAGTGTTTTAATTCTCATCACATTATCCAGGGCGCACTTATACGGTTGATTTTCCCGTACCGCTGCGTGATATGAGCAATGTGTACCGGCCCCCGGAAGATGCTGAAATGAGATATTATCCTCGTCCTCCTCCAAATTTATAATATAGTAACCGGTGAGCTGCGCTAAATAGGATGATTTAGCGGAGCCTCGTACAAATATCCGCGTAGAACCGGTAGCGATTGCCCTCAAAATTCTCTCAATGCAGCGTAATGGCGTATGACCCTCGAACCATTTTATACCGTGATGCTCACGCGTCACCCGTTCGTTCGCTCTTTTCACATCCGGCGGTAATTGTCTGTACGCGTGAGGTGGAGCGACGATCCAATGATCGTGCCACGATGAATCGATTGACGCAACAGCCACTTCTTTTGGTATAAAGTTGTAGTGCTTATCCGTTAAGCCTTGTATGTCTATCGCGATACTCATGATGGTTCTGCTGTGAGCGCTCTGCTCGAACTGAAGAGCTCAACCGCTGAAATCTACAATAACTTGCCGGGAAGCATCAATCTCCACGACGTTATCATATTCCGCATACACGACACAATTTACCGTTGAAGTTATCGCCTCACCGAAGCGTACCTCGAGCCTCACACTACCGTGTTTCACCAAATTCCAATGACTGTTACTGTTCGCCGAAAGATCGGGCGTTAGATCAAACGCAAAAAGACAATAGCCCCAGGGATACGCTGTGCGAGAAATTGAATTACCCTGATTGAGAAAGTGAATGCCGGTCCCTGAGAATAATGTATGATACGCATCCACATATAGATGTGTGTCGTCAAAGTTAGGTTGGAGTGCTTTCGATGGTATCTGCACACCGTCAGCATATAACGCGAGATAATTAATTTTATAATTCTGAAAGTTAAACGGATTCAATGCGCGGTTACCGTTGAATGCTTTATTATCGACAAACCCTATAATTATGCGCTTCGGCAGTTGCCCCAGTATAACATTGTCCAGGGTATCGCCGTGCACACCTGCATGCATCGATATAGACTTAACCTCGACACGTGTCAAAGGATATTTTGCTGTAGATTTTGATAATGCTCGCGCGTGAGCTAAAAGTATACCAGGGGCAATTTTAGCGCGGCGTACGAGAAGCGATGCCTCGGTAATATGCATGCTGAAATCTTTCGAGGAAGTCATAAGACAGAATGCGTCGCTGGTACGTACAAGACGTAATCGCATCTCCACGCCGTTTATAAGAAATCGCTCTTGATTAAAAATATCGCAATGGAGGTGACCGAGGAGATCGATCTCATTGCGCCCATTGAGGACCATTCGACGATTAGCAAGGCCTGCATTAGCTTCTGCTACATCGTCCATTTTACCGGCTGTATCACCGTACCACAGACAACTTGAAAGATGAGAGCTTTTCGCGCCCTGCCCATAATTCAATAAGTTTTCAATGTATGCCCTGTATGCATAAGCATTATTGGGCGGAGATACGAGTTTCTGATTGAGAAATACATCGACTTGATTGAACAATGAATGAAGTAAATTATTGACCGGACCCACTCTAATGGTAGGGTCTGGTTTCACTGCGCTCGAGCGTATTTGGGCGCGTATGCTTAGCATGGTATGAGCAAGATCGATGTATTCGTCACCTTGGCCAGGTACCACAAACTCTATTGGTGAATCATCCGTCAGAGATGAGATCGGTTTATAGTGCACCCATTGCGTTCCCTCGATGGTTGTTTGAGTCGGCGGTAGAGAGAATAGTTCCAGCTCAGACTTCAAGCACTCACACGAATGGGTATGCAAGAACGCCATTTTCACGAGAAGATATCTGACACCGTCCTAGCTCGCGACTTCTTCTTCTTCGACGTTCTCTTTCTAGCTGCTCCCTTCTTTTTTTTAACACGGCTTGTACGTTTTTTCTTCACCGCAGCGGTTTTCTTTTTTAGGCCGATGCTACGCGCACTGTAGCTACTGAGTGAATGGGCAAGCTTGTGATTTTTCGAGGTCTTATATCCTGAACCACGCATAAGGTTATTGAGTTTTTCCTCAGCTTTTCGCTTCAAACTCACACCCGATTCGCGCAAACGCGATTTGAAGGCTTCCCTAGGCTGAATTCCCGCATCCATTATATCGCTCGCCACATTAAGGCCTGACCGTATAGCCTCTTTACCGACAGCTCGTGCCCCCTGTTTTAAGAGAGGTAAAATGCGACGAAAAAGACCGCCAAGGAAACTACCAATACCGTGACCCCGCTGGTTCGGCGACCCTATGTATACCTGGCTAATCCCCCCGTACCCTGTTCTACCTCCTCCCACTTGTGTGTCAAAGTACGCATCGTAGTAATTCATGTTGCTCTCTCTCTCTCTCTCTCTCTCTCTCTCTCTCTCTCTCCCTTTTTCTCTACCACAACTAAGCTAGACGTTTGAACTGGAGTGTCACGGTTAGCGTTCCACCCTCGAATGGCATCCAATGCCCGAATTCATCTCTTATATCGATATCTATCGTTTGAAAGCTGGTACGTAGAAGAGGTATGTACCGCGGCGGCGAAAAACTTTTGATTTTCACAGAGCCATAGTTATAATTATTATCAATGTCAAAGGGGACGACACGTAATAATGGTGCGTGTACATCACCGGTCATGTAGGACTCACAAATATCCGTATAAACAAACAACATATTGGGTATACCGTTCATGAGGCTAGCCGGCTGTGGTGCAATATACTGATTCGTTACCACAAGACCCGCGCTATGAGTGAAGCCTAAAATTTTGTTAATTATGGGGGAACAGTGGAAAGCGTGTTCTAGATTTTTGCACTCGGTGCAGACACGCTCTACTGAGACATAGCCGTTAAAAGTATGCTGGAATTTCAAATGTCCTGCAATACATTGAATTTCGTTAACTGCTTCGAGTAGTGTGGATACGCTACGGTATACTCCAGATGGTACGCAGGCACGCTCGTTTTTAAATTCGACATTGGTCTCAACACCCGGGGTCGTTGCGTTCGTCACTAAACTAATAAAGTTTTTTTCACCTTCAGGCGGCACGTGTAGAACAGTCATCGGTATGTGTATTTCGGCTAAGGAAACGCCCCATTTGCCGCGTAAATTTACACTCTGTGGCAAGTGTGTGGTGTATTGTGTCGTCCGGTTATTAGGGTAGTACTTCATGCTGCTATTGCTAGGTAGAACTACAAAAAATTCGGTATCACTCATCGCGCCTACTTTTTCTTACCCCACCTTTGGACTCTAGATAACTCAGGTTCGTAAAAAAAGCCGTCAATCTCCTCGCCGTTGAGATCATGCAGAATGTACACGATAGGGCGGCTACTCACGGATATACGATGTATCTTAAACAGCTCACTGCTCCAACCGCTCTCGTATCCTTTAGCAAAGGCAGCCTTCGCGCTACTGATGCGGACAATATCACCCGGCTTATATTTAGGAGGCGACCGCTGTACAGGATACTGTTGTTTGTATCGCCGCATTAGATTATCGCGCGCTTTAGCAGATGTAAGCAAAGTCACAGATGCGGGTGTCATTCTAATACCGCTATGTATAGTACGATTATATGCGGAGACTATATTCTGCAAAACGTCGATATAACGTTTTTGGCGCGAATACGTGAAGTATCGCCACATTCTTTCTTTCAACGTTCGATTGAAACGCTCTACAACAGCTGCTTTTACGTCAGGGTTGCGGCTCGCCCGGAACTGAATATTATGCTTCTGTAAGAAAGTCTGAAAAACTGACCCTGTAAATTCCCGACCCTTGTCCGATTGTAGACAAACGGGAGATCGGCCGTTTGTGCTTTTCAGCGAAAGTATACGAGCCAGAGCGTTAGCCACTGTTAAAGCAGCCTTGTCGTACACCGGCTCAACCCACGCGTACTTACTGAGCACATCTATGACCACAAGAAGATAGGTATAACCATCGTTATAACTTTTGAGCGAACGAAGGTCTACAAGATCAGCCTCCCAAACATCGTCAATGTTCTGTACATTGTAGATGCGTCGAGGAAATCGTCGGCGTATCGCTCTATGCTTGGTGAAAGCATCCTGTGCTTCGAGCCACTGTATCGTTTTTTTTTTGGGAGATTTTCTTTTTACGACTTACGTGTAACAGCTTAGTAGCACCGGAAAAAGACGCCTCATGTGAAGGATCAAAGTAAATTTTTTCAAGTGTTTTCATACCGACAGTTTGAGAGAGGACCAGGTGAACCGTTTTCTCTTACCACGCCCGCTCTGTGCGGCTAATTTATTGCTCTCACTACCGCTGTAGAACTCGGAATGACTGGTATCGCTAACGTCCTCGTCGTCAGCGTCGGTCGTGCTGTTACTGCGGGGCGAGCGTAATGTTGAATTGGCTTGCGTTTCCAGCCACAGTTCGTCGTTTCCCACAAACTCGCGAGGTGCTTGTATAGCCCTTAAAAAATTTGCAAAGACTCTACGACCCGCCGGTTTGGCCATCTTTCTCGCACGCATTGCGTCATTTACAAGGTCAACAATGTTTGAATGTTTGATTGTTTCTCCATTGACAGAGACCACACCGGCTGCATTCCAAGAAAAATCTGAGGACGGCGCATCATGTAGTCGTCGCAATAAGAGTTTCGCTTTATTGCGGAATTTCGCAGGCACACTCTCAACAATGATGGAATCGTTCATTCGTGTTTCTGCTACTACTGCTGCTGATCTTTCCACAGGGTGTGTGTCTTTTTTTTGTTCCTTCACAAGCTCATGATACAGCTGTGCTCGTTCGCCATCGACGAAATGAAGATAACGTTGTAATACGCGCAAATATGCTAGCCATTTTTCTCGCTCGTCACCGTACGCATTAGATTTTAAAATTTCGCTCATCTCCATATCAAGGCGATTCAGAGTCGCCGTAATTGTTTTCTCCGCTTGGCTCACCGGGCGTGCCTCGCTATCACTGACACTGCGCTTTTGGGGGTCTAGATGTAACAGACGCTCCTCGGGCACCAGAACCATTTTCCTGGCATGCTCCATTATTTGGCTATTAGATTTGACAATATGGTACCGAGGATTGGGGCAACCAGCAGGGGTAAAAATCCACCGCTTTGAATGACAAACTTCTTCTTACTTTTCCAGCAGCCCCTATTCGCGGCTAAGCGCCTGAGAAGGGGCGCGTGGCGGCGCAGTTTTTTCCGTTGGTTGGCTTTGAGAGGAATATTACCGCGAAGAACGTTTAAAGAGCACTCGCAAATGCAGCGTATTATACGAGAATCCGCTTTCCGCAAAATAGCCTCACGTTGTTCTTTGGTGAGATATTGAAGAGCGTTCAATATCGCAACGCTCTTCTTGCAAAGCGACGATCCGCCGCGTGCCATCACAGACGTAGAACTGGTAATTCCCCATATGTGTCACTGCTTTTTAATTTCTTTCGCGGTACGTAAACGAAATGGCGAGTATCATCAGGGAAAATACATGTACGGTATCGACAATTATCGGGTGTTGATTGCTTCAGATCTAGCAACAAATAACCGTGCGGTTTAGATGTTGCATCGTAATAAGCCTCCTGTAGAAATCGCGGATTTTCGGGGCATATTTGGCGCGCCAAGTGCTGTATTTGAGCACGATCGCGAGGGTTTTTGAAGATAACGATATAATTAGCATTCAAAGAGATGTCCCGTTGACCATGACCCTGATGAAACAAATTTTGCGTTATAAAAATAACGCTCAAGTTCTTATGATGACTGCCTTTGGTGAATAGATCGACAACGGTGTTGTTCGATGCTTCACGCATTAGATCATCAATAATTAAGAGCTTCGCGCGGGGGTCGTTTGAGTAATCGGCAGTCTGGGGTAATCCTTCGCGAAATTCTATAGCATCGCCGTACTCCGTATATGCTGTCTGCCACTCGGAATAATAAAATATTATTCTCTCGAAGCGCTCGCTGTTCATATGCGTGATACATTTCAGAAATTTTTTAACAAAATACGTTTTACCGCAACCTGTCGGCCCGCAGATCATAGAAGTCCAGGGATGTTGCCACCTCGTGTCCATCGCGGTAAATGAGGAAATTTAGGTTCAGTACAATATTAAATAAGATTTTCGGGTTTTACGTAAAAAATATATTTACAGCATATTTTACAAATGGCGATAACCGTAGGGAAGCGATCCATATCGTCCATCACGTCTACGCTTAATGCTCGATGGCTTGCACGTTTTTGTCTCACCCCGTGTGACAACATGGTGAAGTTCTGTACGCCTAATGGCGCCGTATCTCAGTACAATAGGATCCTCTCGCTCACCCACGATGAAGGATCGTACGGACTCATAGTTTATTAACGCATTGTTTGCAAAATTAAGTGTGATACCCTTAACTTTGCAAACCTCACTCTCTGTCCCGTCAGGCGCGCGCACGATGAACGCATAAAATTTAGGACCGCCGGAAATGAAACTTCTTATGTAACTGCCCTCACCATAGGTGGTTAGTTCGTTTGTTAAATCGCCAAGCAATTGTCCTATTGGGGGCTCGTAGGTATTAGGCTGCTCTCTCGTTACATAAATTACGGAGTCGGTATCGCAGTACAATGCACGTCTTCCCAGTCGTTCCAGGTAACCATAAAGTTTTAAACGCGCTTGTGCCGTGGTGTATGCAGCTATTACAACGTTAGCTATACTGGAGGGTACCACAGCCTCACAGGTTTTAATATAATTGACGTAAAGAACTTCATCGTTCACCGGCAGCATACCTGTAATATCGTATTCCGGATTAGTTAATAACTCCATAAGTTTTTTACGCGTTGATACTACGACTGTTTGTGGCAGATTTTCGCGTTGTCCGAATTTTCCCCAGAACGAATTCAGACATAGTTTGGCGACTGAGCGTAGGCCGGGGTTTTTGGTTATCGACTGACGATTCAAACGAATCCCCTCTGATTGCTCAAAACTAGCGATATAACGCTCCTTGGCGGATTCATCGTCCAAACAGTTCTCAGGCCACCCACTCGCCTCCTGCTTGATCTTC
Source organism: Ophion obscuratus (assembly GCA_964007375.1). Classification (NCBI taxonomy): domain Eukaryota; kingdom Metazoa; phylum Arthropoda; class Insecta; order Hymenoptera; family Ichneumonidae; genus Ophion; species Ophion obscuratus. The sequence goes on along the minus strand of OZ023323.1, from coordinate 913,983 downwards.
AAAAAGGTGTTAATGTACTCGACGAATAGGCCTCCCGTTTGCGTGTCACGATTGAATTGCGTTACTTCGTATTGCCAGATTTCGACAATGTGGAGTATCGTGTAACCGCATGAGACGGCTTTTCGCAATTCATCGGCAACCCAGGTACCCTCGAACACACGCTCATCCGGATCGTCATGCATGCACTCTTCCTCATTCATCATCTCACTGCATGTGCGGCACAGAGAGAACAGCAGTCGCTGATGCATACGTACAGGCAAAACAGGATGGTAGAGATCGCGCGGTGGTAGAACGGTACATTTCACAAGGCCTTCGACACACGCTAGATCGTTAGTGGGTCCTGTCATCTCTAAGCATTCCCCGCCTATATATACTTTCGGATGCCCGATAGGGTATTTACCAAATTTGCAAATATATGGGTACAGAGAGCAGACGTCTACGTAGCGTATGCGCTCCGTCTCTTTAACATCGTAGAGCGTCACCATATTCTCCGTGCGACCGCCGAAGAAAGCATCACGAGGATTTAAGGGTTCCGCACTCGTCAGCGGATGATCCCGTATGAGTTCACGAATTTCAGCACTAGTTTCCAAAAGTCTGTCCCACTCACATTCCCAAATTTCCGTTAACTGGTAACCACCCGAGCGAATTCTATTAGCTATAGCAAGAGTTCTTTCTAACCGCTCGTCCATTGATATATCACCGCGTTGTTTACAGTCTCTATTGAGGGAAAAGCATTGAGGGCAACCGTGCCAATAGCAGCCATGAAATTGTAATACGTACGCGGTATTGCCTGCTTCATAATAGCCGTCGACTAGTAAATTTTGAGGTAGTCTAAATTCGCGCGAACGACCAGCGTGTATAATACGCTTTCCGAGAGTATGCTCCATCCATACAAGCCATGAAATAGCCTTTTTTGATTGGGTATGCACCCACCTATAGCCACCCAGTGGCATAATGCCGATCGTATTGTCTTTGAGGAAATTTTTCCGAAAGACCCTGAAGCAGGCCGAGGCTATCGTTGTGCTCTCGTCAAACGGACAAACCCGGCCGCTGGCTATAAACATGTCACGAAAAGCCATACACGCGCGTCTCAAGATCGTAACGTCGTCCGTGCAGTAGCTTACGAGTTCCTTCGAAAAGTCAAACACATAGTCTCTGTCTTTAGACTCGTGATACCAGGCTAAGAATTTTTCACGCTCTGCGGGGCGCATCGTGTCGGGGGAATAATACTCTACGGCTGGTAGAGGACCCACATAATTTTGATTTTCTGGCCTGTTAAACAGATGAGGGAAAACACCTTTAACGATAGCTCCTGTGAGACCGAAGGCTTTAGGAAGCGCACTGAGAGGCATGTGAAAATAGTTTAGACTGTCGAGAAAAACAAGTTTTTCAACACGCATCGAGATGATTTTCGTACCGTTCATAATTATACTCGGCAGTTGGACCTTTTTTTCTTCGATTAAATAGCGCAAAATGAACTGCGCATCAAAGCCACCGGCATTATGAGCAATACAGATAGTGCGCGAAAAATGCTCGACACGCTGCATAGCAAGCTCGACCAATTGACCCACAGGCTGCTGTCGAAATACATATTGTCGAGAGTCGCAATACTCGCATGGCTCGGCCATCGAATCACGAGTGCAACAATACGTGCAAACTCGTTGAACTACGCACAAGTTGGGCTCGTGTAGAAAAGTATTCGCATCGCCTGGTACCTGTGTACATTGCTGAGTCTCAAAATCGTAGAATATAAAAAGTATTTTCCCCGTGCTTTGACCGCCGCGAAAAGGCTTCATAAAGCACCTGTGATAATTGGGTCGATCCGCTCTGCATACTTTACAAAAGGCAACACCGCAAACGTGTTTTCGTCTTTTATCGAGAGGCCTGACAATTTTCAGGCATTCGGGGCATCGTTTGAACGAGGCACACACACTGTTTGATTTGCGTTTTCTGTACTGTTTAACAATCAAATGATTTTCGAAACATTGCGCCCCGTAAAACTCGCGCGCGCACGCCTCACATCGAATAGCTGTATTTACTTCGGGGTCGCACGGTGGTGACGTCATACAGCGCGGGCACTTTTTTTTTAAACATCTATGGCCAAATCTACGGTATTGCGAATTACACGAGGAGCAAAAATCGCGGCTTCCCACGGCGCCTCGTAAATTTAATATCGGCTGATAATGATGCGAACGCTCGTAATATAAAATGTGCAGTGTGTGTTCGATTTTGCCAAAAGTATTTGAGACTTGCTGCGAGCCATCGAACAAAGGTGCATTCCCCTCCCGAGTGTCAAAAATTCATAAACTACTATGGCAATACCGTGCTGCGCGAGATAATTCTGGTAGAGAGCAATCTCGCGGACACCGCAGCCGTTTGACGGTACTATAACTCCTGCTGCGTTCGTTAATTCAAGAGCAGCGTTTTTCTGCAATGAACCATTAGTCTGTCTCATACGTTGCCAGTTTGCATGTAAACTACCTGAGCGTATTTCACCCCGCTCGGCATACGCGCGCGCCGCCGCCAGGGACCGTGGTAAGCAGAGAGTATCGGTATTGCGTATCGTGAGAATGGATTTTTTTGCTACCCCCTCATGTGTTAAGCGTTTTCTGCCAGTGCCCTCAACGCCCCTGACAATGCTGGCTTTGATTATGCATGCATCGTCAATATTCAGTGACGCAGCGCTCTGAGCAACGCTCATTATCAACTGCCAAATATCATCGAACGCGCAATCTCTGACGGGTCGAAACGAGAGCCAAACGGGTCCTTGTGGTAAACTGCTCGAGGCAAACGATATACCTATGTAATCGCCAGCCTCGCAAGACGCTGTGATATACGTCAAAAGGTCACGAAACGCTCCTTCCAGCCATGGTAATAAATGGTCACCAGGTGGGGGCTGACGAATGCGTACGGTGATTTCTCGGCCTCGTAGTTTAAAACGCTTGAAGTACCGACGAGCCTCCTCGATGATCTCAATACGCGCGCCTGGCGGCTGTACATCGTCGAACGACTCATCGCGCTGCCGTCTACGACCGAAACCTTCTTGTACGCCTGTAAAATGAGTAGGAATGCTTAAAATGCTTAACCATGTCTATAAGTAAGCTCAAAATGTACCTGATGTTATTGCTACTTCTAACCACGGACGTCTACAAAGCGTCTTCATCAAACAGCAGAGATATTGATGCATAACCTGCCGTAAAATATAATAACTCACTCTCTATTTTTTGCAAACAAAATCTTTCAAGTTAATATTAGCTTTGCAAAACCGATAATGTATATATACCGATACGTGTAATAAAGAGGGGTTCGTTTACCTGAGTCGTCACTCGAACTCAAAAGACGATTTAGCCAAGCGTCATCAGCACCATCATCAGCATCGTGCGGTAGATCCTTTTCACCTTGCTGCTGTGGTGAGAAATCTCCAAAAGGCCACATCCATAGTTGGTTGTTCCTATGCAGGTATTCCTCATCATCAGGGTGTTGCGCGTCGTTGCCTATCTCGCGAGCCCATTGCTCCAGCATGATGTTGCCTCTCTCGCTTACAGCCTGATCGGTGTCATCGTCGTCGTCGTCGTCGTCGTCGCCGTCGCCATTGGCGCGCTCGGGGTTATTCACGTTAAAACGGTGATTCAAATCTGCATGTGTTTTATTATTATTAATGTCTGATAAAAACGTATTGTTAATGTATGATAATGGTTTATTATTAATACTTACACTCGTTACTGCCGGAAAATATTTCGGACGGGTGCCCCATACTGGATGTAGACGGTCGGACAAGGGTCTCAGCGTCGGAAATATCCATAGATATATCTACCGGACTTAGAGCCGGCTGCTGTAGTACCCCTTCTTCTTCTTCTTCAACATCTGTTATTGGGGATAGCTGAAGGTAATCAGGAAGTCTATCAACAGGCTCCTCATTGCTGCTCGCAGGGCGTAGATCAGGACCAGCAAGCGATTCAGAGTCTGTGCAATTATTGCGCAAAGGTCCTTTAGTCGCGGAATCTAGATGATCGTCATGCACGCTTTCATCATCTCGCGCTATTTCTTCCTCCACGGCTTGCGCCCCCTCGACGAGCGCAGCTTCTTCATCGGAGCTCGCATCATAGAGCCGACGGTAATCTAGGGTACTTCTGCATTACCACGATATCACACTTAAAAAAGATGCACGCGCGCTACGGAGCACAACTTACCGTTTATTTCATTGATGAGATTACTTGTGCACGGAATAGTCTCAAGATTTCTGCGTTGTAATTCTTCAAACACACATAGGAGAACCCTGTAGCCTCTAAACAGACCTCTGTTATAGGCCGTCACAAGGGCTCGCAGCGGAGCCCACCATAGCACATATTTCAAACGCGTTATGAGAACATTTTCCGGTAAATATCGCAATTCGGTGCACCAGTTATTATTACACCTTCGGCGAAGTTGTGCATTCCGCGTTTTGACCAAACGAAGAAGATCTAAAATACACGTACGGATATTACGGCTATCCATAGATGCTCCTGAGAAATGTATCGAGCGCTGTCTAGATCACTACTGACAGCTTTTTTCAATTGTTCAAATGCTCGCATTGTCACGAACAATGTGTATGTCTGCGTTTTATCACACATACATGTAGCGCATGCGAAGACGATAGCCTTTTTTGAAAATCTCGAGATTTATTCCTCTGACCGTGTAAACTGATATCTCGCGCTGCTGCATTTTGCTGACTTGCGAGCATTCCTGAAAGTATCTTCATCAACGTCTCCGTCGAGCGCTTATAGCCGGAGAAGTTTCATGTTAAAACCATAGTCGAATTCAACGTTCTCTAAGGTCCTGCGCTCTCTATTTAAAAAAGATAGAACGAGTATAAGTATACTATGCTATATACAGGCTATCCCTCAACCGAGATGTTCTCGAGGATGTAGACTGAAATTCGGAATAGGTTGATATAAGTATGTATGGGTTCGGATCAATCTCTGAATTGTTATTCATTTTTAAAAGGATACGGTGTGAGCGACGCGTTTGCGTGTGTACGGTAGCAAACGGGCCAGTACCCCGCACACGCGTATGTTCGCGCTCGTCGATGTGCGCACTCTAAAGCAGGTACGAAAATCCGCACAACGAGGAGAGGCCAAGAATACAGCTTCTCCCTTGTGAGCTACTACGAGGGTCGCGCGCGCTCGGTGTGCACTCTGGTACGAATATCCGCACAAAGAGGAGAGGCCGAGAATACAGCTTCTTCCTTACGGGTTGCTACGATGGCGCGCGCGCGTGTGTGTGTGTGTGTGTGTGTGTGTGTGTGTGTACCAGCAAGCGGCTCAGTGACACAGTACACGTATGCTAGCGTCCGTCGGTGGGCGCGCTCTATAGCAGATACGAATATCCGCACAAAGAGGAGAAACCGAGAATACAACTTCTCCCTTGTGGGTTGCTACGAGGGCGCATGTGTGTGTGTGTGTGTGTGTGTGTGTGTGTGTGTGTGTGTGTGTGTGTGTGTGTGTGTGTGTGTGTGCGTGTGTGTGTGTGTACCAACAAGCGGCCCGATGTCACGACACATGTATGCTCGTGCCCGCCTGTGTGCGCGCTCTATAGTAGGTACGAATATCCGCACAAAGAGGAGAGGCCGAGAATACGGTTTCTCCCCTGTGGGCTGCTGTGCAAAAGATTTTGACGGCTATCAGCATAATTCGCAAGCTCCTGCGGTGAGCTCACCGGCGGCTGAACTCATCGTGGAGCGGAGCTAAACTGCATCGCTTAGCTTGCACACGTGCTCACCGTCGGATGAGCTCATCGTAGAACGATCGCGCTCACCGTCGGGTGAGCTCATCGTAGAACGATGCATCGACTACCCCGCACACGTGCAATTATGCTGACCTGTCAAAATCTGCAAAAGATGCCCTTCATACGACAGGCAGCTTCAGTTGCTCTTCAGACACCGTCGCGCGCGTTCCACCAGTCCACGGAAAAAATGTATCCCGAGTGCTTCGAGCTCCCTGTGGCTCCATTTGCGTGTCGCGTTTCCCGCGTCGACGGCTTAGCCGTTTATATACGCACCGTGGCGACGGGCGAAACGCATGAATGGCTGCGTGAAGCCCTATACGCGTTTTACATCCAGCGTCGGGCGGGAGTACGTCTTCCGTTCGACGATATTGTGCCGGGAGCATCGTGCGTGACAATCCCCGCGGGTGGCTGTGGCGTGCTCCGCGGAAATGTAGTGTCGTGCGACTCCGAGGGTTACAGCGAGGTTTTTTTTGTTGATGAGGGATACAGCGGGTACGTAGACGCGGCCTCGCTGTATGCCCCCGCGCCCTTTTGCGCGTTTGTCGCGGGCCTCGCCATCCAGTGCGCGGTTTCGGGGATCGCGCATCTCGAGGCCATCCCCTTCGTCTCGGACCTGCTCGCGGATCTCGTAGAGAACCGCGTCGTCGTGGCTGTGGCCGAAAACGGCACCCCCCTCCCCCGTGTGCGTATGTACAACGGGGTCGACGTCGCGACAGTATTAATCGCGGCGTTGAACGACGGGCCCGAACCCGTCGCTTTTTACGACGCGGGGTGGCCCGACGACGGGTTCGACGACTCGTTCGAGCCGGAGGGGTGGGAGAACGAGCCGTGACACTCGCGCTAGTGTGTGCGCGCGCGCGATTGTGAGTGTGTGTGTGCGTGTGTGTGTGCGTGTGTGTGTGCGTGCGTGTGTGTGTGTGTGTGTGTGTGTGTGTGTGTGTGTGTGTGTGTGTGTGTGTGTGCGTGTGTGTGTGTGTGTGTGTGTGTGTGTGTGTACACCCTCGGAGTGCACCGTCACCAGGAGCAGCAACGGCCTCGGTGAGTGATATAGAATTATTTCTAAAAACCATTTTTTCATAAAGTAAAAAAAAGGGGCCACTATGGCGAGCCCTCCACTCCGGCCATCCCCACTCCATCCCCTCCACCTCGGATACCGAGGAGAGGGGGGAGGGGTGGGGATAAGGACGGTCATCCCCACTCCACACCCCCCACCACCTCGGCTACCGAGGAGTGGGGGTAGGAGTGGGGATGAGGAGTGGGGGTCGCCATAGTGGCCCCCATACTACTCACGTAAGTTCAGACAATTTTTTAAGTTCTGATCAACTTCCTCTTCGGCCAGTTCGTAGTTTATTGCGCGTCCGATTTCGGAAATTTTTACTAATTGTTACTTTTCCCGTTGCCACACCCATCTTCCTTCCTCCCATTCCGCGACGATTTCATTTTTTACTGTGAGTGTTCCTTGGTGTGCGTCAATTCCGACTTGTAGTTCGAACATCCCGTCGGATCCTAATATGGCCGGCCTTCTCATCTTAGGGATTACTAGTAGTTGTAGTATTCCTTTTGCGTTGTAGAGTTTTGCTTCGACTGTCATTTGTTTTTTTTATGCGGCCTGATTTTCCTCCAAACTCTCCGATGGCTTCTGTGCTCCTTACCGGTATTTCTGGGCAGTATTTTAGTTCTTCCTGGTGTTGATGATAGAAGTCTTCCGATATGCAAGATATCTCGCTCCCGCTGTCAACCAGGATTTTGGACCGTAATTCCTTCTAGGTTGATAGGTAGGGTAGGACATCGCGGTTGTATTTTTCGTATTATTCCCCGTTGTCCAGGGTCTTCCATGAGGAATTCTTTTGGGTGTTCATATGGGTCGTTTGACGCTCCTTTCATGGACTCATTTTTCTTTGTTGTAGTATTACTCGATCTCTTTTGATTTTCTTCTTGGTCCCCTGTCTTCCAGCTTCCTTTTTCAATGTGGCTGTTGCGAATTAGCTTGATCATTCCCATAGGTATTGGTTGTTTAGAGTTTTTGTTATCTCCGGACTCCAGTTTCTTCTTTCTTCTTTCCTTCTTCTTTTTGTGTCAGTGCACCCTTTGCAGAGCTGCTTCCATAGCGATTTGTACATCATCGTCTTCTTCCGTTGCGCTGATGTTGAATGTTTGTTCGTTTGGTGTTTCTATTGGCCTGGGTCCGATCGCTGACAGTCGCCCAATATTTCGTCGATTCCTTTGACGGGCCTTCTCTAACAATCCATTCGCCGTGGTTGATTCCCAGTGAAGTGAGGTATCGTTATTTGGCTGAGCCATATTTTATTTTATTTTTATTTTTATTTTTAGACTGCCCCGGGGTTGGGCTCGGTCTTAACTTAGACCGGAACAATAACGCTGGGCGGCACTCGAGGGTTCCGACATCACCTCGGCTGCCGCCCAGTCAAAGTCGCGCGAAAAATCCAATATATCGCTCTGCGATAGCCGCTCCCTCAAGCCAAAGGGTTAGCGGCTACCGCAGTCCACAATCGTGTTGCCTGAGTAAACGGAGGGACTCAAGTATGACCGCCGTCTGCATCTGACCCGCTAGCAACCGAACACCGGGTTTGCAAACCGGTATGCCGGCGACGCCCGATACAAAAGACTCTTTCATCCCACCCTAGCGCGCCGATGATGAGGACAACGAGAGTTACCCTGAATCCTCGGTGCAAACGACGTACCTCGGCCAGGAGAGGCTGATACTTGAGCCGTTTCTCCTCTTCCTTTCGCGACACGTTCACTTCAGCCGGAGCCGAGAACTCAATTACGCATTTCGTCTTGTCGTCGAAATCGAAGAGGACAACATCAGGCTTATTCGCCTGAAGCGGCCCGATGGTCGCGAATGAGAAGTTCCAATAAATCTTGCAACTTTCGCCCACGACAACGGACTCAATATCTCCTGGTAAATAAGGCGGCACGGGCTCCCGGTCTATCCCATAAGAATGCCGTAGATGGTAGTACAACACTCTTAGGGCCGCGTTATGGCGATGGATATAGCCGGAGACTGCATATACTAGGCAGGCCGACAATAGATGCATTAGTGTCTCCGGCGATGTTTGCATGCACGACACAAAGTGGTCGGCAGAGGCTGACCCAAAACGCGACTGCGACAGAGCAGGGTGTTGATGACTCCGTCTTGGCAGACTCAGACAAACCCTTCGGTCTCGGACATCAGTCCAGCTGACCGCAAGAAGGAAAAGGTCAGCTGGGTGGACAGCCCCTGTTCGTCGATGTGGTGAAAAAACACACCGTGCATGGGTCTGTCCACGTGCTGCCGAGTCAGGATAGTCTGTTCGGCCGCCCTAATTGCCTGCCGACGTCGGGACTTGGGCAACCGAGCGACGGAGTCTGTTGCCAAGGCGCCACGCCGGCGCCGGCGGAACTCCAAGCCGAGGGTCTCTGCTGCACGATCTGCCGCCTTATAAAGAAAAGCACCCGCCCCATGAAGCTCATGCTGGTGCACAATCTCCAGGAGCGGGTCCGAGCTTGATATTACATCGCTTGCTATTCCGAGGACCATGCCGTCATGAAGACACTCCAATCCCAAGAGCCCACGCCCGCCGCTCTGACGCAGCATATAAAGGCGCGGGGTAGAAGATCGAGGGTGCAGACTCCGCTGGATGTTCATTATTTTGCGTGTGCCGATGTCCAGCTGTTTAAACTCCTCTCTACGCCATTTGACGACACCAAAGGCGTAGAGCAGGACCGGGACAGCGAGCATATTGGTGGCAGTGATCTTATTTTTCCCAGACAGACGTGATTTCCAGATCCGTCTGAAACGCCGCCTATACTCGCTGCGGAGGGCCCCCTTGACACCCTCATCGTCTTGTACAGAGCGCTGATCGATGCCAAGGTACCGATAAGACCCCTCGGCATCCAGGTGTTTGAAGACGCTCCCATCCACCAGCCGAACATCAGCCGCGACACCCTCTGCTCTCCCTCTCCTGAGATGAAGAACGGTGCACTTGACCAATCCGAAGTCCATTCCCGCCGCCCGAGTGTACGTCGCTAGGATGCTCAAGAGGAGCTTACGCCCCCCTCCCCAGGAGCGTATAGCTTGAGGTCATCCATATAAAATAAATGGGTGATCCCTCGCCCACGCTCCGCGGGGGGCCCCGCTTCGTACCCGCGTGCAGCCCGCAAGGCGATTGATAAGGGTAATAGGGAGATGCAAAACAAGAGGGGGCTAAGAGAATTTCCCTGGATAATCCCCCTCCAATACCCCACCACTCCGGTCGACACGCTGCCTTCACTAGTCTTAACCAGTGCAGCCAGATCGCGCGTAAAAGTTATCCCTTCTCTAGTCTCTTACGCGCCCATCACACAATCATAGTAGCGCGTGTCCGTGAACGAGCGACGCTCGGATATCTTCGGAAAGAGCCGAGCACGGACGAAGTTTTCCGACCGCGCCTTCGGCAGCTACACCAACACATGGATGCTGAGCACGTTCATGTGCGGCCAAGCCGAAACGAAGGCTTCGAGGGAAAAAGCAATCTGAGCACGACTCGCGCGTGACTTCACCCGAAGGCACGCGGGAGGCTTTTAGATGATTTCAATGCTTATTTAGCTCTTGATTCACTGCGGTATTAATGTATAAAAAAAATGTATCGCGCACTCTGATCGCTTATTTTTTTAGTTTATACGTTAATTTAAATATAATAATAAATCTAAATTACAACTTATTTGTCTTATATAAAATTGTTTACGCTTTACTCACACCCGTCCTTATGTCAAATAAATTATAATTCATAAAAGTAAGCGGAAATATGTTGAGACGTCAGATCCGTCTCATAAACAAACAAACCCCACCATGAAGTCAGAAGCCATGGTAGAGTAAGGGAAGGGGAAATAACGAACTACAGAAACAAAAAAAAATAATAAACAAAACTCTAAGCGAACAGAAAGACCGTTAACGGAAAAATAAGAAAACTAGGAAGCTAATTTAATTAAAGGAGGTTAACAATAACAAAGGGTAAAGGAAGGGGAAAGTCAGAGGCAGAACAGCAAGCAAGGAGGAAGACAGAGAAAAGACAACAAAGAAAATCACACAAAAACAGAAGAGAGATAACATTTATTTAAGGAAGGAAAAAAGTTAACAATAAAGGCGATTAGGGAATTATGGGTAATAAGTAAGAGAGGGGGTATGAAAATACGGCAAAATCTGGGTATATAAGGACGGGGATTTTGAGGAGAGGCACTTCTCCTCCTCCTACTCCTGCTTTTTCTGGAGAATCGAGTAGTACGAAGTGACGCGATTACTAACCCCACGGGTAGGGAAAGCGTCACCAAGGAAAACCGAAACGACAGAACAAGTGGAGTCATCTATTTTGCAAAAAGCACTCTCACATTCCGCGACTTAGACGATTACTTTGTGACACGATTACTAACCCTTTGGGTAGGGAAAGTGTTGAAGAGGAAAGGAAAAGAAAGGGAACCTGAAAGGAGCCAAAATTATCAAATCAGAGGAAGCGCTAAAAAGAAAAGAAATAATTAATTTATAAAACTTCGCACGATTATTGGTTTAAGGGAGAGGGAGCACGAGAGGAATAGTAGGGAAAAGCATACAAAAAGATAATTAGTTAGGTGAAAATAGGGAACCTCTCGCGAATACCGACCCGCGGATCAAGAAAAACGAAGTAAACTAAAAGGAATTATTGTATAATTAATTAGTGGCAAAAGGGAGCTAGTTATTGAAAGTTTAATCGACAAATAGTATCAGGAGAAAATAAAGGGACAGGAGGTAACAGGAGGTGCGAAATCATACACACACACACACACACACACACACACGCACATACACACACACACCCGAACACACCGATATTACAATTATTATAAACCAATTATAAAAGGCAAGAAATAAACAAAAAAACGGACTCGGGCGAGCGACGTCAGAAGGCACGCGTACGCCTCATTGTAAACAAAGGGCGGGCAGCGACCGTGACGAGTCAGCGCGCCGCGATCTACCGCGTCACGATCCATCGCGCCTCGAGCGTCGGTAAGGAAGGGGTTACGGTTACCGACGCATGCTAATCGATACCGGCCGCGCTCGAAAACGTTACCACCCGGGTAACTCCGCGAATCTTTACCGACCGACGCTTTAGTTAAGGGACGAATTACACGAAAACAATACAAACAACACATTACACTCATACACGGCGCTAAATAATATTGTATCATATCCATAAAATTGAATAAACCATTTTTTATTGTAAATTACCACCAAAATACCTGAGTCTCAATTAATTTATTCCCTGATCGAGTCTCGAACAAACAAATATATTGTTACGATATTCCGACCCGTTACATTTGGCGCCCGAACAGGGACTCGATCATAATAAAGAAAGACTCATAAAAAGGTGGTAATAAATTTTTTTTAACAAAATGGAACCGCAAAACAACGAAAACTCCCTCCATTGGGAATCGACGACAGCGGACGGGTTATTAGAAGATTCCCGTCAACGAAAACGGCGAAATATCGGCCGATTATCGGCAATAGGACCCAGGCAGGAAGAAAGGGCAAATGAAGAAACATTCGACATTAGTCAAAGCACCGTCAATCTAGATGTAAACGGAAATGAGCACAGCGAGCTCACTAAGACCCTCATAAGGGCTATGAATAAAATCCGCAACGAACAAAGGATAGAACGCATCACCACCAAAGCAGAGATTAAATAGCAAGATGACCGATGCGTTGTAAGGTCACGTCAGCTACAGGAAGAAACAAACAAAAAAGTAGCCAACGAAGTCAACGAGATCGAAGAACGGACCAAACGGAAACTCGTAATTGCCCAGAAAATAATTGAAAGAACCCAGGAACAAATCAGAAAAGAAAGTCAAGAAAAAAATGATGATTTTGACACCCGGATGGAAGACATCAGGAGGACGATATCCAACCTCCGGTATTCATCAAAGGAAGTGGAAGAAGTCATCACAGACCATTCAAAACGGATCACGGAATGCGAAAAAAACATACACGCTCAAACGTCGGCAACCCTGTGCAACACTACATGGGGAACAGGGCTTAACGTTAGTCAGGCCTACGTTGCCAAACAGAAACCGCCCACATACAATGGCGACGGCAGAGAAAGGCCGATCCGATTTTTAAAGGATTTTGTAGAATTCTGGAAAATCACCAGAAACACTGACCTCCACTATCTCATCAGCCAGTCACTTCAAGGAACTGCGAAGGATTGGTGGAGGATTGTCGAAGACAGAGTCCGGAACATTGAAGACTTCAAGGAAAAATTCCGGGCACGTTACTGGAGTCAAGAAATCCAGGATAAAATTCGCAGAAACCTGGAATTCGGGGCGTACGAGTGGGATGGACATCGAACGACCAGGGCGGAATATGCAACCCAAATCTTCGGGAATGCTAAGGATCTCAGCCAAGGCACAGAAGAAGAAATGATCTTCCGGAAATTGGCAAACCATTTTGACGAATCGATCAGGATGGCGGTGCGTGTCAGCGGAGTGAAAACGATCGATTCTTTCCTGGAACTGCTGGAAAGTATGGACGGCGCAGGGCCGCTAAATGCCCAAAGAGCAGTGCCTCGTCGTCAGGAACCCATCATTCCTAGGTGGCAACCAAACAACCCTTGGAAAAACAACAGATTCGGGACATTCGGGGGACCATACCCACAGGGAGAATACCAACAGGGAAAAACTGAGCATTCACGGTGGCAAGGATCACAACCATCCTGGAAAAATCCACAACAGTGGGGAAAAAGATTGGAGAACGAAGGAAGGAATTTCAACCCGACACCACCCCCATTCCCGGGGCGACAACCGTGGCAGCAAGGATACGAAAACAGCAGGACGTACCTTAACCCGGCTGCATCTCCATGGAATCCAGGTAATCCCCGGGGACCAATGGGGAGGAATATGCCCCCGAGAGAGCAACAGGAAGCAGTGATCGACAGCACGCAGAAGGGAAAATTAGCAGAACAAGCACAGAACCAGGGAAACTGCTAGACGTTGCGCCCGAAACGATGACAATCAGCAAAGGGATTGAACTATCACGAGGCGCAACCGAAGAGGAAGACGAAGAAATCCAAGAAGCAATGGAAGAAGCAATCTCCCGGATGAAGCGAAACAAAAAGAAGAAGGAAAAAAAGAAGGAAAAGAGCAAACCCATCGACCCTCCATGTCGACTAGGAATGATCATCACCGATGGCAACGAACAGATTGGGGAGCTGGAAAGGCAAAAAAGTAAACCAAGAGAAGAGACAAAATTCGACAAGAAACCAACCTGGGAAATTGAAACAATCAAGGAGATAAGAAAGGAATTACAAGGAAGCCAAGTCAAACAACTGACAACCGAGAAAAGTCAACCGGTAAAAAACAAGACGACGAGGACGAAAACTGATTTAAAGAAATATACCGGTAGCATATATGAAGGACCACGGGAATTTCTCATGGAGGACCCCGGAAAAGGAAGTCTCGTACAGAAAATACAGCCACGATGCCCAACACTACCCATGAAGATAGAAGGGATCACCGCAGAGACTCTCATCGACAGTGGAAGCGAGGTGTCAGCAATATCTGAGGATTTTTATCAACGTTATAAAAACGAATTAGACAACTGTCCAATTATCCCGGTCACAGGCACCGAAGCTATCGGGGCATTCGGCGGAAAGTCAGGACGAATAAAGACACAAATAATGATCGACGCAGAGCTCTACAAAGCCAGAGGAGCACTGCAGCTACTCATCATACCGAAAATGAGCAAAAATGCAATTTTAGGTATCGACGGGATGGTAGAACTCCAGGTGGAAGTAGACGCAAACCAAGGAGTCATCCGCATGCAGAATGAGATTGTCGCCGAATTAGATGAGGGAAGGTGGAATTGGCAGCGAGAAAAACCCGCCGCGAAACAACAAATAAGCGTAACGGCGATAGACAACGATACGGGCAACGAGCTCACCGAGAAAGAAGTCGACCAGAAATTAAGGGAATGCCCAAATCTGCCACTTAATGTTGGAAACAGCTTTAAAAGACTCATCAGTAACTACAGGCACATTTTTAACCGAAAACCAGGCCGGATGGAAGTCTACACTCACAAATTAGTGCTCAAGGACCCAGAGCCGTACATGCATCGATCGTATCCCGTACCCATCCAATATCGGGAGAAGGTAAAGGAAGAAATCCAAAAGATGATGGAGCATGGGGTCATCGAGCGGGCAAAAAGCCGCTTTATAAACCCCCTGGTAACAGTAATAAAAAAGGACGGGTCAATCAGATTATGCTTAGACGCCCGACAACTGAAAAAATTTCTGATAGAGGACCACGACACGGCACCCCCAACAGAATAAATTTTCCAGAGATGCGAGGGCGCGAAGGTCATGTCAAGTTTGGATCTGAAAAGCAGCTTCTGGCAAATTCCTTTGGATAAGGAATCGCGACCATACACCGCATTCCTCCATGACGGTAAGTGTTATCAATTTATGGTAACACCTTTCGGGCTCAAAACGAGCACGGCCAGCCTAATACGAGGACTCGACATGGTCCTGCAAGATCTAGGAAGGTCAGTAATCAACTTCGTAGACGACCTCCTCTGCCTATCAAAAGACGAAGCACAACACCTACAACACCTCCAACATCTTTTTGAAAGAATCAGCATTAACAAGATGACACTGAATTTAAAAGAATTGAAATTCTTCCAACAAGAAGTAGCGTTCCTGGGTCACATATTAACCACGTCAGGAATAAAACCGCAGCCAGAGAAGATAAAAGCAATCCATGAATACCCACGTCCAGAAAATATAAAACAGCTCCGTGGATTTTTAGGGCTGATTAACTTCTACAGTAAATTCACAAGCAGGCATGCCAAAGAGACGGTACCGCTGTTGAACCTGCTCAAGAAGGGACAAGAATGGAAGTGGAGTGAGGAAGAGGAGAAGGCATTTGGAAGAGTTAAACAACTCTTCATGGAGACGGTCATGCTGAAACATGCAGACCCTGAGAAGAAATACGTTCTCACGACAGATGCAAGTGATTACGCTGTGGGAGCTACCCTAAGCCAAGAGGACAAGGGTGGAGAGATGGGCGTCATCTCCTTTGCAAGCCGTACGTTTAAAGGGGCAGAAATCGGTTACACAACCACAGAAAAAGAGCTCCTGGCGATCGTATGGGCACTCCAAAAATTTCGAACCTATTTATTAGGAGCCAGGATAAAAATAATTACCGATCACAAGGCACTCACGTTCCTAAAAACATGCCGCTTTGTAGGAGATTGAATGCTTAGATGGGCCTTACTAATACAGGACTACGACTTTAAAGTGGAGCATTGTCCAGGCAAAAGAAATGAAGCAGCGGACGCACTTAGCAGGCCACCCGAGATCGAAGGCAGTGATCACCAGAGCACACCGGGGAGGGTGGTCCTCACAGCCGTACTCGCCAGAAAACCCACAAAGGAGGTCAAGCAGCAATTCCAACGAATCAGACAAATGCAAAAAGAACAAACCAATCTCGCAGCGATATGGGAAATGTGTGACAAGGAAGAAGGTAATAAGAAATACCGCGACAATAAGGGATGCCTCCAAAAATATGACAGGACGGGAAAATGGAAGATCGTACTGCCAGACGAGTTAATTAACCCTCTCATAAAGGAATGTCACGAAATATATGGACATCCAGGGGCTCGGAAGCTTTTTTTATGCTAAAGGAAGACTTCACTTGCCCACGGATGGCAAAAAGAGTGAGGCAATTCATTGCCGAGTGTGACCTATGTCAAAGGGTCAAGGTGGCGATTCAAACGAACCATGCAGAAATGCAGACGATTATACCGGAAGGTCCGGGGGACCTGATCTCAATAGACTTCTATGGACTGCTGCCAAAATCCGTCGGGGGAGTGCAGCACATTCTAGTCACAATAGACGCCTTTACAAAATTTGTGAAACTATATCCTCTTAAAAAGGCAAACACGTCAGCAACAATTAAGAGGATTTTCGAAGATTACGTGCCAAAATATGGAAAACCAAGAAGAATCCATTTTGACAATGGGACTCAGTTCACCTCTAAAATTTGGCTCGAACGGCTAGAAAGAGAAAATATACAAGGAGTATTCTCATCAATCCGACACCCACAAGGAAATATCGTTGAACGGGTGAACCGAGAACTTAGCCGTTTTTTTAGAACCTTCTTGCAAGAGAAGCACTCCGGATGGTATCGATGGATACCGGTAGTCCAGGATTGCACCAACGAGACGCAACACGAAACAACTGAATTCACCCCAATGGAACTGCAGCTGAAAAAGAAGCCATATCAAATATGGAGGGAATGGATCCTGGCATTAAAAGAGGATCAAAACGAAGACATCACCTACGAAAAAAAATTGGAATTAGTAAGAGAGAGAATACTACGAAAAGGAAAAAGACGAGCAGAAAAATTTAATGCAACGCACAAGACAACCCTCTTCACAAAGGGTGAGCTAGTAGTAGTACGGGCATTAAATGTTTCGGACCCGGCAAAACAAAGAACAGCAAAATTTATGCCGTTATACGAAGGACCGTATCGTATAAAAAAATGTGTTGGCCAAGCAACATATTTAATCGAAGATCCAAAGACAAAACGAAAGCGAGGAAAATTTCATGGAAGTCTCATGAAACGCTATCTAGCGGCAAGTCAGGAAAACAATGCAGAAGAAATTATACGGGAATAGGACAATCTCGCAAACCCAACAATCGAAGAAAAGAAGGAGTATATAAGGAAGACCCGCGGATCGAAACGATCTTCAAACGTAAACATGGGCAAAAACGAGGAGAAGAAATCACAAGCAAGAAACGCAGAGACCGTCGGGAATAAGACATCGCGGATAAGAAAAAAAAATAACGCACAACGACGAGCCCAGAGAGACTTACAGAAAATCGAGGAGAATAATAATCTTAGTGAATACGAATTATTCGAGGTGAACGATAATAACATAAGAGGATGGTACCCCGGGAAATCGTTAGGATATTAAGGAGAGGGGAGGACAATAGATCGAAAATTAATGATATCGCTCATCAGTCAACCGTCAACCACCTCAGACGCAAGATGTACAAAAATTACAACATCGAGTCGATACGAAGAATGATCTACCGAGGAGTCACTGTATCCGGGTTGACAAACCCCAACGAGCTGGGAATACATCTGAATGAAGAGCATGGCCGAGAAAATGCAGTCCTCAACCAGTGGCAACAAGTCAGCACCGAGGATCCAGGGGTGCATCCACTGCTTGAAGAGGAGGGATTCGAGGGAGCGGCAATCCTGTAGAAATATGGGACGACCTTCTATCGGGCGACCATCCAAAAAAAATGGACGAAGGAAGGTTAGTCCTCTGGTTGGGGGATTGGGGAACGAGTGTGGACGGTATATTGAGCGAATGCTATACCGCCCCACTCATGGCCTTCCTCCATCCACTACTCGCCGTCCCGGTCACCCACGGGGACTTAGTCCCGACCGGAGAGCAATGGACCGAAGAGGAAATTGCAAAGGCCCGGGAGGTCACTCAAGGCACCACTTGGACGATGCGGGTCTGGGGAAGACCGAGTCGTCTGGGCCTCATTTTCGCAGACCTCTATCTCGAAGATGAAGGCCCAGACCAAGGGAAGGATTTGGGGACCATCTTCATCGACCGCGGAGCGGCACGCAGAACATCCAACCCAGGCCCGCCGAGAATCATGAACAAGGGGTGCCAACAAGGAGACATTGAGTGCCACCGGGTAGCACTTCGGCAGTGGACGAACGACGACACAGACTCCGACGACGACGACCTGGAGACAGCGGCCAACAGCGAGGAGAACAGTTACGAGGACACCGAGTACGAGGACGATGACGACGAAACGCTAATTAATCATAACAACAACAACATCGATGAAGACTACGATAGCGATGAGGCGCGGTTTTTATATGATCAGGGAGTGCGGGAGGAAATAAATAGCGAATTAACAAGCGACGACAACAACAGTTTATCCTCCACATGAATATAAACAGTAAACACACATTAACCTTGTCCGACAAATTTATTTGCGAGCGAGCGAGCGAGCGTGCGAAAATATAATTAAGGGGAAGGGAAAAGACGGGAACAAGCCATAGCCAACCGGAGGAGGAAGAAAAGTATCCACAAAAGGAAAAAGGAAAGTATAAAAGCTTACTTAGATCAAATTTTTTTTAGTGATTCTTTATGGTTTGGAGGGCTGAAAGGCAATCCAAAACATAAATAATCACGGGGGACAATGAGACGTACAGATCCGTCTCATAAACAAACAAACCCCACCATGAAGTCAGAAGCCATGGTAGAGTAAGGGAAGGGGAAATAACGAACTACAGAAACAAAAAAAATAATAAACAAAACTCTAAGCGAACAGAAAGACCGTTAACGGAAAAACAAGAAAACTAGGAAGCTAATTTAATTAAAGGAGGTTAACAATAACAAAGGGTAAAGGAAGGGGAAAGTCAGAGGCAGAACAGCAAGCAAGGAGGAAGACAGAGAAAAGACAACAAAGAAAATCACACAAAAACAGAAGAGAGATAAAATTTATTTAAGGAAGGAAAAAAAGTTAACAATAAAGGCGATTAGGGAATTATGGGTAATAAGTAAGAGAGGGGGTATGAAAATACGGCAAAATCTGGGTATATAAGGACGGGGATTTTGAGGAAAGGCACTTCTCCTCCTCCTACTCCTGCTTTTTCTGGAGAATCGAGTCGTACGAAGTGACGCGATTACTAACCCCACGGGTAGGGAAAGCGTCACCAAGGAAAACCGAAACGACAGAACAAGTGGAGTCATCTATTTTGCAAAAAGCACTCTCACATTCCGCGACTTAGACGATTACTCTGTGACACGATTACTAACCCTTTGGGTAGGGAAAGTGTTGAAGAGGAAAGGAAAAGAAAGGGAACCTGAAAGGAGCCAAAATTATCAAATCAGAGGAAGCGCTAAAAAGAAAAGAAATAATTCATTTATAAAACTGCGCACGATTATTGGTTTAAGGGAGAGGGAGCACGAGAGGAATAGTAGGGAAAAGCATGCAAAAAGATAATTAGGTGAAAATAGGGAACCTCTCGCGAATACCGACCCGCGGATCAAGAAAAACGAAGTAAACTAAAAGGAATTATTGTATAATTAATTAGTGGCAAAAGGGAGCTAGTTATTGAAAGTTTAATCGACAAATAGTATCAGGAGAAAATAAAGGGACAGGAGGTAACAGGAGGTGCGAAATCATACACACACACACACACACACACACGCACATACACACACACACCCGAACACACCGATATTACAATTATTATAAACCAATTATAAAAGGCAAGAAATAAACAAAAAAACGGACTCGGGCGAGCGACGTCAGAAGGCACGCGTACGCCTCATTGTAAACAAAGGGCGGGCAGCGACCGTGACGAGTCAGCGCGCCGCGATCTACCGCGTCACGATCCATCGCGCCTCGAGCGTCGGTAAGGAAGGGGTTACGGTTACCGACGCATGCTAATCGATACCGGCCGCGCTCGAAAACGTTACCACCCGGGTAACTCCGCGAATCTTTACCGACCGACGCTTTAGTTAAGGGACGAATTACACGAAAACAATACAAACAACACATTACACTCATACACGGCGCTAAATAATATTGTATCATATCCATAAAATTGAATAAACCATTTTTTATTGTAAATTACCACCAAAATACCTGAGTCTCAATGAATTTATTCCCTGATCGAGTCTCGAACAAACAAATATATTGTAACGATATTCCGACCCGTTACAATGTTTATATTCGTATTATTATATTAATTATCATACTTTCATCAAGCGATAAAGCATTATCCTCAAAAACAAGCTAATCATCCATCCGGCCGCGAATCCTAAGTACCAGAAAGTGTACATATCCTACAAGCGATGAGATGGTCCCGTTAGTAGCGTTCCTGACATCGGTCCGCAGTGGTCCCTAGTGCAAATTTTTCGCCAAATTTTTCATAATTTCTTATATTTTACTCGTATTTGAGATTTTCGGGAAAAAAAATGATTTAAAACATATTCAAGTTCTGGTCTATTTCCCAAAAACACATTTTTTTTTACTGAAAATTCATGATATCTCATTTTTTTCCCGGAAATTTCTTTTTTTCCTATGACCTGAGTGAACGGCTGCGGACATATTCGGAGAAAAGTTAAAGATGAAAATAAATGAGATTTTCGTAAAAAAAAACTTATTATTGTTATTCATTTCCGGAAATTTCCCTTTTTCCTATTACCTTAGTGAACGGCTGCGAAGATATTCGGAGAAAATTAAAAAATGAAAACAATGAGATTTTCGTAAAAAAATTGTTATTATTTTTTTCCGGAACTTTTTCTTTTTCCTATTAACCGGTGCGATTGTCTAGTGGTTAGCGTTCAATACCCAGTCGCGTACATTTCGTTGTGAAATGTTTTTCTTCGGCATTTCGCGGCGAAATAAGACTAGTTCCACGACTGGGGGGTGAACTCGATGACCGGCTGTATTGGTGTAGGTTTTCCGCAGTTTCCCTATACCCATGACAGAAATGTCATGATGAATATAATACAGAGGGGGAAGTCGGCTGCGGCCGCAAGAGGGGGAACAGGGAGAAAGATGGAGAAAAAGGAGTCAAAAACAGTAGTGGAAAGAAACAGGCACAATGAGGGGACAGAATAGGTAACAAACGCAAAAAGCGTGTACCTAAGAAAAAAACCAATAACAAAAAAAAATGAGATTTTCGTAAAAAAAACTTATTACATTTTTTATCCCTCATAATTCTGAGAAATAATGAAGTTCCAAAATGTTTGCAAACATTATTTTCCTTAAGGGGTAACACCACTGTAACGGCCTGCCACGAAGCGTTTTAGAGAAATAATACTTGGGGTAATTATTAAGCATATATTGAAGTATATCGCAAAAAAATGTTATGGGAAAATATTACAACGTTGCGACACTGCAGCAAATTCTTCCGAGACATGTTGAACTTAAGGTGCTCTGCGTCGCGCAGTATAACTTGTGCCAATTTTAATCTGTTCAAAATAATTTTTTTAAGTAAATCTAGATGAGTGTAGCTAGTGAACCACGTAGGGGATTTTAGAAATATTGATTTTTGAGTAATTTCCGAGTATTTGATTATAATGTTCAATTTGTTTTTTAAGACATTTATTTGTTAATAAATTCTGCACGCCTTCGCTCACGTAGCACAGTTGAATTAACTTCCCGAACTCTGTGGATCGGATAACACGAGCATACTCGTGGCGAAGAGGGTTCGGATCGCTCAGAGGAGGGATTAATGAAACTCGAGGAGCAATTCGTGAAAAAAATAAATTCTCTTTAGTTCACTAATTAATCGGCATCACGAGTCGTTAACTTCGCGATGATAATATCTCGGACTTCGAATTAGCGAGAGGTCCACGTGGCTCGTCGTCGATCTCAGAGACAATACTAATATTGGGCACTGTGGGTGCTCGCAAGGGGTGAATCGCCTGCTCAACGGAAGACGAAAAAAGTTCCGTTTACCTCGCACACCCGAAGAGATGTTGCGTTGCGCCACGTGGCTGTATCACGCGTACAGCAGTCACACCATGCTCTGTGGCGTGAACATTCCGCCCGCCTCGATTGGCAGGTCGAAATCATATAACGTTGTAGACAAAGGTGGGCTTGTGACGCCACCCGCCGTGATCGGTGCGGTTTGGTACACGCTATCGTAGGTGTTAACGACTAGTGATTGAGAGGAAATTAAAGAAAACTTAAGTCTAATATATACAATATTTACAAAGAACCGCCCGCCATGGAACACTGGCGGGTTGTCTCGGTTCGACGTTACGTCCATGGTTTTTTTGCCTCATGTTTTTGGTGATGTCGTAGCACAGAAACACCTTTCACTTGACATCGAATACAGGTACAAGTATAATTTACGTACTAGATCGAGTTTTCATTATGTGTGAGAGCCTCACTTCGCCGCGAAACATAGGGTGCTTATGGGGCCAGGATGTCCGAGTTACCAGTAGTTGTCGGTGACCACGTTTGAACGGTTTCACAGTCTTGGAAGTTAGTAGAGTCCGTCGATGTGGGAGTGTCGGGAGGAGGAGTGAGCGTCATGTCAGGTTCAGCAGCGTCGATGGGGAGCAGACAGATTTGTGAAATCGGTCGTTTCAGCTCCGTTTTTGGAGTGCGTATAATGACGACACGTACGCCTGAATCTGACCCTGGATGCGTTTCGATGATTCTCCCGAGCATCCACTTCGATGGAGGTGCTAGACTGCTCCTGATGAGGACTATGTTTCCGACGGCGATGTTCTGTTGTGTTGTTTTCCATTTTGTTCGGACCTATAGTGAATGGAAGTACTCGGTGGACCAACGTTTCCAGAAGTTCTCGAGCATTTGCTGTACCAATTGCCGAAGCGACGGTAAGCTGCGAGGAACGCGTCTGATGTATAATTCGATACAATTTCGAGATGAATGGCACGAGTGGATGTGCACACGAATAGAGCGAGATACGCCTTGTGTGACTTATGTCCACGGCCTTTGCTGGTTTTTACGAGGAATGGTCCAGCGTAGTCGAGTCCAGTGTGCAAGAATGCATGATGCTGTGTGCTTGGCGCAGTTGGTAAGTTACCCATGAGTTGGGATGGGACCTTGGCGCGTTCTCGTACGCATGGAACACATTTCTTAATTATGTTTCTTACAAACGGTCGATGGCCGATGATCCAGTACCTTTGACGAAGTATGCTGATTGTGAGTTGAGGTCCTCCGTGAAGGCACCGTAAGTGCGCATCTTCCACGAGGAGCATGCTTACTCGGTGCTTCGGCAAAATAGCAGGATGTTTTTCCTCGAACGTTAAATTGGATCGTTCGAGGCGACCACCTACTCGTAGGTGATCGCCTACCCTTGTCATCCAAGAATGGCGTGAGATTCCGCAAGGGTGAATTGCGAGGAACAGGTTTCTCTCCTTTGATCGCTTCGATCTCGCTAGTGAAGTTTTGACGCTGAATATCGTTAATCCAGAATGTTTGCGCTTGGCGAATTTCTCCACCCGAAAGGCGCTTATCGGTGGCGTTGTTGCGTCGTTGACAACGTCCGATGAAGCGCATGCAGTATGCGGTTACCCGTACTAGTCTGTTCCATGTTGAAATCTCCGTGGAGAGTTCCCAATGGAGAATTGTGTCCACAGCGACGTGGGTTTTGACTGGTACGATCGATGCTTCGACTAGCGTAGCTTTAGACGGAGTTGGAGGAGTGTATGGCCATTTTGCTTCAGAAGACTTCAGCCACGAAGGGCCTTGCCACCACAAAGTATGTGTACGCAGCTCCGTTGCGGTCAAACCACGCGATGCGCAATCTGCCGGGTTCTGTTCCGATGGTACGTGTCTCCACGAAACGTCCTGAAGACGATGCTGGACTGCAGCAACTCTGTTGGCGACGAAGGTCGACCATTCTGATGGATGTTGCTTGAGCCATGCGAGGACTACGCTTGAGTCGGTCTACGCGTATGTTGTGCAATATTTGAGTTGCATTGCGTCTTTGACAAATTCGATGAGTTTCGCGAGTAGGACAGCCGCGCAGAGTTCCAATCTCGGCACGCTGACTGTCTTGATCGTAGCAACCTTTGATTTTCCAGTAAGTAGGCTGATCTTGAACTCGCCTTCTGGAGTTACTGTGCGCATATACACTACGGCCACGTATGCTCGGGTTGACGCATCGGCGAAGCCGTGTATCTCGCATTCAGTTTCGACGGATATTAAATGATTCCAGCGAGGAATCGATATAGCTTCTAGTTCTGGTAGTCGTCTGCAGTAGTCATCCCACTTCTCGGAGACGTCTATGGGGAGGTCGTCATCCCAGTCGAGAGATGCAATCCACAGCACTTGCATGGTAATTTTCGCTGCGACTATTACTGGGGATAACCACCCTAAAGGATCAAATAGCTGTGCAGTGATGGACAGTACCGATCGTTTCGTGGTGTTCGCACGCTTCGGTGCGGTTACGTTGAAGCAGAATGAATCCAAATCTGGTACCCATCTGATTCCGAGTATTTTTACTGACTCCGTAGAGTTGAAGGTTCTTGTTTTCGTTTTCTCCTGATCGGTTTCCGGAGTGTCCGCGAGGAGAGACGCGTGACTTGACATCCATTTTCGCAATGTTAGACCTCCGCGCTCCAATAATTGTTCTAGCTCTTGACGCAACGAGTTCGCGGTTGGTTTATCATTAGCTCCGAATAACACGTCGTCAACGTAAAAATTCTTACGAACAATAATAGCAGCGTTAGGAAAATCCTTCTCTTCGTCATTGGCGAGTTGTTTGAGAACCCGCATCGCGAGGTAGGGTGCTGACGCGGTACCGTAGGTGACTGTGACGAGCTTATAAGGGATTATTAGAGACTCTGGAGTTGGTCGCCAAAGGATTTGTTGGTATCGAGTGTCTTCCGGATCGACCAAGATCTGTCGATACATTTTCTCTATGTCGGCCGTCAAAGCATATTGGTGTTGTCGCCAACGTAGGATCGTAGTGGGCAAGTCTGATTGGAGCTTGGGTCCCACCATGAGATGGTCATTTAACGAGATACCATTCGATGTCTTACTTCGCGCGTTGAAGACGACTCTGAGTCGCGTTGTGCTGCTGTCCTTGAATACCGGATGGTGGGGCAGGTACAAGGCAGGATTCAAATCAGGAGCGTCGAAGGTAGTCGGCGTCATGTATTTGAGGAGGATGTACTCTTTCATGAAATCGCCATACGGTTCAAGTATATCAGGATTGCGTATGAATTTACGTTGTAGTTTCGCGAGCCAGTCCTTCGCGATTTGGCTTGAGGATCCGATGTTAATCGGAGTCTGGCTTTTAAACGGGAGTCTTACACAATACCTTCCTCCTGGTACTCGTTTGTGTGTCGCCGCGAAGTGTTCTTCACACGCGGTTTCTTCCTTATTGAGCTGATTGCTCGATGGAACTTCCTCGAGTTCCCAGAAACGACGAATTTCGATGAGGATATTAGAATTGTCGCAGGCAAGATGTGCCGTTAACGTAATGACGTGATTCAATGTACCACTGGTTGTTGGTCCTGAAAGGATTCAACCAAATGTGATTTTTTGAGCGGTGGGTGACCCGAAGGGTCCCCGTTTTAATCCTTCGCGTAGGATATTGGCGTACACGTCGGCTCCTAGAATTAACTGTATCGGTTGAGCGCTGCTGGGCTCAGGATCTGCCATTTCAAGGCCTTCTAGGTGTCTCCACGATGCTTGACAGAGCGATCGCTGAGGCACGTAGGAGGTTAACTTTTTGAACACGATCGCGGAGCATTGGACCGATTCGTTGGTACCAATGCATGAGTTCAAAGTTAGTGTTACTATTGCTCGGCCAGTGTCGGCATCAGTGCCACCAATTCCGGAAATCGGAGCGCGTACTTTGGTACGGGAGGCTCTCAATGTTTGTGCTATCATTTCTGTGACGAAAGACGATTGTGACCCCTGACCCAGTAGCGCTCTTACCTTCGTTCGACGACCTTTATCCGACGAAACCAATACCCATGCAGTTGCAAGCATCACTGTTGTGGGAGCTACCTTTGATTTGACAGTATGAAGTGTCTCAACTGCCGCAACATGTTGACTTGTACTTGGAGTCACAGGAGTGCTCGTATTTGACGCTGCTATTGGTGAAGATGTAGTAACCGGAGCGGTTTTCACAATTGTACCACCGCCCGGAATGAACGCAAAGTTTTCACTCTTTCCCTTTGCATTAGAGTTATGCAACAACGTATGGTGTCGCTTTTTGCAGTGGGAGCATAAGTACTTTTGCTTCGACATTGGTTTGTCAGATGCCCTGTATACAAACAGTTTTGGCATAATTTCTGTTTCTGAACGTATTTAAATCGTTCTTCGTCGGATTTCGCTTTGAATACTTCGCATAAACGCAGAGCATGATCTTCCTCACATTCACATGGCTTCGTTACCGAGGAGACGTGTGATTTGATTGACTTGTCGTTGTCCTTTGATTTATTCGTATTCTTTTTAAACGACGATGGAGCTATTGCTTCTAAGGCTCGTACTCGGTACTCTAATAATTTGTGAATTTCATTATACTCAGGATACGTAGTTGTTTCACCGATTCTCATCTCCCACTCTCTTCGAGAGACTGGATCGAGTTTACGGACTGCCATGAATGTAAGTAGATCATCCCACTGGTCTATTAGTCGACCAAGATTACCTAACGAGCCGACGGCTTCATGAGTTTGATCGCGCAATCGTTTAAGATCTTTCACGTTTTCTGTCGTTACCGCATTAACGTCGAACAGTTTTATTAAATACGCATTAATAATGTGACGCGAATTCTCATATCGATATTTTAGTCTATCCCAAGCTAGCTTGAAATCTGCTTCTGTTATTTGCGCTGACTTCAAGAGGGAACTTGCTTCGCCTGTGACACTGGATTTTACGTAATACATCCTATGCACATCTTGGAGCCTCTCATCGTTTATGACAAGCGACGTGAACAAGTCTCTGAAAGAGATCCAGTCATTGTAGTTTCCTGAGAAAGTTGGCAGAGGAATTTTAGCGAATGGCATTAAGCTAGCATGGGTTCCGTCTTGAAGCAGACTGTGACCAACGGCTGTCGAATTCGCATTGATTGCAGAAGATCGTGGATGAAGTACATCTACAATATAATCGCTAACCTCGTAATACGTTTCTTCGACGTTGCTGATCGGTCCTCGGTGAAACAGGGAAGATTCTTCTTCTGATCAGCCGTGGATGCTCGTCGGATTGCGGTGTGAATATCTTGGCATTTCGTCCACACGATGTTGAGATTTGTGAGACGTGTGTTGAGCGTTGACGTTGTGAACTTGCCCTTTCTCATTTTCTTCAGGTTAGTGAGTAAGCTCGCCATTTGCCTCTGCTGCTCGCTAAGATCATCGATAAGCGTGTTGATTTCCGCCATGTTGATTGACGCACGATTCCGACTGCGTCTATACCGTGATATAAATCGTTTGAATGTATGATTTCACAGGGTTCCGACTGCGTGGTTACCAAGGTTGTTGTTTGTTGTCGACAATTATATTTTATTCGATGCTTTTGTGATCGAATAATAACTGTCGAATTCTCGTGTTCGAAAAAACACGAAATTTTCGATTTTTGTTTGTTTGTTATTATTAACGATAATTAAATCGAATCGTGCAACCAAATCGTGCAACCGATCGATAGTTTAATCGATAATTGTGACCGAAGATTAACTACTGAAATTATTTTATTATTGATAATTAAATCGACACGATGTGAACGACTTTCTATTGATCAAAATAATGTCGAGTTTACTGTTTATTCGATGCTTGCTTGATTGAATACGAAATGTCACGTAAACACGAAGTAATCATACACGATTCCCGAAATAACAACGTAGCTCGTAGAGCTCTTAATTCGGACGAAATAATCGTCGAGCTTTCTTGAGACACGTGGCCGAGAGCGTATATCTCGTGACGCTACGGCTCGATATTCACTCGCGATTTTTTTCAAACTTAATTGATCGTGTATTGTTTTTGAATCAATGGATTTTCACGTTAAATTATCAATTATTATTTCACTGGTACCTCGATAGACTACACGTTCGAAATTACGTACAAGAATTATCGCGTCCGATGTTTCTTGACTCCCGATTTGCAACGTCCCGAAGACCGTGAAAACTATGAAATTCTCAGTTTATAAATCCGTTGCTAATTTATTATTTTATTTTTTTTATTTTTTTTTTCTCGTGAGTAACTCGAAGACCTTACTCACTCGTAAGCACACTCGAAGCTTTTCTTGTTCGATTACCTGCTCGGTATCGTATCAGTACGTAATCGATGGGGATAGGCTTGCGCGACGCTCGTTTCGTACGATGTATATAGCTTGAGCACGCGTAAGATTGCGAGGTCCGACCGCTACCGTAAGTACGCGTGTACCGAGATCTTCCTCGTTGAGAAAGTGAAGTGAGAGAGAATATTCGTGTATACTAGTACCCGAGAGTGATATAGCGAACCTCGTGGCACGTATCACGTTCTCAATGTTCTCACTTATGATTTTGCAATATATACTTGCTTTTATCAATGAAATTGTATGCTGAATCCTCGAATCCCGTTTCCAGAACAGTTGCGTGGTATGGAACTCGTTGAATCCGCTGGTACCACGTTTTTCGGTGAAAGAATGTCAATGTTAATTTTTTTACACAAAATTACACACCCGATATTGCACCTTTTTCGCGAGATTCTTCGCGCGATCCGGCTCGAAGGACCAAAAATGTACACGCCTTCGCTCGCGTAGCACAGTTGAATTAACTTCCCGAACTCTGTGGATCGGATAACACGAGCATACTCGTGGCGAAGAGGGTTCGGATCGCTCGAAGGAGGGATTAATGAAACTCGAGGAGCAATTCGTGAAAAAAATAAATTCTCTTTAATTCACTAATTAATCGGCATCACGAGTCGTTAACTTCGCGATGATAATATCTCGGACTTCGAATTAGCGAGAGGTCCACGTGGCTCGTCGTCGATCTCAGAGACAATACTAATACTGGGCACCGTGGGTGATCGCAAGGGGTGAATCGCCTGCTCAATGGAAGACGAAAAAAGTTCCGTTTACCTCGCACACCCGAAGAGGTGTTGCATTGCGCCACGCGGCTGTATCACGCGTACAGCAGTCAGACCACGCTCTGTGGCGTGAACATAAATATTGTTTAAACTAACTTATCGAAAATCCCCTACGTGGTTCAGTAGCCACACTCATGTAGACTTAATAAAACAAAATTCTTTTTTTGAGATTAAAATTGGCAGTTATCTGCATGCCGCAGAGGTTCGACATGCTTCGGAAGAATTGCTGCAGTGTCGCCATTTTGTAATATTTTCGGATAAAAATTTCTATCAATATACTTAAATATATGCTCAATAAATACCGCAAGTATTATTTGTTTATCACATTTTCTTTCGCCAAAAAAAATATCAAAAAATACGCTTCCTGTAACGCCGTTACAGTGGTGTTACCCCATAAAGTCTTCATATAATTTCCGAGATTTTCCCGTGATCGTAATTAAAATGATGAAATATTCGGAAAAATTCGGAAAAATTTGAAAAAATTTGGAGAAATTCGGCGAATTTATTTATTCCAATTCATAGAAAAATTCGGAAAAAATTTCCGGAAAGAATCAGAGTTTTTCGGAAAAAAAATTGCACTAGGGGCGCGGGATCGGTCCCCGCGCTCAGTGCTTTTTTTAAAATTGTTATTACTATTAATTCTTATTTGATTAGTTATTTTTATTACTTATCATTATTATTTTAATTAGTTACCTTTAGTGTCGAAAAATGTATCGCGCACTCTGACCGCTTATTTTATTAGTGTGTACGTTAATTCTAATATACTAATAAATCTAAATTACAACTTATCTTCTAAAAAATTGTTTGCGCTTTACTCACACCCGTCCCTATGCCAAATAAATTGTAATTCATAAAAGTAAGCGGAAATATATTTATATTCGTATTATTATATTCATTCTCATATACTTTCATCAAGCGATAAAGCATTATCATAATGCTTCATCGCTTGATGAATGTATATGAGAATGAATATAATAATACGAATATAAATATATTTCCGCTCATATACTTTCATCAAGCGATGAAGCATTATCATAATGCTTTATGCTTATTATATTTAAATTAAGGTCGTCGCTCACTTATCAACCCGGCACCCGATCAGCACCGCCTCGCCTCGAGCGGTTGTCATTTCTTAGATGGGCTTTCCATACATATGCGCTCACTTGTCAACTCTTGCAAGCGAGCCGAACCGGTGATGCTACGGAGTTGACAAGTGAGAGCATATGTATGGAAAGCCCATCTAAGAAATGACAACCGCTCGAGGCGAGGCGGTGCTGATCGGGTGCCGGGTTGATAAGTGAGCGACGACCTTTACGTACAAACTAATAAAATAAGCGGTCAGACTGCGCGATAAATTTGTCGACACTAAAAGATAACTAATTAAAATAATAATGATAACTAATAAAAATAACTAATCAAATAAGAATTAATAGGAATAATAATTATTTAAAAAAAGCACTGAGCGCTGGGAACGGTCCCGCGCCCCTAGTGCAAATTTTTTTCCGAAAAATTCCGATTTTTTTCGGCGAATTTTTCCGAATTTTTGTATGAATTGGAACAAATATGAAGAATTCGGAGTTTTGCGGACAATTATTTTTACGCGAACATCCAAGTTTCTCCGAATTTTTCCGAATATTTCATCATTTTAATTACGATCACGGGAAAATGTCGGAATTTATATGAAGGCTTTAAGGGGTAACACCACTGTAACGGCCTTACAGGGAGCGTATTTTTTTATATTTTTTGCAGCAATTCTTCCGAAGCATGTCGAAACTCTGCGGCACGCAGTATAACTGCCAATTTTAATATAAAAAAGAATTTTGTTTTATTAGGTCTAGATGAACATTTTTAGTCAAATACTCGGCAATTACTCAAAAATCAATATTTCTAAAATCCCCTACGTGGTTCACTAGCTACGCTTATCTAGATTAAAAAAACCATATTTTGTCCAGATTAAAATTGGCACAAGTTATACTACGTGCCGCATAGCACCTTAAGTTCAATATGCCTCGGAAGAATTTGCTGCAGTGTCGTCATTTTGTAATATTTTCCCATATAATTTTTTTGCAATATACCTCAATATATGCTTAATAATTACCCCAAGTATTATTTGTCTAAAACACTTCATGGCAGGCCGTTACAGTGGTGTTACCCTTAAGGAAAATAATGTTTGCAAACATTTCGGAAATTCATTATTTCCCAGAATTATGAGGGATAAAAAAATGTTTTTTTGCGAAAATCTCATTTTTTTATCTATAACTTTTCTCCGGATATCTCTGCAGCCGTTCACTCAATAGGAAAAAGAACAAGTTGCGGAAAAAAAATAACAAGTCTTTTTTTTTACGAAAATCGCATTTTTTTCATCTCTAAATTTTCTCCAAATATTTTCCTTAGGTAATAGGAAAAAGGGAAATTTCTGAAAAAAAAATGAGTTTTTTTTCACGAAAATCTCATTTCTTTCATCTTTAACTTTTCTCCGAATATGTCCGCAGCCGTTCACTCAGGTCATAGGAAAAAGAGAAATTTCCGGGAAAAAATGAGGAATCATGAATTTTCAGTAAAAAAATGTGTTTTTTGGAAATAGACCAGAACTTGAATCTGTTTTAAATCATTTTTTTACCGAAAATCTCAAATACGACTAAAATATGAGAAATTATGAAGAATTTGGGGAAAAGTTTGCACTAGCGGCCCCTGCCGACCGAAGCCAGGAACGCTACCAATGAGACCATCTCATCGCTTGTAGAATATGTGCACTTTCTGGTACTTACGATTCGCGGCCGGATCGATAATTGGCTTCTTTTTGGGGATAATGCCTTATCGCTTGATGAGAGTATGAGAATTAATATAATAATACGGATATAAATATATTTCCGCTTACTTTTTTGAAATATAATTTATTTAGCATAAGAACGGGTGTGAGTAAAGCGTAAAATTTTTTATATAAGATAAATAAATTGTAATTGAGATTTATTATTATATTTAAATTAACGTATAAACTAAAAAATAAGCGATCAGGGTGCGCGATACATTTTTTTGTATACATTAATAACGCAGAGAATCAAGAGCTAAATAAGCATTAAAATCATCTAAAAGCCTCCCGCGTGCCGTCGGGTGACGTCACGCGCGAGTCGTGCTCAGATTGCTTTTTCCCTCGAAGCCTTCGTTTCGGCTTGGCTGCATATGAACGTGCTCAGCGTCCATGTGTTGGTGTAGCTGCCGAAGGCGCGGTCGGGAAACTTCGACCGTGCTCGGCTCTTTCCGAAGACGTCCGAGCGTCGCTCGCTCACAGACACGCGCTACTATGATTGTGTGATGGGCGCGTAAGAGACTAGAGAGGGGGTAACTTTTACGTGCGGTCTGGCTGCACTGGTCTTAACTGTGAAGCGTGTCTTCCAGAACGGCATGAGCTGCTCAATGCATCCCACTATGTAAGGACTCACCGAAAGGCGCTCGAGTAGGTGTATAATCAGTTTGTGACTGACAGTGTCGAACGCCTTACGGTAGTCTTTCCAAGCGACTGAGAGGTTACGCTTCTGCTGGACCACGTCTTGCGTCATGCAGCGGTCCACCAGCAGGTTCTCCTTACAACCTCCCAGCCCCCTGTTGGATCCCCTTTTTTTCGTGTATCTCCCGCCATGCAGGCTCGATCTCGCGCAGAACACGCTCATAAAGAATCTTTGTGAAGATCTTACAGAGCGCATTCAGACACGTTATCGGGCGGTAGTTCTCCGGACGAGACAGATCCCCTTTTTTGCGGAGTAACACCGTCCTTCCCTCTATCAGCCACGTAGGGATTGGCACCGTCTCATCGATGAACGACGAGAAGATGCGGGCCAGATAAGTATGGGCGCACGTGAATTTCTTTCACCAGAAGATGTTAATCCCATCCGGCCCGGGAGCGGCGTGGTTCCTCATGCTACTCACCGCCTTCTCCACCTCACCCCGCGTGACTGGAAAACAGTCGCCACGCTGACTCGGTTGTTGCCGGCAATACGTGTCGAACCGTCCCAGAGCTGACGTGCTTTCATCAAAATGACCCGCCTCGCTATACAGTTTTCCCCAAAACCGCTCCACCTGAACAGCTCTTGGCGCTGTGTCGGGGGCAGACGTAGGTGGTTGGAACCAGCGGCCTGGGTCAGAACGGAAGAGGACGTTGTCTAACGCCCGACCCAGCCGCCTCTCTAGGGATTGCTTCGCAACCCCCAGGTTCCGCACCTACTCCACGTAGCGTTCCTTCATAATAAGAAGGATAGCTTTGTTCAATGTGTGGTGACGGCATTTCAGTTCCGAGCTGTTTTTTTTCGGATTTTAGGGGTAAACGCCCTCCCCGCCGTAATGAAGTCTAACATACGCTGAACACGGGATGCCTGCCTCCGTGCTTCATTGATCTTATTCTGGAGCTGTGCAACGCGCCGCCGAGTCTTAGCCACAAACGCCGCCTTATCATTGCGTGTGTGAGGCTTCGACTCAACAGCCGCGCGATACACAGCCCAGTTCAAGCTGAGGAGATCAGCGGTCTCGGGGATTACTGCCGCGAGGGACTCATTTACCGCTTCTAGGCAAACAGGCTGAAGAGAAAATTTCCCAGTGATTCTCTTCCTCCTTGTTCCCCATTCCTCTGTCAAATCGACGCGCCAGCGGGGGGTTTCCGACTGCCGGGGGGTTCGATCTTGAGGCCGTCCGGCAGAGCTCCGCGTGGAACGCGCGGGAGAGCGCCTGCCGGACAGCTCTGGTGGTAGTAACAAGAGATCGTAGCCTTGTCGTCGCAAGCGGGCAGCCTGGTCTCGCAGATGTTGTTGCGAGAGGTGTGCAAGCTCTGGGTGCACTTGGCTCCACAGGGCCTGCAACCTCGCCATGTAGCCCCGCCGCGACGGTACGCTATCCCTCTAACAGCGGATGAGGTCCTCCTTGAGTTCCTCCGTCCACTCGAGGCGCCGATTTCGAGCCGTGGTTGTTGCCGTGGATCCTATCGGGGTGCCCCTCCCAACTGATCCTTGTTTCTCATCCGAGAGGGACCGGTTGTGGGTGGCCTGTCTAGGTGGTGTTCGAACCTAGTTTTCGGCATGCCAGGTGGTTGGCCTGGCACGTCGGTGGCTATTGCGGGGGAGTTGTGCTCCCTGGGCGATGGGCACGCCAGCTTCCCTACGCCATATTATATTTTTACTTTTGTTATGATAGACTTTATTGCTCCGGGCAACGCACTTCCTCAGTTTACACTGGGAAACATTCACCCAGCCCCGGGGATTGGGCTCGGTCCTAACCTAGACCGGAACAATAACGCTGGGTGGCACTCGAGGGTTCCGACATCAACTATGGTCGCGAACGAGAAGTTCCAATAAATCTTGCACCTCTCGCCCACGACAACGGACTCAATATCTCCTGGTAAATAACGCAGCACGGGTTCCCGGTCTATTCCATGCGAGTGCCGTAGATGGTAGTACAGCACCCTGAGGGCGGCATTATGGCGATGGATATAGCCAGAGACTGCATATCCATCGATGACAAACCGAGGGTTTTGCAGGAGGGTTTCTCAGAATCTCAACTTTTCGTGAAAATAGTTCGCGAGGTTCTCGTTCTCTAACTGTCTGCGATTTTGCATGCGTTCCCACAGCTGAACTCGATCCCCCGCCGATATCCATGTCTTTTTAACATTTCACGGAAGTGCTGCCAACTCGTGAAGCCCGTGGCGACCGATTGGTACCAAGATCTGGCCGCTTACTTGAGATGCATCGTCGCCGTCTCGTACAGAAGGTATCGGGCCAGCTGTGTACCCTCTCGGTCGCTTCGACCTTGTTCAGCCACTGTCTCACCTCCAACAGCATCCCGTGTTCATTGAAATTACTCACTCTTTTCGATAAATCCGGCATAACATGAAAACTCGGCGCTGACGACACCGACGTTCGACTCTGGTGAAGCATCGTGGCGTTTTGCTGTACTAGCTGAGTCATGAGTCCCAAAACTTGACTCATACTTGGCTCACTCGCTGTCGGCGGCGTCATGTTCATTTCCGCCGAGGCGTCAAACGGCGAATGCGCACGCTCACTCCGAGCAGTGTCTCTTATTCGCGGTATTTCATTCTGTTAATCACTTCCTACCTCGCCTGTCACTTTTCCCAACGATATCGACTGTTGTATGCGCGGCCGTGCTATTGCTCCCTGCCCTATCGGCTGTCGAGACGCGAACGTCTCTACCGATATTTGTAGTGTTAACTGCGGTGGTCCACTCGTATCCACAACCATCGATAATAGCGGGGTCTGTGCATTCGGGAATGGTTGGGAGCGTCTCGTCGAATGTCCATCCAACGACGTGAGCCCACCCTGGAACTCCTCGAAATCGATTGGTGCCAGCGCCATTTTTGTCTCAGCTACTGCGCACTTGCGAAATCTCGCGGCATCAAAAATGGCGGCCAAACTTGCACGTGTTCAGTCCCGCACCTTTCCGGCTTCGCACTATCCCGATGCACCTTTTTATTGTTCCAGTTTGTAGATCGCGAGAACGCGAATCGCTATTCTACACGAGCACAGTTGTTTATCTCCAGGCACTGGTTACTCGCGATCCCACTTCTGATTGTTAGATTAAATCTTTCGTTTTGTCAGGACGGATATTCGTTCGGAATGGATGGATTGACCAGAGGGGGGGGGGATAAACTTTTGCTCACACGAGGTAGAAATGAAATACTCAAGAACTATTTATTAATCTCCACCCATGATATAAGTACGCTCTCGTTCACGACAATCCACGTGTTTTTCCGCGGTGTGTCGAGGTCCGTCGCGACCTTAGCAACGGGACCGCTAAGGTCGCGACGGACCTCTACACACATTCGAGAGAATCGGCCAGAGAGCGCTCTCATCAGCCCACGCATGCGCACACTCACTCGTTTCAGGAAAATTTCCAACAGTAGAGTTAACCATTTACCTATTTGATTGAACTAATGGTCCATCTTTGATGGCGTAAGGATCTTGGCGAGCCCACCACCCGGGAGTACGTTCAGCGCTCCCGCAATAGCCACCAGTGTGCAGGGCTAACCACCCGGTATGTCGAGAACACGCACGTACATACAAGCACAAACATCTACACAAACACGTCCGAGGGACGTACCGGTGATGCGAATGATCCGGTGACCCTATAAACGGGCTATCCTGAGAAAGCGAATGCTCGGGGTCCTCTATAAACGGGGACCACCGAAAAGCGCATGTTCGGAGTCCCTATAAACGGGCTCCCCCGAAAAGCGAATGTGAATCAGTGTGCGGATGAATGTCGGAGGGCTCAAGTTCTGAGCACCTCCTGTATGGCTACCGAATGAATGCGAGTAAATAAACCGGTACACGTCACGAAGGCGGACACTCACTAGCACGCACATTTAACGCCGGCACTCGACCCCCGCCGTCCTCCGCGGTAGCACCTGGAGCACCTGGTCCGGACGGCATACCCGGGGAAGCCCTCCGGCTGATGGCACGTCTGAGGCCTGAGATACTCCTCGGTATGTACAACGAATGTCTTAGGACAGGGACGTTCAGCGAGCGCTGGAAGATGGCTAGACTGGTCCTCCTTAGTAAAGGAAAAGGAGAGCCGCATATGCCTTCTTCCTATAGACCTCTGAGTCTACTGGACACGACGGGTAAAGTTTTCGAACTTCTACTGAGACCGCGACTGACAGACGCGATAAGAGCGGCTCGGGGCTTGTCCGAGAACCAGCACGGCTTTCGAAACGGACGATCGACTATAGGGGCAATCCGCAAGGTCATCGAGACTGTCAGGAGGACGCACAAGGCCTGTCACGCGGCAAGGCCCCTAGTGATACTGGCGACTCTAGACGTGAGAAATGCCTTCAACTCGGCTAGGTGGGGGGATATCTTGGCGGCGCTGGAAGGCACTCTCCATATTCCTCCTTTTTTACTACGGGTACTGAAGGACTATCTGAACGACAGACGCATCACGTACGAGACGACAGATGGACAGGTGACCAGAAGTATCACCGCGGGTGACGCGCAAAGATTAATTCTCGGACCGGGACCTATGGAACGTGACATATGACAGCCTGCTGAGGCTGGAGATTCCGCTCAACGTATCGCTCGTCGTTTACGCTGACGACGTGGCGGCGGTAATCGTGGAGCGCAGTGCGGATCTGGCCCAGCTGACACTGAATCAGGTCATGAGACGCGTTGATAGGTGGATGACGGAGCACGGACTGTCTCTTGCACTGGACAAGCCGGAGCTTCTCATGCTTACGCGACGACGAATACTGACAATCATTCCGATGACAGTCGGAACGGAATGTATGGGTACCAGAGGAGAAGACAAGTACCTAGAGGTGACTCTGGACACGAAGCTGACCTTTTGGCCCCATATAAAACGGACGGCGGAGAAGGCGGCGGCGAAGGTGACTTCGCTCAGCCGCCTGATGGTAAATACGCACGGGCCGAGACCGTCTATACGGAGACTATTGATGACAACGGCCCACTCGATCCTCCTGTATGGCGCAGAGGTCTGGGCGGACGCGCTGGACATTAAAAAATACAGGAAGACGATGAAGTACGTACAAAGGCAGGGGTCTCTAAGCATAGCGTGTGCCTACAGGACCGTCTCGGCAGAGGCGATCCTGGTGGTGGCGGGCGTGATTCCTATAGACCTACTAGCCACAGAACGAAAATGAATATACGAACGCGACGAAGGGACTGAAAGGGCTGATGCGGCAAGGCATGAAAGAGAGAACACCCTGACGGATTGGCACGCACGCTGGACGACCGAGACAACCGGACGATGGACAAGACGGCTGATAACGGACCTAAGACCGCGGACCGAACGGGGTTGGGCGGAGATAAATTTTTACCTGACCCAGCTCCTCACGGGACACGGATATTTCCGAAGTTATCTGTACAAGATGAAACGAGTACGGACCCCGGACTGTAAGTACTGCGGACACACACGAGACGATGCGGAACACATGTTCTTTGCGTGTGACAGATGGACGATCCGGAGACAACAATTAGAACGGAGTACGGGATACATCATGCTCGATAACATAATCGGGCTGATGCTACGGGACGAAGACCACTGGACAGACATCGCCACCTTCGTCGAGGCACTGCTGACGCGTAAGAAAGATGATGGATGCCTGAAGGATGAATGAGGGAGACATGACATGTAAACGGAAGAGACGTAGCGACAAGTAAACAAATCGAGACGGACGATCGACAGGACCCGCGGCGGTGAGGTTATACTAACGTGTTGCCACCCCGCGGGCGGATAGTGGAGGGGGAGGTTTTAGTCGGTATATCACCATTCCGACGGCACCGGCATGTGTGGGAGTCCGACACACGAGACAGCCCACGCGGCCGACTTACGGTGCGTAAGGTGCATTTGGAGCCCCTCCTAAAAACAATTGTCTATCTTTATTGCAACACTCATATCAAAGGGGCGTCGGGGTAGAGAAAGTGGAGAGAGAGGAATTATATATATATATATATATATATATATATATATATATATATATATATACACCCCCACACACACACATATATATAATGAGTTTCTTTGAAAAATCTATAGCATGTTATTCGATAAAACTCTCTAATTATCACAATGATATCAACTAATTGATATAGCTTATGTGATACAACAGATAGTTATAGGTATTCACTTAGTCTCTTATGCCATATCAGTGAGCAAAATGTTATAAGCACTCGCTGGCATAGGAGCAGCACGCGTAGCTATGAGTAGGTAGGTACTAGGCTCGATTCGCATATAGGGCAAACATTTTCTTCGAAAAAATCATTTCTAAAGGCTAGGGAATGACGAATTACGATGAAAAATCCTCGTGGTAAAGCTCTCAATTGAGGCATTCATTTTATTTTCGATTTATGAAATATTTGATGCATATAGTACACTTAGCTTTACAGTATACATTGTAAGCGAATAAAGATTCATTTCAATCTCATCTTTATTAACATATACAACTATCTTTGAAACCAATATGATTGTAGTAGGCTGAGATAAGGAAAAACCTATTTTATTTAAATAGATGCTATATGAATTAATGTTATTGTTTAGCAGTGTACAGAAGGCCGAAAGGGGGGGGGGAGTAAGTTCTGTGGGAGCGCTCGAAGTAGGCCCACCTGAGGTTCCGTAGGTTCAGTTGTCGTCCTCACTGACCTCCTTCGAGTCAAAAAGTCTACTTTCTGCCATGCCTGAGGTTCATCGGAGGCCCTCACGCATGGTATTTTCAAACAATGTACCCTTCTTTAGATACCCAATAATCCACTCTCTCCCATTTATGCTCGGGGACGGAAGCCTTCATATTGTGGTTTGAGGGCGGCTCAAAAATTTCGACTCGAGACCGATCAAGGACGGGATAATAGAACTTCACGGGCTCGGTGCCAAAGCGTTCTGCACCCTCTGTATAGCTGAGCTGAAACTGGACACCCCGGCCGCTGTCATAATGCACAAGTTCCACGTGGTCGGTAAGGAAATACCGTTAGCAGTAAACGGACTCCTGGAATGGACTGTATAGTCGAAAAGAGAATAAACATACTAGGAGGAAAAATGATAGAAATTCGAGGGCAAAAAATACCGTTTGTAGACGGTACGACCTATTTGAAAATACGCGCCCGCATAGAATGTATAGTGCAGGCGCGGAGGATGGGAAAAGGCCAATGATTCATGAGGGAACAAAAAAACAAAAGGGAGTCACGATGGGAAAGACCGTCGTAAAGGCAGAGGTAAACACTTGCCCTGTGATAATTACGATCGTGCTCAAGAAAGAGCAAATTATTAAAAGACGTACGGTCGAACTGGAGAAAATGGAAATCGACAAGGTGTGCCTGCGAAAAGACAACTGTGACAAAACGAAGAAAGAAGAGGAAACAAATGAAGACTCCGAAAAAACCGCAAAATTACGAATGAAAAGGATGGAAAAATTATGACTCGAGATTAAGGGGAACTGGTATTTAAACGCAGAAGAAGAAACAATTTTGCGAAGAATTGCCCGACGTATTTCATCTCGAAGAAGGACTACTAGATTGTACGAAAGCAGTCGAACATCGGACCCCGCTCAAGGACGGGACAATGCCGCTAAAGGTGCGACCCTACCGACGGGTGAAGGAGCACAAAAAGGAAATCCAAAGACAGGCACAAAAAATGCTAGATGATGATATAATCCGCCCAAGCACGAGCCCATGTAATGCCCAATTGCTCGTAGTGCCGAAAAAACGAGATGCGGAAGGAATAACCCAAAAAGGGTGGTCGTTGATTTTCGGGAGTTAAACGGGGCTACAGAAGGCGACTCTTACCCACTGCCCAATATCGCAGAGATACTGGACCAGTTGGGAAAGGCCAAGTAGTAGTAGAGGATAGTACTTCACTACCCTCGTCCTCGCTTCGGGATTCCATCAAATCCCGATGGCAGAGGAAGAGAAACCGGAAACGGCTTCTTCATCGCCGTTAGGGCATTACGAGTATTATCGAATGCCATTCGGTTTAAAAAATGCACGTCCCACGTTCCAACGATTAATGGAAGCAGTATTGGCCAGTTTGCAAGGCTTAAAGTGTTAGGCAGATTCAGAAGATATTGTCATACATGGAGCCTCACACGCCGAGTACGACAAGCGGCTACGGAAAGTGCTGACGCGGCTAAGAGAGGCTAATTTAAAAATACAACCCAAGAAATTCGAATTTATGCGAAAGGAAACGCAATTTCTCGGTCACATTATAATAGAAGTCGGCGTGAAACCTGACACCGAAAAACTAAAAGCGATAAAAAATTCCCAATACCGAGAAATGTAAAAGAAATCAAATCGTTCCTGGGACTAGGCGGGTACTATCGCAGATTCATTAAAGATTTTTCCAAGATCGCAAAAACAATAACGAATTTGATCAAAAAGGGTATCAAATTTGAATAGTCCGAATTGTGTCAAAGCTCATTTGACCATGTAAGGGAAGTCCTGATCACGGCTCCCACACTCCAGTATCCTGATTTCACGAAACCGTTTACCGTGAC
Source organism: Ophion obscuratus (assembly GCA_964007375.1). NCBI lineage: Eukaryota > Metazoa > Arthropoda > Insecta > Hymenoptera > Ichneumonidae > Ophion > Ophion obscuratus. The sequence goes on along the minus strand of OZ023323.1, from coordinate 872,617 downwards.
AACGGATGCCTCGAATAACGCAATTGGTGCAATCCTGTCTTAAGAGAAAATTAGATAGGATTTACCCATATGTTATGCAAACCGAACTCTCAACAAAGCCGAAACCAATTATTCGACTATAGAGAAGGAACTGCTTGCAATCGTATGGGCAGTAAATCAATTTCGACCGTATATTTATGGTACAAAATTCACCATAATTACGGATCACAAACCATTGGCATGGTTATTCAGCGTAGAGAATCCAGGATCAAGACTAATGAGATGGCGAATAAAATTGGAACAATATAACCATAAAATCCAATATAAAACGGGAAAATCAAACAGAAATGCAGATGCATTAAGTCGCACATATGCCTTGACATGAGCTCAGGCATAAGAGGGAGAAAGAATTATACAAGAGCGCGGTAGTAGAACGGAGAAAAATAATAAAGGCAGAAATCTAAGGAAACGCGGTAGCGCGACGGAGAAAGAAGATAAAGTGAGAGCGATAGCAACAGGCAAATGCGAGCACAAATATTTAAATAGTGAAAGAATAATGACTCCGCGCGGCAGCACGAGAGAGAAAATAAAGAAAGACAGTATGGCCGCCAGCCGTTATGCAAGTGAGAGGGAAGAGACTTAGAGGATTTATTAACAAAATATAGTGTAGCATTTCTGTTAGAAAACCAAGAAGCCAAAACCATAACAAAGGTCCTTGTAACGGAAATCATTTGTAGATTTGGTTTCCCATCCGAAATCCTTTCGGATCAAGGCACGAATTTTTTAAGCAATATATTAAGGCGTTACCCCCACTTGTAGCGCAAAAAAGGCCTTTTTGATGAATTTTTTAAAAGAAAACTACAAAACTTTTTTAATCGATCAATATACCATCTTAAAGAACACATCTTGAAGAACTTCTAGTAATTTTTTTATTGAAAAATATTACATTGTTTAGTGGCAAATGGCCGTCAATGAAATAATGTTTTTATATACACGGTTTGCGGTGACCAACATTGCGGCGAAGTGGATCATCTGAAAATAAAAATGCGGATGGATTTAGTCAAATATAAGTATAAACTAGTCTTTAATTGAAGGATTTCAAAAAATATTCATTTTTCACAAAATGGCGGACAGTCAAAGTTAACGGTTCGATTTTAACGAAAAAAACGGCCGTTTTTTGGCTATAAAACGGCCATTTTTTCGGAAAAAAAATCGAACGATTAAAGACTACATTTTTATGTATTAAATAAGCCTGCAAAATTTTAAGAAGATCGGTTCATTAGTGTTCGAGTAATCTTGGTCACCGACTTCAGAAATGCCATTTTGAGAAAAACGCGTTTAAAGTTTCAATTTCCGGTCGTTTACACAACGGATTCTTCTCTTTCAACGCTCATATCTCAGTCAATTTTGTTCGAATCGACTTGAAATTTTCAGGACATATTCTCAGATAATTATACTTCAAAAAAAATGCAATAAAAAAAATCTATTTTTTTCAAAATCGCAAGTGGGGACAACCCCGTAAAGGAACTGTGTGATCTACAAATAAAAAAGTTAATAACCACAGCATATCATCCGCAATTGAATGAAGCCCGAGAAAGATCCCATCGGACCCTTGCAGAATACCGGAAAAATATCGTACGTGAAGATCGAAAGGACTGGAACGAATGGATACCATACGCCATGTTTACATATACTACCACGCCACACACGGCTACAGGTATTACGCTGTATGAATTGGTGTTCGTTAAAGAGGCTAAATTACCGACCGCGCTGCGAGAAATTCCGCGAGCAACGTATTCGTACGACGATTACGCAGCAGATCTACGTGAATGCCTGAGAGCGTCATGGCAACAATCACAAGAAAAGCTGAAAAAAGGAAAGGAGAATTCGAAGCACCAATACGATCACCCGGCCGGTGAAGTAGAGTACCACCCGGGTGAACAAGTCCTCCTCTACGACGAGACCGTGAGGAGGGGCAGATCGGCCAAGCTTACCCCGAAATGGGTAGAGCCTTAGATGGTCCGATGCCGAGAGGCAGGTGAGACCTACCATATCGGCCGTGGACGCAAGGGAATACGCGAACACGTGAATCACCTAAAAAATATATCACTCACTAGCCGTCTCGATGGCCAGCGGGTCGGCGCAGCTCGACCGCACGAAGCCCCGTCATAAAAAAAGAGAGCGAAGAGAGAGAGGGAGAGAGGGAGAGAGGGGGAGAGAGAGCGAGAGAGAGAGAGAGATTAGATTAAATTAGATTAGATTTATTATGCCTTGGTTTGACCTTTAGGCAATTATAAAAAAAAATGTTCGTGTGAGTACAATTGTTTTACAAATGTTAGGTCATCAGCGATATGGTATGACATAAAAAGTAGTATGAAATAGTAGTAGTAAAGTGGTATATGGTGTGGCATAAAGAGAAATATATAAATGATTACGTGACGAGCGATTTAATTAAGGCTCACAAAGAAAGTAACATTCGACTTACATTCGCATGTCGAATGAGTACAGATCGCGCGCAACTAATTCTATTATTGTTAATTTACCTACACCTTGATAGTTAACTGTCCAATGAAAAAAGATGGGCATAGAGACTACGTTTGAAAATAGCTAGAGACGAAGACGACGTTATCGCAATCGGTAGAGAGTGCCAAAAATAGATAGCCGACATCGAGTAAGAGTTGCGGAAGGTTGAGGTTCGATGAGTGGGGATGTGAAAAGTAGGAGATATAATTTGCCGTGAGGGCCGTGCCGAAAAACGAGGTGGTTGAAAAAGCTCAGTCAGGTACGATGGTGCATCGTGACGAGTAATGTTGTAAACAGTGATTCCCATAAAGTAGAGACGCCGAGCCCTGACAGAGAGCCAGCCTAGCTCTCTACGATACGGAGTTATATGAACATCTCGACGTATATTTAAAATAAACCGAATGCAGCAGTTGATGAGCTTTTTAAGCTTATCGTTTTGCTCATTAGTGAGCTCGTTGTATACTAGACAGCAATAGCCCAGAACCGGAAAAATGAGGGAGACGACAAGTGTTGTCTTGAGCTCCTTAGAAAGTGCTCTGCCATGGTACCTCAGTTTATACAGTACAAAATTGACTTTACTGGAGATGCTTTGAGTCTGTTCATGCCAGGACAGGTTGGAGGACATGATGACTCCAAGGCTGCGTATCTTGCTCACATAAGGAAGGATGGTATCTTGAATCTTAATCGAAGGTAAATCGTTGATGTTGATCTGGTTAACGTAAGCACCACTGCCAAGTAAAATGACCTTAGATTTAGCCAGATTGAGTGTTAGACCGTTATTGCAGGCATACACTGATATTTCATGTACATCCTGTGAGATTTTTGCAAGGGCATCCTCGATTTCCGATGGGTAACAGCTAAGATAAATTTGCAGATCATCAGCAAAGATCATATGTTGTGCAAAAGTTACAGCAGTACCGATATAATTGATAAATAAAGAACATAGTAGAGGTCCAAGAACGGAACCTTGAGGAACTCCAGTCGTTCTATCTAGCCATTGAAAGCACCTACCCGAACTGTCTATAACTGCTTGCGATCTGCCAGTGAGGTATGAAAAGATCCAATGAAGTGCTCTGTTAGAAAAACCGTATTTCCGAAGTTTAATTAAAGGATTTAGATGTGGGACCGTGTCAAACGCCTTGCTGAAATCGAACAGCACTAAAATCGTGACCTTACGATTGTCGACAGCGAGTCTCACATCGTGGAAAATTCTTAACAGGGCAGTTTGAGTACTATAGCGTTCTCTGTAGCCAGATGGACGAGGGTCAAGAATATCGTTGGTGTGTCACGTCCGGAGGGGACGTGGGCATATAAAGTGTGGTTCCCTCTTTCTTGCCTACGCCTAGCGCAATAGCACGGGATGAGGGTAAAAAGAGGATGTGCTGGAGGAAGGAAGGATTTTTTAAAGGAATTTATGGAAATAATCCGATTATTTAGCAATGACTTGTTTCTAATTAACAGTTGATTTATTGAAATCGGCCAATTTGGCTAATTCTATTAACGCTCGAGTACAAAGAGTGTAAAAATGTGGTTCGCTTACATTGACGATTTTGTTCGGTGTCGACCGTGTCGTTCAGGTAGCAGGTGTCGATCGTAAAATGTAGGGCCTTCGCTAATGGGCCAGATGCGGTTGCAGATGGTATCGGTGGCACGGGTACAATTTTCGAGTACACTGATTCTTTTCTAGGTTCGATGGTATGAACGCGACTAATTCGATTAAGGACTTTGAACGTAGATAGAAAATAAGGAGACCGTCGTGGACTGATAGACTTAAGACTACTGCAGACTGAAGATTACTACCGACTACTGTCGCGACTACAACTCCCTAAAAAACTGCTGGGTAGCTCCCTTTATATGTGATTTCTTGGTCTCCCGAATTCATAGAGTGGGAGAGATAGAGTATTGACTTCAGTTAATTTGGAAATAGAAGTATCATACGTAACGAGCGCATGAACCTGTATCTGGTGGAAGGTTTTTGTGGAGGAGGGCGCATCTGCATTCTCCGCATACGAATTCTTTTCCTGTGCTGCTTAATTTTACGATCGGGCCGCTGGGAGTTTTCCGGGGCCTTACTGAGATTCATTTGTATGTTGGTTGTATGCAATTTAGAGAGAACGTGGGGACGCATTCATGGGTTCTTATACAGAGGTCAAACGAGTCTATTTTTGTGACCGGATTTCTATCGGGGAAAGCGTAGCGGTTAGGCGCTACGTGATCCTTCCATATGCATACCCCTTTTTGATACTTCTTAATTTTACGACCGGATTGATGGAAACCTTCCCGGGCCTGACTGACGTTGCCCTAAAGGCGCGGTACATGTTTTTGTTTTATGGCTTTTCTGAGAAGTTGCGCCCAGTGTCCGACACGGCCGTCGAATAGACAAAAAAGGGGAGGCCGCATGGAGAGAGTGCGCGACGCTCAGGTTCTATTAATGAGGGGTATCTTAACTATAGAGTGCCTTTGGAAATATGTCGAGGAATGAGAATATTCTTATCGTGCTTATTTTGGTGCACGCGGTTTCGTAAGGGACCGTGGGAGTCCTTGGTCTCGTCGGAGTTCAATGTGCCTCCCGACGTGACACCTCCCCTCTTTAGGATCGAGCGTCTCGCTCGATCAATAATTGAGGGTGGTGATCGAAATTACAGGAGCATGCTTGAGTGATCTGATATTGTCATTCGTCGACTTACAATGTATTTTAGCCGTTGTGTAATGTGATGGCGTATCTTATGGTTATCCTACTCTTACGAGATACGAATGAATTTGATTATCATCTTAAAAGAAAGTGTGTGTTTTCCTATAGATTTTCGTGCGAGTTTTTTTTAAATATCAATCTGTATATGCCTTGACTTTTATTCTAGGATGCAAATGTATGCCTTTTCTCCTCTTTCCTTTTCCTTATGCATAAGTGCTTATTTACTTATTTAACCCTATCTCTCACGAGACAAGGCTAAAAGAACGATGACAAAAAAAAATTATTAGCATGATCAGCGTTATCGTAAATCTCCTCGTGCGCACTTAAGAATAGGAACGCGGTCTGGAGGATTGGTTGCTTTGAGGGTGATCGGAGATTTTAGGGTACAGATAATGTATTGCAGCGTTGGTCCCGGCCCGCTGGTTCGGCTAGAGGGGCCGACACGAGTTGATGACGTTCTTGACCAGTCACTGCATCTGTTGACGTTTCCTTCTTGGATCGTTTAGCCAGATGCATCAGGAGATACGTAACCGATTATTGTACTGTAACGATGAGGTAGGTCGACCAGCCGCACACAGGGTGTTGGCTGTTTGCATGGATCACCATATCTATGGGGACCTTGGTCGCTCGCACGACGAGTGAGGTTCGGGTGAAACCAGCGCTTGCTGTACCGAATTGAATGAATTTCCTTTCTTCAGGTGCGATTCCATATGGAGTCCGCTTGGTGTTATATATTGTTGTTATCCAGGAGATTTAACAACTTCTCCCCTTAATTGACAGTGTTTTGACCACTGATTCCCCGTGTCATGTTGATTACGACAGCGGGTTTCTCTGGGGGAAACATTATGCGTTCTTGTATGTTGCCGATATCTTCTGTGAAATAGGTCCCACATGATGCTGGTGATCCTGGGTTAGTGTATCGCCGAGTAGACTCCGTCGTCGATGTCGTTTGATTGCAGGTGGTGTACGTGGCTTCGACCGGAACAGGGATGAGCTTGTACCAGATATCTCCGAAGAGGGAAGTAAGGGATTTCAGATCGTTTGAGTTTTTTTTTTTGGTAATATTCACGTTTGAGGAATAAGGAGATATATTTCGTTCCCACGAGTGACAGGCATTTGATGGTACAATTCTTTTAACCTTATCAGATTTTCTTGTATCCTTATACATTGAATAATGTGTACTCTTTCGACAGCGAGTACCGCCATTTAACTCGGCTTCATTACTAAATTGCATACAATTTGTCCGAGGCTTGGATCGCTAATAATAAACTATTTGGAGCATTCGGCGCTCCTTTTGACGCTGTTGCGTAGGCATATCGTAATATAATGATTTTCTAATATAATATAATGACTACGTATATGAATTTCGAATTGACGTAAGCGATTATATCTAGGTTCGCGACTGGAATTTTTTGTCGAATTGTGAAACTGTAAGGTCGGCGAGTTTTGGATATACACAAGTTCGAATGTTCTATACTGAAGATACTGTAGCTAAAAATTTGATCTGCTTTTCTCATTGCGAGTGCAAGGGTGATATCGTTAGATGTTACTAAAAAGGTTGATTACGGCTATCTGAAAAACGGGGTAATTATTATGATTATTTATTAATCAAGGACTTCCGACAGTGATAAAGTGGTAATGTTCGATGAGCTCGATCCACAGTCATATGCCACCATGGTAATCGCAGGCGGGATAAGGCGCAACATTATTATTACCAGCAAGAGAGACATCTGAAAAAGTTAAGCATTACTGTGATTGTTGATCGATTGGTGGTCTGAGAATCGTTAAATAGATTGAGAAGGTGGTTCATTTATTGGGATGGAAGTCGGACTCATCACTTGCTATTTTTTTTGCGTTTCGTCTTTCTTTCTATGGTTTCGGCATTTATGTGTGAATACCGTAATCTATTTTCGTGAACTATTCGTGTCTTTTTGTTGTATTCTATTTTTACATTACCTTTACGTAATTTTTCTAAGACCTTATGTGGTCCTGAGTAATGATCTCCAAGTTTACCAGGTTTCGGTCCTTTTTGGAGATAGACATAGTCTCCTACTTCTAAATTTTTAGGGTTGGCGTTTTTATCGTAATATTTTTTTGATCGATGTTTGGAGGAAACTAGATTTTCGTAAGCAAGATTTTGAATTCCGTTTATTCTTGTAATCAATTCGGTTAGATACCCGCGGTAGGTGCGTAATTGATCTGACTCTCGAAGAGGTTCACTTGATGGAACTCTTGCCAATTTCCCAAAGACGACTTCCTAGGGTGTATGTTTTGTGCTTTCATGAACGCTGGTGTTGTACGAAAGCATGGCTAACTCCAACCATCGCTCCCATTCATTATCTTTATCGGTATATTGTTTCAAGAGTTCAGCAAGTACGTGATGAGACCGTTCAAGGGATCCATTGGATTGAGGATGAAATGCCGTGGTTCGGCATCGCTTTATACGAAAGCGTTTGGCGATTCTTTTCATTAGACCGCTAAGGAAGTTACTTCCCTGGTCCGTCAATAATGCCTTGGGTGCACCAAAAATACATATGAAACGTTTTATGAACGCGTCAGCGACGGTTGTCGCCAGAGCGTTTGGTAACGGAATTGCGACACAGTATTTTGATAAGTGATCTTGAATTGTGAGAATATATTCATTCTGACAGGAGGTTCGTTGCATTGGGCCCACTATATCCATAGCAATTTTTTCGAAGACTGTACCTGGAGTATCAGTAATTATCATCGGTTGTTTCGTTTTTACCCGGACTAATTTTTTTTAGTTGACATTCGAGACATTGTTGAACTCTTCTTTGGATATCGGACTTTAGATCTTCCCAATAATATTCTCGTTTAATTTTATTATATGTTTTTGAAACCCCTTTGTGACCTCCAATTGGGGATTTGTGCATTTCATAAAAAATAGAGTCTCGTTTTTCAAGTGGCACATAGTGGAGTGTTCCTAAGCAGATTATTATTTTTATTTCACTGGCTGTGAATGATTCTTTTATGACGTTCAAGACGTCGGCCCATATCATGTGCTCGATGTGATTACTGTGGCACATACTTAGCGATTGAATTTTGAGGTTTACGCAAAGATTCTTTGAGTCCTTTACGCTTTCTTGAATGTTTTCCGATATGAAAGATAATGATCCGGAATACTCGCCTTTAATAACTAGAGCAAAGTGATATTTTTTTCCAACTTTGATACTGTAGGCTTGACCTTCTGTCAGATTTTTCCAGGAAGGTAGCTTATTTAATTCTTGCAATTTTTGTGATCCAGGATCACAAGGATTCCCTTGAGAATCGATAAAATAAACAAGATTGTCGTTACGGAAATGAAATAATTCTTTTGTCTCAATACAATTAGCGATTTTAAATTCAGACGTCGTCGCGTCCCTTGTAGGATGATCCTCGTCTTCGGAGGTCAATGGATTATTGGAACTGGCATCTGAGTCTGTGGAGGTATCAGAATTTGGGTCAGTGTGTTTTCGGGAAAAGGGAAAAGGCTATGCCTTGCGCTGGCTAGGGCCCTCGGCTGTTTTCGGATCAATGGCCTTCACGGGCCTTATGGCGCGTGCCGGCTTAAGTACCTCGGCTTCTGTTTCCTCGTCACAACTCTCCTCTCCTAATTTCGGAGGTATATTGTTTTTTGCTTGCGAGCGAGTAACAACGTTAATTTCTTCTTCATAAGGTATATGATGGATTTGAGCTTTAGTCGTGAAGGTTGTAGGGTTTTCAGGTTTTTTATTATTACTGTCAATCTCTTCTACTTCACATAGGGAATCCTGTATCGTGACTTTTGAACTTTCAGCTTGAGTTTGTTGACTATTGATTATCGTTTTTACGTCTTTTAATTTCTCTATTGGGTTTCGCGATAGTGCATCGGCATTCGAATTAAGTGTACCGGGTTTATAGATGACTTCATAATCGTACTCGGAAAGTTTGAGTCGCCATTTGAGCACACGTGCGTTAGCGTCTTTAGCGGTCCTAAACCAAACTAAGGGCTTGTGATCTGTAACGAGAGTGAACCTTCTGCCATAAATATAAGGTCGGAAGGCTTTTACGCTGTGAACGATTGCCATAGCTTCCTTTTCGTATGTGTCATACCGAAGGGCTCCACCGCGTAACACTCGCGATGTGTATGCTATAGGTTTATCTTTTCCGATTTCGCCTTGTGATAGGACTCCGCCTAAAGCGTATCCGGAAGCATCAGTAGTGATGATAAATAGTTTGTCGAAATCGGGGTATTGGAGGATAGGAGCTTCGCATAATTTATTTTTAAGAATTTCGAAGGCTGTTTGCGTTTCGTTTGTCCATACAAAGTCAGTTTTATCTTCTAAGAGATGAGTTAAGGGCTTCGCGATTTTTGAGAAGTCTTTAATGAATCTGCGGTAATATCCAGTCAAACCTAAGGATTGGCGAATATTTTTAACGTTCTTTGGAAGGGGGAATTCTTTTACTGCTGCTAGATTGTTAGGATCTGGCTTTAGTCCATCTTTTGCAATTATGTGGCCGAGGCAAGTTACTTCCGGCCTAAGAAATTCGCATTTGTCCGGCTGCAGTTTGAAACTAGCGTTTCGTAATCGTTCCATTAAATTGTGAAATTTGTCACCGTGTTCCTTTAAGTCTTTTGCGTAAACAACGATGTCATCAAGATAGACAAATAGGGATACTCTTTGGAGTCCGCTAAGGACAACGTCCATTAAGCGCTGGAAGGTTGCTGGACTATTTTTAAGCCCAAAAGGCATTCGAGCGAACTCATAATGCCCGTATAGCGTGGAGAAGGCTGTCTGTGGTTTATCTGCAAGGTTCATTTCTATCTGGTGGAAGCCAGATGCTAAGTCGAATATGGAAAAATAAGCTGCATTTCCCAATTGATCTAAGATGTCAGTAATATTCGGTAGTGGATAGGAATCGCCGATTGTTTTTTCGTTAAGGGCTCGAAAATCTATAACCATCCTCTAACGCTTGTTATCATTGGAGTCCGGTTTTTTTGGTACAATCCAAACAGGACTGTTATTTGGGGATTCCGAGTGATTTATGATGTTGGATTTTAACATCTCGTCTACCTGATTCTGGACTTCGCCTTTAAGGGCTTGTGGAAACCTATATTGCTTGATGTTGATCGGAAGGTCATCGACTGTCGGAATCTTGTGTTTGAGTATATGGGTAGCTCCCAGAGGTTCGTCTTTTATGTGGAACCGGTCAGCATAAGTTTCGATAATATCTTCCACATGTTTTAATTCTTCGTCTCCCAAGTGGTCTAGATGCAAGAGATTTTTAATGATTTCTGGACGTTCTGATTTTTCTTCAATTATGTGTGATGTTGATTTGGGGATAGAAATGGAGTTTAGGCTTTTTTCAAAAATTGTTTTTACATTCAAATTTTGATTTTGATTTTGATTTTGATTTGGACATTGTTTTTGATTTTGGTTTTGTTTTTGTTTTTGATTTTGATTTTCAATATTTTCTTGATTTTTTATTGTTTTCATTTTCCTTTTTATTCTTGATGTTTCCTCGCTACTGGAATTTTTATTTATTTTTCCCTGATCATTGCCCTCATCGGAGCTGTACCAGGTTTTTTATTCGACTTTTTCTGTCGAACTTTTTGGATTGGCCACTTTTGGGCCCTGGAATAGCGTAGTTGTTTTGCAATCTCCGACTGGAATAGAAGGATCGTGAGGAATCGAATTGGAATTGATAATAGAATTTGAACTTGTCTCTGATTGATTTATTTTCAACACTTCATTGATTCTAGTTCTTGCCCTTTCCTCGCTACGAGAATTTTTTTTAAATTTCAAATTGGCCTCTTTTGGGCTCTGGATTTGCGCGATTTTCTTGCAATCGGCGTTTGGAATAGGAGGTTCACGAGGGATCGGACGAGGACTAGAGATTGTCATGCAATCCGCATCTTCAATCGAATCTTCGACAGTGGTGAATTCTTGTAATTTTATGACTGGTACGCCCAGTCTCACGATCTCATTAGTGGTGTTATACATTTTTAAATGGGCCTTCCCATTAGTATTCGTTACCAGGCAATCGCCAGCATAAACACCTTTGTGGGTTGTTAAAGGTGGGATATATCCTTCCTTTAACGTGCAGTTTTCGATTTTCACATGGAAGGCCGCCTCCGAGCGCGCGGGGATTTCAATTACCTCGTCAGGTTCGTTTATTTTTTCGAAAGGCAATACCTCATTTCCACATTCAAAACACTCTGTCTCGAAATTTATTTTGGATTTTGTGTGATAAAAGTAACGGGTCCCTAATAAGCCGGGGTGAGGGATTCCTACCTCATCGGGTATAATATGGAATAAGGCTTCGAATCCGAATACTCGCAACATTACGCTTCCTAATCCAAAGACCGGAGGCTCGGATATTCCTTTTAATCTAATAATATCTTGTTCGTCGATACCAGCGATATTTTTAACATATTTTTTTTTTAATTAAATTTGGGATAGCGCCACTGTCTAATAGTACCGATATTTTACCCACTTCCGGTAGTGCTCCGATACACACCGAGGGTAGTTTATCAAATCTTTCTGAATTTATTGTGTAGGTTGGATATCTTCGTTCGGCGCAGTCATCGTGACTGTTGTCACCGGACGCGTTGGAAGCCCGGACCCTCTCGGCGCGTCCGTCCGAGGGGGATTTGGGCCGTTTCCCGGCTGATTTCGTGAATTATAATATTCGCGAGTACGACAATTTTCAATTACGTGTCCTACCCTTTTACAATACCGGCAGACGTTTGGGTTGGAGTTAGACGCTTCGGTTTTTAGCTGGAAGCACTTATTGGCAGTATGTCCAATTTTTTTGCAAATTTGACACTGAAGACTGTCCGACTGGCGTTGCCAATTGGCTGCGAAAGTTGTGAATTTATTTTGGAAATTGCATTGTCCAGCAGTGTGCCCTGGTTTTTGGCACAATTGACAATTTATGGAACGGGAATTTTGATTATTATAACATCTATCTGCAATGTGACCAGGTTTTTTACAGATTTGACATGAGACAGAGCTTTGCTCGTTTGGCAGTCTTCGGCATTCGTTGGCGCTATGGCCTTGATTTTGACAAATCTGACATGTAAGAGATTTGAATCGACAAGCTTCAGTTGAATGATTGTTTTTTTTACAAATATTGCATGACTTAGCTGTTTGCGATGGAACTGTTTCTTCCTTTTTAGCAGAGGCTAGTAATTCTTCCCGTGCATTAACCTCGCGTTCAATTCTTATCGCGTGTTCGATGGCGTCTTCGATGGTGTTACACGGGGGAAGGCGTTGTTCGATTTCTATCTTTAACCCTCGCTTAAAACACGTTAGGCAGTAATCGCCAACTGTGACTCTAAAAACGGGGTCTTCTGTCCCATTGTTAGCTAATTTTCGTGCCTCAACTATCTCTCTGCCCTTTTTTCTAATTCTGGAAGTGAAATTTACGACACTTTCGTTGCTTGCCTGTAAAAATGTACCGAGTTCTCCTAATAATTGCAATTCTGATATATTGGGTGTATATATTTTTTTAGGAAGGTTGTGAGTTCGTTTATCTTTTCGAATGTTGCCCCATATATAGTTTCTCTTGCGGGGTCTTTTAATTTGTTTCTAGCTAATTTGACTAAATGTTTTTCGGCTTCAGGTGGAAGCATGTCTTTTGCATCTTCACACCCGCGGATGAAGTCCGCCAAAGAGGTATCCTTTCCATCGAATTCGGGGATACAGTCTAGAGCTATTTGGAGGGAAATAGATTGGTTCGTTGCTAGAGCCATGTTTCCTGAGTTGTCTGGATTCTTTTTAGGGGGTAATGCTAATGATTTGACGGATCTTTTAGGAGGTTCAAGACCAGGAAATAAGTTAGCATTCGATCCTCTCAAGGCGTAGCTTGTATTTGTGGTTTGAGCAGATTCGGAATCTGATAGATCTTCACTGATATTCAAAGTTAATGACTCGCAGGCAGATTCTTTGTCCATTGAGTAAAATCGAACAGGCACATTCCCTTTTTAAGATCCCGGACGAGCCCCCAAAAATTAATATGTCACGTCCGGAGGGGACGTGGGCATATAAAGTGTGGTTCCCTCTTTCTTGCCTACGCCTGGCGCAATAGCACGGGATGAGGGTAAAAAGAGGATGTGCTGGAGGAAGGAAGGATTTTTTTAAGGAATTTATGGAAATAATCCGATTATTTGGAAATGACTCGTTTCTAATTAGCAGTTGATTTATTGAAATCGGCCAATTTGGCTAATTCTATTAACGCTCGAGTACAAAGAGTGTAGAAATGTGGTTCGCTTACATTAATGATTTCGTTCGGTGTCGACCCTGTCGTCCAGGTAGCGGGTGTCGGTCGTAAAATGTAGGGCCTTCGCTAATGGGCCAGATGCGGTTGCAGATGGTATCGGTGGCACGGGTACAATTTTCGAGTACACTGATTCTTTTCTAGATTCAACGGTATGAACGCGATTAATTCGATTAAGGACTTTGAACGTAGATAGAAAATAAGGAGACCGTCGTGGACTGATAGACTTAAGACTACTGCAGACTGAAGATTACTACCGACTACTGTCGCGACTACAACTCCCTAAAAAACTGCTAGGTTGCTCCCTTTATATGTGATTTCTTAGTCTCCCGAATTCATAGAGTGGGAGAGATAGAGTATTGACCTCAGTTAATTTGGAAATGGAAGTATCATACGTAACGAGCGCATGAACCTGTATCTGGTGGAAGGTTTTTGTGGAGGAGGGCGCATCTGCATTCTCCGCATACGAATTCTTTTCCTGTGCTGCTTAATTTTACGATCGGGCCGCTGGGAGTTTTCCGGGGCCTTACTGAGATTCATTTGTATGTTGGTTGTATGCAATTTAGAGAGAACGTGGGGACGCATTCATGGGTTCTTATGCAGAGGTCATACGAGTCTATTTTTGTGACCGGATTTCTATCGGGGAAAGCGTAGCGGTTAGGCGCTACGTGATCCTTCCATATGGATATCCCTTTTTGATACTTCTTAATTTTACGACCGGATTGATGGAAACCTTCCCGGGCCTGACTGACGTTGCCCTAAAGGCGCGGTACGTGTTTTAGTTTTATGGCTTTTCTGAAAAGTTGCGCCCAGTGTCCAATACGGTCGTCGAATAGACAAAAAAGGGGAGGCCGCATGGAGAGAGTGCGCGACGCTCAGGTTCTATTAATGAGGGGTATCTTAACTATAGAGTGCCTTTGGAAATATATCGAGGAATGAGAATATTCTTATCGTGCTTATTTTGGTGCACGCGGTGTCGTAAGGGACCGTGGGAGTCCTTGGTCTCGTCGGAGTTCAATGTGCCTCCCGACGTGACAGGTAACCAGAAAATTCACGATTTGTTTATGCACCGCTCTTTCGAATATCTTGGATGACTCACACAAGTTGGCAATAGGACGATAATCGGACGGCGAGGATGGAGGGTTGGATTTTAACAGCGGACGAATATAGGCTCTCTTCCAGTCAGCAGGAAAGTACGCTAGCTCGAGCGACTTGTTGAATAACTCAGCTAACAATTGCGATATCCTGGGGAGAGCATGGTGAATGGCAAACCGTGATATTCCATCAGGTCCAGTACTGTGAGACAGAGAGGTTGAAGACGCAAGCGAAGAGGCTATCGTCTCAACGGTAACGGGAGAAAAATCAAACACAGGTTGGATTAACGGTAACTCGTTGATACTTTATGTGAATACAGCCTTTTCGCATCGCGCAGATGTACTCACAATGCTCGCAAAATAGCTGTTAAGCTCATCCGGTGAAAAATAATTAGAGGGTGAAGCCTGGCTAGGTCTGACTAGCCCCAGAGCAACCAGTTCTTTCCACATCCGGCCACTATCGGTTACGCTCGCTAGTCTATTACATAGGTAATCATCCTTGGCTTCACGTAGATCGATTGTGAGCTTATCTCTAAACTGTCTATAAAGCGCAAAACTGAGAATATCGCCAGTGCGCTTCGCTTGCTTAAAAAGAATATTTCTGGACTTAATCCTAGAGAGTAGACACTCGGAAAGCCACGGCGCTCGTGGTTTCTGGACCGAAAATGTGCATAACGGAGCGTGTTTATCGATAGATGCAAGGATCGAGCGGGTCATATCGCATGTAGCACCATCAACAGAATCGCAATTCGTATCATCAGAGCCTGCGTTAGTATTAAAACCCACTAAGAAGTCCGATAGGGTCTGTACAAAAGAAACCGCGTTAAAGTTTTTGAAATTGCGCCTGGCAATGGTGCGACGCGTAACAATTTGGCTGTCGTAATTATATGTCAGCGCTATCAAATCATGGCCTGCGATGAACGGGGCCGCAGATTTTTTGTAGTCAAGGACTTTATAAGCATTATCCGTTATAAACACGTCGAGCCACGAATCGACAGAAACCGTATGGTATGTGGGTTCCGATTCAATAATGTGTAACGATTGCGCGAGAACAAATTCACGAAGAAACCTGGCTTCGAAGTTGTGACTTTGAAGGCTACAATTAAGATCGCCAGTAAGAACAATGTTCTCATAAGAAAATGCAAAACGAGAGAAAGATTCGATAAAGTCTCCAAATAGAAGCCCTTTAGGTCTTCGGTATAGAGAGGAGAATAGAAGAGGCTTGATCGCTGCGCCTCGCATATCTAGGAGGATATACTCTGGAGTGTTAGAAAACTGGTTAGGTGAAGTGGCGAGAAGGCGGACTTTAAGAGAATTGTGAATATAGCAAGCCAATCCTCCACCCCGGTTACCTTCTCTATCATTTCGAATGAGTAAGTACTCATGCAGATTAACGAGGTCATCAGAGACAACCGAATGAAGCCAGGTTTCTGCAACGGAAATAATATGATAAAAATTGCCCATAAGGTGGGCTCTACTAGGTCGATATGAGCAAGCAGCGAGTTGGCGTTAAAATGCGCAATTTTTAGGGGCGAATTAACATATGATCGCGTAGAAGGTTGAATTCGGGTGCCATCAAGATGGCGAACATCCGGTTCGAGTCATATTAATTTCGCAAGGTCGGCAGCCGAAGCGATATCGATGACCGGTGAGCCGTCAGTTTTGCGAGCGCGAATGGATCCTAGTTTGTAGCAGACGTATTTGTAGTTGCATTCGGCCGCTTTTGCCCTTGCTTGGCGTAGAAGGCTATGAGTAGCTGAAGGCAGAAGCTCGTTGATGAAGATGTTGCCCTGCTGATTCAGCGAGAAGACGTCACGAATAGTGACGCTCCCCTTGCCGTTGTACCAATCGGTACCAATCGCCGTTGTCCTTGACGTATTCGAGAGTCGCCCGGTGGAATTTTTCTTGTTCCCGATATAATACGACTCGTCTGGTCGTGGGTATGCTTCGTGGGTATGCTTCTTCCTCCAGAATTTGATGGATGCTGGGCTCCTCGATGGGCATCTGCTGCCACATCCGAATGATAGCGTTGTCCCTGCCATTGTTAAGGTAAATGTATACTTCATTTTTTTTTAGGAGGGGGTAAAAATGCAAATTACGCACCGTAAGTCTCGTGGGCTGTCTCGTGTGTCGGACTCCCACACATGCCGGTGCCGTCGGAATGGTGATATACCGACTAAAACCTCCACTGTCCGCCCCGCGGGGTGGCAACACGTTAGTATAACCTCACCCCCGCGGGTCCTGTCCATCGTCCGTCTCGTTTCGTTTACCCGTCGCTACGTCTCTTCCGTTTACATGTCATGTCTCCCTCATTCATCCTCCAGGCATCCATCATCTTTCTTACGCCTTAGCACTGCCTCGACGAAGGTGGCGATGTCTGTCCAGTGGTCTTCGTCCCGTAACATCAGCCCGATTATATTATCGGGCGTGATGTGTCCAGTCCTCCGTTCTAATTGTTGTATCCGGGTCGTCCATCTGTCACACGCAAAGAACATGTGTTCCGCATCGTCTTGTGTGTGTCCGCAGTACTTACAGTCCGGCGTCCGTACTCGTTTCATTTTGTATAGATAACTTCGGAAATATCCGTGGCCCGTGAGGAGCTGGGTCAGGTAAAAATTTACCTCCCCCCAACCCCGTTCGGTCCACGGTCTTAGGTCCGTTATCAGCCGTCTTGTCCATCGACCGGTTGTCTCGGTCATGCAGCGTGCGTGCCAATCCGTCAGGGTCTTCTCTCTTTCATACCTTGCCGCGTCGGCCCTTTCAGTCCCTTCGTCGCGTTCGTATATTCGTTTTCGTTCTGTGGCTAGTAGGTCTATAGGAATCACGCCCGCCATCACCAGGATCGTCTCTGCCGAGACGGTCCTGTAGGCACACGCTATCCTTAGAGCCCCCTGTCTTTGTACGTACGTCATCGTCTTCCTGTATTTTTTAATGGCCAGCGCGTCTGCCCAGACCTCTGCGCCATACAGGAGGATCGAGTGGGCCGTCGTCATCAATAGTCTCCGTATAGACGGTCTCGGTCCGTGCGTATTTGCCATCAGGCGGCTGAGCGAAGTCACCTTCGCCGCCGCCTTGTCGGCCGTCCGTTTTATATGGGGCCAGAAGGTCAGCTTCGTGTCCAGTGTCACCCCTAGGTACTTGGCTTCTCCTCTGGTACCCATACATTCCGTTCCGACTGTCGTCGGAATAATTGTCGGTATTCGTCGTCGCGTAAGCATGAGAAGCTCTGTCTTGTTCAGTGCAAGAGACAGTCCGTGCTCCGTCATCCACCTGTCAACGCGTCTCATGACCTGATTCAGTGTCAGCTGGGCCAGATCCGCACTGCGCTCCACTATCACCGCCGCCACGTCGTCGGCGTAAGCGACAAGCGATGCGTTGCACGGCATCTCCAGCCTCAGCAGGCTGTCGTACGTCACGTTCCATAGGTCCGGTCCGAGAATAGATCCTTGCGCGACACCCGCGGTGATACTTCTAATCACCTGTCCATCTGTCGTCTCGTACGTGATGCGTCTGTCGTTCAGATAGTCCTTCAGTACCCGTAGTAGATAAGGAGGAATCCGGAGAGTGCCTTCCAGCGCCCCCAAGATGTCCCCCCACCTAGCCGAGTTGAAGGCATTTCTCACGTCTAGAGTCACCAGTATCACTAGGGGCCTTGCCGCGTGACAGGCCTCGTCCATCCTCCTAACGGTCTCGATGACCTTGCGGATTGCCCCTATAGTCGATCGTTCCTTGCGAAAGGCGTGCTGGTTCTCGGACAAGCCCCCGGCCGCTCTTATCGCGTCTGTCAGTCGCGGTCAGTAGAAGTTCGAAAAGATTACCCGTCGTGTCCAGTAGACTCAAGGGTCTATAGGAAGACGGCATATGCGGCTCTCCTTTTCCTTTACTGAGGGGGACCATTCGTTGTACATACCGAGGAGTATCTCAGGCCTCAGGCGTGCCATCAGCCGGAGGGCTTCCCCGGGTATGCCGTCCGGTCCAGGTGCTTTCCCCGCCTTCAGAGTGGTCGTAGCTTTAGTAAGCTCTTCCTCAGTGAAGACCGGGGCGTCTCGTCTGTCGTCCGGGTCCACGAGCGCCTCCCTCGTCGGATGAGTCGGGAAGAGCCCGTTAACTATCTGTCCCATGGTCGTCGCGTCTTGGAGTTCCGGCGGACTTCGGGCCCCTAGCTTCTGCGTCACAATCTTGTAACCCAGACCCCAGGGGTCTTGGTCCACCTCCTCGCATAGCTGTCTCCAGCAGCGCTTCTTACTGTCTTTTATTGCGTTTGTCAGCGTTTTCCGTGCCGTTTTGTACTCCGTCGTAAGAGCAGCCGCGTTCAGCCGGTCCCTTTCCCGAGCCCGGTACATTCGTCTCTCGTCGCTCGTCTATCATGTCGGATGCTCTTGCGCGGCATTGAAGCTTTGCAGAGCCGTTTCGTCAGTTTTAGAGTCTCGTCCACAAGTCGTTCGGTCCTTGTACGTCCCGTCAGTTCGTCCGGTACCATCTCCGAGGGTGCGACTGCTTCCAGCAGCGCCCTCGAGAACCTGTCGATCCAGTTTGTAACGTCGTGAGCAAAGCGCATAGAAATATTGCGTTTTCTCTCCTACTTTGTTGAAATCCGGCGAGAACGCTGGCCTGAGCGATTTCCCATGGAAATCGTGAATAACCATTAAACGAATATGGCATTTACATTTTTCGACACGTTCTTGTATATAATAAGCGAGCGTCGGGCGTACTTTCGTACGACCCTCCTTACGCACTCGAATTCAACGAGAACATAGTTTTAGGCACACTTTCTCGGAAAAGTCGTAAAACAAAAAAATATCATACTGCAAGCCAGATGACCCAGAGTTCACCCGCCGGCGAAGGCATAGCGGAGCTCCGATTTTCTAATCCGTGTGGGAACCAAGGATAGACCAGGACCGCCGGAAAAGTCCACTCGACTCGGTCATAAAACCGGGCCGCGACGAAAATAAAATGCACATGGAAGGGCTACGAGGCGCATCGCAGCTGCACTATCGCGGGGGCGACTCGGCGCCGGGCCCTAGACTTTAGATAAACAAACACGATTCCATGCGCTTTTTCCACGAAAACTCGCTCAGAATAGCTTCATTCCGATTGGTCTATTTCTAATTAATTTCGTGCGCCCAGACTCCGGGATACAAAGAACTGTCTCCCACGTCGACCACTCCGATTGGTTAAGAGAGAATCAAAAACGAAAGCCCCCTTTTCTCCTACTCCACCCAAGAAGGGAAATCTGGAGCAGGAAGGTCCAGAGGATTAAAGAAAAATCAGTTCAGCATCATCTTCCGAACCAGAAAGATCTCTTCTATCGACTCCAACCTTGTATCGCGATTCGTACCTCTGTTTCGCGTTTAATAATGCAACTCTGTTCTTCGAGCATCTATTTACATATCTATTTATTCCGAAAAGTATCGAAAATCTTCTCTGCACTCTTCACACTCGTAATGTGACCATCTGACCCATCTGCGACACCATTGTAAACACAGCGTGTGTGCGGCCCAGCGACAGACATTGTACTAGCGAGCGTAAAAGGCCCGAGAGCGAAGGTCCTTTCACCGAAGTCCGAAGGACCGCCATTCAGAAACGTAAGCTAACTCCATCATTTTTTGTATCATTTTCTTAATCCGCCGAACTGTATTCTTCCCATGTTTCCGACCGGCGAAGTGGACGGTACTCGGCAATAAACGAAAATTTGTAAACAGTAATTACATCTGTCGCAATCGCTCACATAAGTCTTGACCATCTAGGCACTCGAGACCTAGAACACCCGTCTCACACATTCTCCTTTTACCCTCATCCCATGCTATTGCGCTTGGCGTAGGCAAGAAAGAGGGAAACGAAAGTTTATGCTCTCATCCCTTCCGGATGTGATAAGTTTCCGTATGTTCCACCGCGGTGTCTGCGCCGACCTGTTGCGTCGCGTCTCTGTGGGTCCGGCCACCTCAAAGACGATGTATTGATGATCGCTGGCTGTATAGTCGTTGATTACCGCCCATCGCCTCATCAGCGGCACGATACTGTCCGAGATCAACGTCACGTCCGGTATCGAGGAGCCCACCCCCTGTCTGATGTACGTCGGTACGTGTCCCGTGTTCGCTACAGTCAGGTTGAGTCTTGCTGCCATTTCCAGCAGCAGGTGTCCGCGTCTGTCCGTCCTGGTCATTCCCCACTCGCTCGCTTTCGCATTGAGGTCACCCGCGACTATTAAGTCACCCGGCAGCTCCCTCAATGCGTCCTCCAGTCTGCCCATTTTGTCCTCGAACTCTCTGGCGGAGCAGTTTGGGGTCAGGTAGACGCTGACGTAAATCAGGCCGCCCACCCTCACCCAGACGTAATCATCCCCCGCTCCGCTGTCGAGCACACGCGTTCTGGTACCCCTAACCCAAATGGCTGAGGTACCCGCGCCGTTCGGGAACCACGTCGGGGTCGTCATATCCCTTTATTGCTCGCTAAGTATTAATACGTCAGCGTTGTGTTCAGTCGCGATTTGGGGAAGCAGGAGGTGTGCCTCCTCGCATCTGTGCATGTTTCCTTGTAGAATTGTCACGTCTTCGTCTTCTTCCTGCACTCCTCCAGCGCAGCCCTAAAGACCGCGCACGCCCCGAGCCCGGGAGATGCGCGGTACTCTCGTGCCCCGCTTCGTCGCACGGGAAGCACGTCGGTGTTTCTTTGCAGTCCTTGCCGACGTGGTTCGTCCTGCCACATTTGTAGCAGCACTGTGCTCTGTCCTTGCCGTTGCAGTTCGTCCTCGTCTGTCCGTACCCAAGGCGCCTATAGCACCTTGGCACAGTCGTCCTAGGCCTGACACGGCAGTTCATCCATCCGATTTTCAGCCGCCCTTTCTTGAGAAGGGCGTTTGCGGTGCCCTCCTCAAGGTCACAGACAGCCATACACTGTCCTTGTCTGTTTGGGCCGGAGATGTGAACTTTCGGGTCCCTCGTGTCGTTCGTCTCTCGTCGAAGTGCCTCCGTCACTTCCTCTTTGTCCGTCACGCAGTCCAGGTCCAGTATGTCCAGTTGTACGCTGGAAGTCATGTCCCATATCTGTGCGTCTTCTCCCAGGGCTTGCCGAAGCTTGTCCTGGAAGTTTTGTCTGTCTCCCGCCCCGCTTTTGACACGGAGCAGGACACTTCCGTCCTTCGTCCTTCGGTAGCCGTTGACCTGCACCTTTTCGGTCGCAGGGTCGACGGCTTTCATACGTCGCAGTGTGTCCGCGTATGTCTTACCACTGGTGGGCTTAATGAGGACCACCCCAGCCCCGGGTCTCCGGGTTGGGCGGGCGTCGCCCACCTTGTTCGTGGCCAGCGTCACTGTCACTTCTGTAGCCGTTCTCGTCTTCTGTCCGTCCTGTGCGTCTGTCTTCTTCCTCTGCTTCTTTGCGAGCACCGTTTTCCACGGGGTAAGCTCCGTTCCCTCCGTCGGTCTTTTGGCCGACGTGAGATCCGGGCTTGAGCCCGTGGTCTCGCGTTTGCGTTTCGTCTGTGGCGTCCGTTCTTTGTCAACGTCATCCTCTCCGCTGACAGTCCCGAGCACATGCATCCTGTCACACTCGTGCCATGCCTCGTCCGCAGCTTCCCTAATCCGGGCCATGTTGGTCGTGATCACGGTGCTGATGTTCCTCTGCACGCGTGTCTTTTCCTCCATTTTGACCAGGCATTCCCGGATCAGTTGTAGCTGAGTCCGGATCCTGGCCTCGGCCGTCTCCGCTACGGACGAAGTCGATGCAGTCTTCTGTCCCGTTCGCCCGTCCGTAGTGTCACTTGTCCCTGTCGGGGTTGGGGGCCCCATTTATTTTGATGCGTTTAAACGTTTTCCTTTATGTTGTGCATTCATGTTTTTCAAGTCGTCCCTTCCTCCCTTTTGTTTGTGTATGTGAGAGTGTTTCGGGGTAAAGACACGGCAGACCGCCCACGCCGACATATCCCCGCCGTAGGCCGCCCCAGAGAGGACAGTCGTGGCCTCATCGAGGCCCCCCCGCTACTGCTGCAGGGCCCGTTCCGGGCGCCACCCGGCACTGAAACAGTATGGGGATATTATACACTGGCTGATGGGGCAGCCAGGTCCATCCGGCTAAGAGGACCCGGGTCCCTGTACTATCCAGCGGCTCAGGAGCATCGTGCCTGGTTTATACTCGCCGTACCCTCCGACCGTCCCCACTGAGGCGGCCTACCTCGGAGGACGGCGGGGGTCCGAGTGCCGTCCCCCGGCGTTAAGTGTGCGTGCTAGTGAGTGTCCGCCTTTGTGACGTGTACCGGTTCATTTACTCGCATTCATTCGGTAACCATACAGGAGGTGCTCAGAACTTGAGCCCTCCGACATTCATCCGCACACTTACTCACATTCGCTTTACGGGGGAGCCCGTTTATAGGGGCCCCGAACATACGCTTTTTGGTGGTCCTCGTTTATAGGGGGCCCCGAACATTCGCTTTCTCAGGATGGCCCGTTTATAGGGTCACCTGATCATTCGCATCGCCGGTATGTCCCTCGGACGTGTTTGTGTAGATGTCTGTGCTTGTATGTTCGTGCGTGTTCTCGACATGCCGGGTGGTTAGCCCTGCACACCGGTGGCTATTGCGGGAGCGCTGAACGCACTCCCGGGCGGTGGGCTCGCCAAGATCCCTACGCCAAGAAATGCACCCAAATACTTCATTTGGGTGCACCACGCCTGCCACCATTACCCTCTCGTACGTTCGTCTCAACATCTCGGTTGGAAAATTTCGATACATTTTCTTGCGTGGTTATCGGTTGACTGGCTTTAGATCTTTGAATTCTCGATTTTCGACGCGCTACGCCCCCCCCCCCTCCCTTCTACCATCCCGATGATTTCCGGGTACCATCCTTTAATATTTTCATCTGTAGTCTCGAATAATTCGAATTCATTATCTTCGTTCGCGCCGTATCGTGGTAGTTCTCTCTGGCTTGCCACTCAGTTTTCGATGAATTCATTCTCGTGTCTCCTATTGCTGATTGGCTTCTTTCAGTTTCTCGTTTAGTTTCCGCTCGTTTCATCTTCTGGACCTCTCGCTGCACTTTCGACCACCGTTTTCTCTCTTCAGGTATTGTTCTCGTGAACCGTTTATCTTTTTGTTTTCCCTCTATTTTGCGTGTTGACTACGGATTCCTTCACGCGACACCCCTTCATATACCCTTCGGCCCGCGATTATTCACTCGCAAAACGATCCTTTTCTTTGGTAATTATTTCCGTTTCTATAGTCCTTTCTCCCACTAGATAGCGCTTTAGGAGACTCGCGTGGAATTTTCCTCGTTCTTTTTTTGTCTTCGTGTCTTCTAAGAGGTACGTCGCGATTCCCACACATTTTTGTTATTGTGTATGGTCCTTCATACAGAGGCATACATTTCGCGGTCCTTTGTTTCGCTGGGTCTGAGACATTGAGCGCTCGGACCAACACACGTTCGCCGATTTCGAACGTCACCGTTCTATGCATGTCGTTGAACATTTCAGCCCTTTTTGCTCCTTTTCTTTCAATCATTTCCCGGACTAATTCCATTTTTTGCTCGTATGTGAGGGTGTGCACTTGTCCTTTTTTTTTAAGCGGGCACCCATTCCCTCCAAACATGACATGACTTTTTTTCAATTGCAATTCTGTTGGTGTAAACTCGGTGGTTTCATGTTGTGTGTCGTTGATGGAATTCTGTATAATGGGTACCCATCGATACCATCGTGAATGTTTTTCCGTGAGGAATGTTCTGAAAAATCGCCCGAGTTCTCTGTTTACCCGCTCTACAATATTTCCTTGTAGATGTCGTATAGAGGAGAACACTGCTTGTATCGCTTCCTTTCTTAGTTGTTCTAACCAAATTTTGGAAGTAAATTGTGTTCCGTTATCGAGTTAAATCCTTCTGGGCTTACCATATTTTGGGATGTAGTCCTTGAATACTCTGTTGATGGTTGCCCCCGTATTCGCCTTTTTAAACGGGTATAGCTTAACGAACTTGGTAAATGCGTCGACGGTCACCTGGATGTGTTCCACTACACATACTGATTTTGGCAGGGGTCCGTAAAAATCTATGGAGACGAGGTCGTTTGGGCTTTCCGGAATTATAGTCTGCATATTTGCATAATTCGTTCGGACTGCGACCTTCACCTTTTGGCATACGTCGCACATGGCTATGGTTTGCCGTACTTTTTTAGCCATATGGCTGCAAGTAAAGTCTCCATTAATCATGTGGGATCCTCCACATGATTCCGTGCTCCTTGATGACCATATATCTCGTAGCACTCTTTTATAAAAGGAGCTACTAATTCATCAGGCAATATGACTTTCCATTTTCCTGTTCTATCATATTTTTGTAAACATCCTTCTTTGATCCTGTATCTTTTTTCTCCTTCCTGTTCTTGGCAGTTTTTCCACGTTTTTTCGAGATTTTCTTGATTCTGCTGTATTAATCCAATTTTCTTGAATTGTTGTTTGATTCCCCCCGACGGTTGTCTGGCAAGAATTGCCGTGAGCACGATTTTTCCTGGTGTATTTTTGTGCTCGTCACCCTGAAAATCGCATGGCCTGCTTAATGCATCTGCGACCTCGTTGTTTTTTCCTGGGCAGTGCTCGAACTTAAGATCATAATCATGGATCAATAGTGCCCATCTTAGCATGCGATCACCGATGAATCGTCCCGTTTTTTTTTAAGTTAATGCCTTGTGATCGGTTACTATTTTGATCCGTGCGCCCAATAAATAGTTTCGGAATTTTTGCAGCGCCCATACAATTGTCAGTAATCCTTTCTCTGTCGTGGTATATCTTATCTCAGCCCCTTTGAATGTGCGCCTAGCAAATGAGATTACCCCTTCGCCCTTCGCGTCTTCCTGGCTTAAGACAGCTCCAATCGCATAATTGCTTGCATCGGTCGTTAATGTGTATTTTTGTTTAGGATCGGCATGCTTAAGCATCACTGTCTCTACGAAGAGTGGCTTGACTCGTGTAAATGCCCTTTCTTCCTCCGTCCCCCATCTCCATTTTTGCCCCTTTTCAAGAAGTTCTAAGAGAGGCACTGTTTCCTGCGCATGTCTGTCGGTAAACTTGCTGTAGAAGTTTGCTAGACCGAGAAATCCGCGTAATTGTTTTATGTTCCTTCGTGAGGAGTAGTCCCTGATTGCTTGGATTTTCTCTGGTTGCGGTCGTATCCCCGTGGTTGTCAAAATATGCCCCAGGAACGATATTTCGTGTTGAAAAAATTTGAATTTCTTGAAGTTCAGTGTCATGTTGTTTTCGCTGATTCTTTCGAACAATTGGTGGAGGTGTGTCAAGTGGTGTGCCTCGTCTTTTTACATGCATAGGAGGTCATCTACGAAATTAATTACCGAGTTCCCAAGATCCTGGAGTACGATATCTAATCCTCTGATGAGGCTTGCCGTGCTCTTTTTTAACCCGAAGGGTGTTACCGTGAATTGGTAACGGTTCCCGTCGTGTGGGTTTGTTTGGGTTAAAGGTCTAGATTCTTCATCCAGTGGGATTTGCCAGAAACTGCTCGTCATGTCCAAACTTGACATGATTTTTATCCCTCCACATCTTTGGAATATTTCCTTAGTTGGTGGGGCATTCTCGTGATATTCTACGAGAAAAGTGTTGAGTTGTCTGGCGTCTAGGCATAATCGTACTGACCCGTGTTTTTTATGAAAGCTACCAGTAGGTAACTCTTTGCCCGTTCGATTACGCCATGGTCCAACATTCGCTGGATTTCCTCTTGTACTTTCTCGCGATATTGTACTGGCACTGGATATGAGCGATGGATGTATGGCTCCGGATCCTTTAGTACCAATTTGTGGACGTATGCGTGCATCCGCCCTGGTTTTTTTTTTACTGAAAATATGCCTGTACTGGCCGATTAATGCCTTGAATTCGTTCTTGATATTTTCAGGCAGGTTCGGACAATTTTTTAATTTCTGATCAACTTTGTCTTCGGCCAATTCATAATTTGTTCCACTTCCGATTTCGGAAATTTTTACTAATTGTTTATTGTCCCTTTACCACACCCATCTTCCTTCCTCAAATTCCGCGAAGATTTCATTTTTTACTCTGAGTGTTCCCTGGTGTGCGTCGATTCCGACTTGCAGTTCTAGTATCCCGTCGACTCCTAGTATGGCCGGGCTGCTCATTTTGGGGATTACTAGTAATTGTAGTATTCCTTTTGCATTGTAGAGTTTTGCTTCGGCTATCATTTGTTTTTTTATGCGGCCTGATTTTCCTCCAAACGCTCCTATGGCTTCTGTGCTCCTTACCGATACTTCTGGACAGTTTTTTTTAATTCTTCCTGGTGCAGGTGGTAGAAGTCTTCTGATATACAAGATATCTCGCTCCCGCTATCGACCAGTATTTCGACTGTAATTCCTTCTAGGTTGATAGGTAGCGTAGGACATCGTGGCTGGATTCCTCGTATTATTCCCCATTGTCCAGGGTCTTCCATGAGGAATTCTTTTGAATGTTCATGTGTGTCATTCGATGCTACTTTCATGGACTCATTTTTCCTTATTGTGTTACTACTCGATCCTTTTTGTTTTTCTTTTTGGCCCCCCGTCTTCCAGCTTCCTTTTTCAATGTGACTATTACGAATTATCTTGATCATTCCCATCGGTATTGGTTGCTCAGGGTTTTTGTTATCTTCGGACTCCAATTTCTTCTTTCTGCTTTCCTTCTTCTTTTTGTTTCGGTACACCCTTTAGAGAGCTTCTTCCATGGCGATTTGTAAATCCTCGTCTCCTTTCGTTGCGCCTCGTGATATTCTATTCTGTGGTATCTGCACGGGCGCAACGTTTACTCGTTTTCCTGGTTCTGATCGTTGGGCTTCGGGGTTTTTTTTCTGCTAGGCTATTGCTGGTGCCTAGTCCGCCGTGCGGATGCGGAGTCTATGGTGCAGCAGCGGGGTTAAGAGGTCTACCATTCCTGTATCCTGCCTGCCATGGTTATTGTCTGGGAAATGGCGCTGGTATCGCGTTGCTATTTCCGAATACTCGACTACCATGTTGTTGATTTTGGAATAGTGGCGGTGATCCCTGATAGCCTGGATTCCCTGGCCGCCATGGCTGGTTGAATCCCATTGGCCGTGGTCCCCCGAACGTTCCAAATTTCTGTTCTTCCAAGGGTTATTTTTCTGCCATATTGCACCGATGGGTTCTTGTCGACGGGGTAACGATCTTTTTGCATTGAGTGGTCCTGCCCCACCCATGCTTTCTAGTAATTCGAGGAATGAATCGATCGTTTTCATTCCGCTGACGCGTATTGCCATTCTGATCGATTCATCGAAATGGTTAGCGAGTTTCCTGATTATTTCTTCCTCTGCCGGCCCTTCACTGAAGTCCTTAGCGTTTCTGAATATCTAGGTTGCATATTCGGTTCGAGTCATCCGGTGTCTGTCCCATTCGTAAGCCCCAAAATCGAGATTTCGGCGGACCTTGTCGTGAATTTCTTGGCTCCAGTAACGTCCGCAAAATGTTACTTTGAACTCGTTAATTGTTTGGACCTTGTCCTCGAAAATTCTCCACCAATCTTTGGCAGTGTCTTTTAGTAACTGGCTGATTAAATAATGGAGGTCTGTGTTGCCGGCGATTCACCAAAATTCCTTGAAATCCTGCAAAAAGCGCATTGGTCGTTCCCTGCCGTCGCCATTGTACGTTGGTGGTTTTTGATTCGCCGCGTATGCTTGGCTCACGTTTAATCCTGTTCCGTATGTCGTGTTACCCATGATAGTTGTGTTCTGGGTACGTATGTTTTTCTCGCACTCCGCGATTCATCTAGAGTACTCAGTGACCACTTGTCTCACATCTTTTGATGAATGGAGGAGCTGGGATATCGTTCGCCGAATGGCTTCCATTCGAGTGTCGAAATCCTCAATTTTGTCGTTATTTTCTTTTCGCAGCTGATTATGGCTTTGCTCTATTATTTTTTGAGCAATCACAATTTTACGTTCCGTGCGCTCGTCGATTTTATGGATTTCATTCGTAATTTTGGTGTTGACTTCCTCGTGCAGCGACCTCACGATGCAGATATCGTTCTGCTGCTTGATTTCTGCTTTGGTCGTTATGCGTTCCCTTCGTCGCTCGTTGCGGATACTATTCATGGCTTTGATGAGGGCTTTAATTGTTTCACTTTCTTCAGCACCTCTCTCATCTGTTTCGCCTGACTCTTCGCTGATGTTGAATGTTTCTTCGTTCGGTGTTTCTACTGGTCTGGGTCCGATCGCTGACAGTCGCCCAATATTTCGACGATCCCTTTGACGGGCCGCCAAAATGTAACGGTTCTTCATTCGTCACAATTACATTTATAGGTTCAGGTCTCGAACAGGGAAGAAATTAATAGAAACTTAGGTGTTTTGGATATTTTTTAATAAAACATATGATTTATTCAGTTTTTTATCGCTCGATATAATCTAAAAATAACGCTGTGTATAAGTATAATGTGTTGTTCATGGTGTTTTTGTACATTTCGCAATATCTTTCTCGGTCGGTCAATTACTCATTACTCGCGTGGTACACCTAGATCGGGTGGGATCATTTATCATAGATCGATATCTTTTACCCCCTCTCCCCTAGTCCTGTTGCTTCAGTCGGCCCGAGTTGCAACGCGCTCTCAGTAGCGGCACGATAGGTAGCGATGCTTGGCCTAGGGCGACGCGGCACTTTTCTTTGTATCTTTCACCGCCGTATAGTTAGCAGACAAAATTCATGAATCTTAATTTTTTTTCACGAATCATTTGGGAATACTTTGGGCAAGTTTAAGAAATAATTATTAAAGTTTCGGAATCAATCATTTATTCGCAATAAACAAATTAAATTTGACGTAGAGTTAGCAGATGACATGCTCGAATGAACGTTTATCGTACACCATTCGATTGCAAATAGTTTGGGCAAGACTGCTGTAACGATTTCCTGGTTTGGGAAATTAATTTTCATAATAAAAATCGATAATTACCTATCAACGATCTGCCTTATTATCGCGTAAGCGCACACACCCGTCAGATCTACCTTACCTATATATCTATATATTCACGGAAATAATGCGAACAAATTATTGGATCCCACATCTTTCTATGCCAACAATTTGAAAATGGTTTGGGCAAGTTTAGGAAATAATTATAAAAGTTTGGGAATCAATAATTTATTCGCAATAAACCAATTAAATTTAACGTATATTTAGCAGATGACACGATCGAATGAAGGTTTATCGCACACCATTTGATAGCAAATAGTTTGGGCAAGACTGCCGTAACGATTTGCTAGTTTGTAAAGTTAATTTTCATGATTAAAGTCAATAATTATCTTTCGACAATCTGCCTTATCGCGTAAACGGACGCACCCGTCAGATCTACCTTGCCTATATATATATATTCACGGAAGTAATGCGATAAAAATAATTGGATCCCACATCTTTCTATGCCGAAAATTTGGGAATGGTTTGGGCAACTTTAGAAAATAATTATTGAAGTTTAGGAGTCAATCATTTATTCGCAATAAACAAATTAAATTTAACGGATAGTTAGCAGATGACATGATCGAAAACTTTTTCGTAGACCATTCGATTGAAAATAGCATGGGCAAAATTGCTGTAACGATTTCCTAGTTTGGGAAATTAATTTTCATAATTAAAATCGATAATTACCTTTCGACGATCTGCCTTATCGCGTAAACGGACGCACCCGTCAGATATAACTTACCTGTATATATATTTACGGAAATAATGCGAAAAAAATGATTGGATCCCACATCTTTGTATGCCAACAATTTGGGAACGTCTTGGGCAACGTTAGGAAATAATTATTAAATTTTAGGACTTAATAATTTATTCGCAATAAACAATAACAAATTATTGCTTAACCTATAGTTAGCAGATGACATGACCAACCGAAAGTACACCATTCGTTTGCAAATAGTTTGGGCAAGACTTACCAGATTTACCTTACCTGTATATATATATACACGGAAATAATGTGAAAAAATAATTGGACCCCACATCTTTCTTTGCCTACAATTTAGAAATGGTTTAGGAACGTTTCGGAAATTATGAAAGTTTGGGAATCAATTTATTCCCTGCCATAGCTTGGGCAAGACTGATCAAACGAATTCCAAGTTTGGAAAATAAATTTCTATAATCAAAATCGATAATTACCTTCCGACAATCCGCCATATCACCGAAACGAACGCAACTATGCGATCTACCTTACCGAGATATATATTCACGGAAATAATGTGAAAAATTGGTTTGATCTTATATCTTTCTATATCAACAGTTTGGCCAAGTTCAGGGAATAATAATCAAAGTTTGAAAATCAATACTTTGTTTACAATTCGTAAATTCAATTGAGAGTATAGATATTAGGCGGAATGTTCTTTTACACTATTCTATTGCAAATCGTTCTGGACATGACTGAAATCCAAATTCTGTAATTTGAGAAATAAATGCTCATATTTACAATCGATAAGTACCTTTCGACAATCTACTTTATGGCGTAAACGTACGCAACTATGAGATCCACCTAACTTGTATATAAATTCACGGAAATAAGGTGAAAAATTAATTCGATCTCACATCTTTCTATGCCAACAATTATAGAATAGTTTGCGCACATTATAGACGTTTATGCATACCAACGATTGACGTAATAATTTGTTAAGTACATATTTCAACTTTATAATGTTACTCCATTCTCCAATTCTTATAGCGGTCGGTGCTTATAAAATGCTGATAACTCGTTGACAAGGGGTGTTGTACGCCATTTTGGCGTACACCCAAATTTTTTACCATCGTCTTCGTCCCTGCACCTTCTTAACCTGTAACAAAAAAAACAAACACAACATTGAAAATTCATAAATCACACTACACAAACACAAATACACTAAAATATGGAACGAGGAACGCCAGCGTCCCTTGTTCTTACCTTGGCGAAGAAAGTCCCTCCGTCGGTCTTCCGGCGCCACCCTGTAAAAAGTCAATCTAGTTATAATTCAGATCTAGTATTTAAACTACATTATTGTATTAGGAAAACAGACCAATTAACAGATATAGGAACTCTTACCTCTTGCGGCGCACCAGATTTTAGACCTCCGCTGTCCCTCGGGTCCTTAGTGTAGCAAAGGAACTCCCACCGTTGGGCATCCAGCGTCTCCCTGTAAAAAGTAAAAATTAATAAGTAATCACCAAACAACTGATTTAGATGATATAAAAGGTACAAATAAAAAGGAGTTAATTAGCTATAATATTACCTACACATTACACGCATTAGCAACAATTGCACTACACTTACCTGTGGAAGTAAATATACACATTTCTCTACGCGAACTGTCAAACGCGTTCCGAGGTTAACCCCGTGAACTCAGAACGCGTCTTCGTCATGCCGACGCCGGGAATTTAGCACTTCGCGACACATGCGCCGCCGGTGGGGTTTCACCGAACCCGATTTGAAAACTTGTCTACGGCGCAAGCGCCCCGTGGCTCAAGCCGAGCACTTATCTACCCGACGTTGCGGGAACTTGCTGGAACCCCGCCGACGGATATAAAAGGCGAGACGCGAAGCGCGAGAGCTCAGATTCTTTGCGAGCGAATCCTCCCAGTGCTAGCAAAGCTTCCTAAGCCTAAATTCCTTCCTGACCGCCGAAAGGTGGCAACCCTCTCCTGTCCGCCGAAAGGTGGCAATCCCCTCTATCCACCGAAAGGTGGCAATCCCCTCTGTCCGCCGAAAGGTGGCAATCCCCTCTGTCCGCCGAAAGGTGGCAACCCCCTTCTGTCCGCCGAAAGATGGCATCCCCTCCTGACTGCCGAAAGGTGGCAACCCCCTCCGGTCCGCCGAAAGGTGGCAATCCCCTCTGTCCGCCGAAAGGTGGCAATCCCCTCTGTCCGCCGAAAGGTGGCAACCCTCTCCTGTCCACCGAAAGATGGCATCTCTTCGGAGCGGTATCTCCGAAACCCTCCCCTACCGTCTCCTCGTCAGTTTCTTCCCCTCCCCCTAAACGACGTGCCCTTGCACCTCTTCCCAACCCTCCTCCAACCGGGAACTCCGCACCTTAAGAGGCCACTTCCGACCACCTCTAGAGGTCTAACAACTCCCGCTCATCCCCGGAACCCTCTCTCAACACAACCACCGTCCTTTTAAGGGCGAAAAAGCCAGCCTCAATCGGCCCTTATCAGGGCTAAAGCCCAAACAAAACCAGTTCGGGCCTGCCTGAAAGTGGAAGTAACAGACACCCTAGTCATATACTCAATCCTTATATGGAACCCCCGCCGCCACATTGTTGGAATACGCCCTAACCCACCCTACGGTTCTCGTCGTATTCGTTCAACAGGGGCTACATGAAAAATGGTTTATTATACTTCAGTCTTTATACAGTCTTACACTTCAGTTTTATAACCGTTATATCTTGTGGCGATAAAGATTAGACTTTCAGTCTTTAATTTCATGTATTAGCATTACTATCACAAGTTTTTAATACTTTTCTTACATATAATATATCTTTATAATATCAAACATTCAAATTAACGTCTCATGGATGTACGGTAGACATTATTCCAGCAACAATGAATAAATTTCACTTTTTAAAAAACCACTGTAAATTTTTCACTGTTTCAGTATTTTCAATTTGTTTCAATTTCGCAAAAACTTAAGTAGAACACTTTTATTGTTATAATTGAAAATTATTGTCCGAAGTATCTTATGCAGATTGTCTCAGTAGGGTATGTAATGCTTGCAATGATAAATCGGAGATGATATATGCAATGATAATTCTGAGTCGTTTGATATATGCATGTATGGGCTTCCGATCGACCCCGGATATATTATTTCTTTTTTTAATTGATCAATCACATACGCGCGCTTCGTCGGTGAGCAACGCGCGCAAGCAGTGGTGCCACGAGCCCCAAACCACCCACCATGCGAGCGTACGCGCGGTAAGCCCGCGTTATCGGTCTGAGGCTACACAGCTTACCGTGCGTGTGCTCGCATGGTGGAGGGCCAGCCCCTCGCGACACCACTTCTCGCGTGCGTTGCTCACGGACGTAGCGCGCGTATGTGATTGGTTAATTAAAAACATTAGAAATGAATCAGTGGTCCATTGGAGACCCATATACGCATATATAATCGATTCAGAATTACATCCCCGATCTATCATTGCAAGGATGACATACCCTTGTGGGACACCCTGTATAAGATACATAGAACAGTAATTTTCAATTATAACAATATTATAAAATCACAAACTAAAAAAAATATGGAAGTATTCGAAAAATTTATTTTTCCTTCAAATTAATTTGATTTGTGAATTATTTGTTTTGAATTTGGATTGAGCTTTTCCAAAATTGAAAGTTTTCTACTCAAGTTTTTCCGAAATTAAAGAAAATTCAAAACACTGAAACATCGACAAATTAACAGTGGTCTTAAAAAATGAAAGAATTGATCTGACACGGAAGAAAAAAACTTTTTTGACCATTTTCATAATTTTTCTCCATTCAACAATGAATTAGTAACCTTTTAACGTTGTTATTATTCGAAATAACTGGGCTCAGTATCTTAGATGTAATTGATTTTTTCACTTTGATATAGCATTAGTACTACTAAAAACTTTCATGCTATTTATGTTGCAGAACTAATTTCTGCAATACATCCTTGATTAATGTATTCTTTTTATGTATATAATTATGTATATAATATAGTTTGTGTTTATCATGAATATTTTAATTGCAGTGTTTTTGTAATTTTAGTTTTCAGGCTTTTGCAGCCGTTGACGATATTATTTAAATGGAAGTTTACTATTAATGTTTTTTTATCATTTGATTTATTTTCAATTTTGAATAAAATATACCGAATGAACTAATTGTGAAATTTTTGTAATGTTATTTCTGCATAGAAAGAAAAGCTTTGAGAATGAAAAAAATCGATGAAAACGTACGTTTGCTGTTTTTTGTTCAACTCTTTCCATTTAATTGTTGAAGCGGACAAAAATTCTTGAAAAATGAAGAAAAAAAATGTAATAACGACACACGTGTGCGTGTGTGAACAACTTTCATGTTGTTCATCAGCGCGTCGATTCTGGATGGGAAATTTATCCTATTAACGCCGAACAGAACACTTTTTTTGGTTGATGTTGAAGTTCTTAACGCAATGAGGAAATTGAAGTGGATTTACAAGGCAGCCATGTACTTTACTGTTTTCGGGTGTGCTCTTTCGATTTTCGGCGTGAAAAACTCATTTTGGTGGCTCCAAAACACATTATGGCGGATTTTATGAGCAAAAGTACCCAAAAATCGAATTTAAATTTTAATTCGGACTATGATCATTGGTGATCTGAATAGTTTAAATTCAAGGAAAATGTATTTTTTCAAACTCCAAGTCACTATAACTTTTCCCAAATGGCGGAAATAACTTGAAATTTTGTAAAACTCGGATTTTCTTGTATATTTTTTTGAAAATAATGTTTTCCCAAGCATCTTTTCGTTCAAATGTAATTTTATGTTAAATGTAACATTACTGTATACGTTTTAGTTAATTTTACATTTTTTATTCAACATAGCAGTAAAAAATAGAAAATGTATCACTTTTTTCGCAATCATAAGTACCAGAATTTGTCGATTTGTCGATTTGTCAGTTCCAAAGTATTTTTCTTATTTCGGTAACCTTTGAATCCAAATGTTGTAAGAAAATTTCAAAAATTCATGGTGGCGGATGCAAATTTAAAAAATCGTAATTTCCAAATGCAAAAAATACTTTCGTTGTCTGCATAACATTCGTAAGCGAAAGTACTCTTGACAAGTGTGATGCTGGATGTGTTGTTTTTCAGAAAAAAAAAGTCATGATATTTCGAAATCCTGTAGGGTGCGATATTATCATGATACATTTTTTTTCTCAAAAACAACACATCCAGCGTCGAATTTCAGTTACTCTACCGAAATTTCCGTAACAGAATCGAAATTCCTATAACTGGTATCGATAAAACGGTTTTTGAAACGTTTTTTTTTAATTGAGTAGAAAAATAAAACCAAAACAAAAAACAATCGAATTGTTCATTTTGTGATTGGCTGTTGAATGAGCCGAAACGACGGCTGTCAAATGAGCAAAATGACAAGTCGTATGAATATGTCAAACGGTACTCTGCCATAACCAACGCATATAGTTACCCATTTAAAAAAGTTTTGTTGGTACTTTTGTTATAAAAACAAGTGTTAAATATATCGATTTTAAAATTGGAGAAACGCTGAAATTAGCACGACGGACCAAGAAGAAAATGTAGAAAGTTTTGTTGATAGAAGTGGGTGAAGTTAAAATACAAACGTCAAAGACATTGCATCGCGAGAGGAATGTATCAGTAAGAAAAGAAATTCGTATTAAATGTTTGTTCCAATCTGACTAAAAATTATCTTATCACTTCGTTTCAGATTTTTAATTATACTATCAGTACTGCAATGACAATTATAGTAAGTAAAAAAGTTTTAGGCACATTACCCAGTAAACACAGTTCTGTACCGGCAATGTAACGGCAAAGTAACTGAAAATAACGAGTAATGTTAACCGGATAGTACATGCAACTTACATGTAAGTTACTATTTCCCACTCATGAGTATTACTAGTTATGTAATATTTTATGTAACCGTTACATTTTTGTTATGTTACTTGTTTGTTGTACAATACAACTGTTATGTAACGGAAATGTAACGGTAACATTACCAACAGTAACAAGTTATATTACTCGAATATTACCTAGTAAACACAGTTCTGTACCGGCAATGTAACGGCAAAGTAACTGAAAATAACGAGTAATGTTTACCGGATAGTACATGCAACTTACATGTAAGTTGCTATTTCCCACTCATGAGTATTACTCGTTATGTAATATTTGATGTAACCGTTACATTTTTGTTGTTACTTGTTTATTGTACAATGCAACTGCTATGTAACGAAAATGTAACGGTAACGTTAACGAAAGTAACAAGTTATATTACTCGAATATTACATGCAACTTACGTGTAAGTTCTTATTTCCTACTCATAAGTATTTCTGGTTATGTACCATCTTATGTAACCGTTATACTTCAGTTACGTTACTGGTTCATCGTGTAATGTAACTATAATATACAGTCCGACCTCCGGATAAGAAACCCGGCAATAAGAAACTTTCCCCTGTTCCTCACTCGAGCGCTTCCCCGACTCCGACTCGAACTCCGAGCTCGAGAATTTTGTGGGCGGAACCTCTGGTTAAGAAACCAGCCTGGGAGAGATTATTCGGGCAAACAGAGTGAACGTGTAGTGTAAATTGATGTGTGCATGCGTGCATGAGTATGTGTGTGTGCATGTGTGAATGTAACGAAAAATTTACAAGTTTATTAGAAATTTTTTGTATTCATTAAAAAGATACATATATGTGTTGACATAATTTCATATAAAATAAAAACAAAGATAAGGGAGTTTAAAGATTTTCACATAAAACAGCAAAAGTTTCCGAGACGTAAAGTAAAGCGTTTTCGTCTTGTTGCGTATTATTTTGATCCGCAACGCACTCAACTGACGGTGGAATATTTTTGAGAGAGTCGAACTCTGCCATTGAAGATGAATCCTCAGAGATATTGACTTCTTCTTTTATATAAATGGGATAAAACAATATGGACATAAAGCTCTTTGTTTGAATTATCACGTTGTGGCGCAGATTCTGTAATATTTTCTTCGACTTGTATACTACAGTCTGATCTCTTACGCTTCTTTACAGTTTCGGTCATTTTATAACAGTTAATAGTAATTCAGATATAGTAGCACACAATAATATTGTAACGAGTCCCTGTCCACTACCTATTTTTTTCGTTCTCCTCTGCTCTCTGTACCTCTGACTCACGGGCCTGCGTGCCTAATTTATCGCTTCCTGTCCCGCGGCTCCGCTCGACGCCGCGCTCCATTCTCCCGAGTCCCAAAGTGCATTTATTATCGCCTGCATGGTAATCCCGCCAGCTGCGTGGCCTACGTGACTTTTCCCAAATTCCTTTCCCGCGATCCTTTTTATCGCTAGTTTCCCGTGCACTCTGCACCTAACCAAACAACCGCCTTTCCCGGAATGCAGTCACACAACTCCGAAGTCCATCCTCCGCCGAAGGTTCCAGAGTCCTCTTCTAATCGCCCCGCCTAATCAGCCGCCTGCCTTTCCTGGAACTTAGTTACCCGTGTGCCTATTTTCCCGCCGAACTTTCCAGACCCTTCCCAAATTCTTTCCCACCACGACCATTTTCCCACCGTTCGACCCTTTAAAAACGCCTCCCGCGATACACTCGCGGCATTCAATTCGTGACTCTGTTCCAGTGAAGAGCTGTTAACCTTCGTTGTTCAATTTCTGGTGTCAACCGCATCTCTCGGGCCACGACCGCGCTTCGAAGCCGTACTGGCAGACTGTTTTGTAAACCGTGAAATAAAAAGATTACCACAATTAAAACTCGTGTCATTTCTCGACATTACAATATTCAATAGTCTGTATATTAACGCGAAACAAAAATTAGCTAAGTAAATGTCCACGCGTAGTCAAAAACGTTTTTGCATGGGCGATGTGAATACTAGGTTGCAACTCATTCGAGCGAGTTTCTTGTTGAGAGGATCGCATGCGTAAAAGAGTGAGAGAGACAGACCGAGATGTCGAGCGCGAAGCGCGCGCCTGGTGGGGGTATGCGATATATAAGAAAAACTCTTCCCCTTGGGGGCTTGTGGTTTCTTATTCGGAGGGCGGACGGTATTAAGTAGCATAACAGTTATATAGCCGCAATTTCAAAATGTAATATAACAGTGAACCTAGCTGTTACCTATCAGCTGATATAACTGCAATATTACATTAACTTGAACAGTTATTTAATGGTTGATATGAATGTTATATTACAAGTACATCAATGGTTAGATAACAGTTTATGTAAATGTTTTGTTACATTCACATGCATGTTTACGTAACAGTTGAAGTAAATTTAATGTTTTATTAACACGAAGGGTTATGTGAGAGCTAAGATAACTAATATTATGGTAACACGAATTATAATACATTTGGTATAAATGCAACATTACAGTGTTCTCAATTGTTATGTTATGTTATGTATGTTAAAAATACAAATAATTTGACACTATGGTTCAATTATAATTTTCCACCAAGCTATGTTCGTAATTACTGTGAAAATATGATTAGTTATTAATCATATTCGACCTTATACATTTTATTGCTTCATGAATACCTTTGAAGTCTTTTTATGAAATATATTGCTAAATTTCAAAGTATAATTAAGCCATAATGTAATTTTAAATATTTCCATTGCGTCTCTTAATGGATAAAAAATTATTAATAGTCAAAATAATATATATATGGAAAAGTAAAGTTCTTTATTTTATAATAATTATGATGAACTATACATCGTTTTTTACTCTGCCGATCGACTAGATTCTATACGATATAATCGCAATAATCGTACTAATCAACTAATTACTAAAAATGTAACGAAACATATAATCCATGTATCTTTTGTCTTTAAGGTAGTACGAGCGCGCAATCTTGGTTTCTATAGATTTTGTTCAAGTTTTAACAAGACATTGTTCATATTATTATGCATGTTTGAGTGAAATTTCAGAACAGTCGACTATTTAGATTGGGAGATAATGGATTTTTAAGTTGCAACTTATAACACTGCAGGGTTTGCATTGAAATTTAGACGAAATCATTTTCCGTAAAAAATATTTGTCCCCTATAATAAGAAGACATATGGCAACACCGCATCGTTCCACAAATTTGGATCAAACATCCGCCATTTTTTTGTTTTCATCGATTTTGTATTAACTGTGGTAAATTGTTGTGTACGAAACCTTTCTCTTTAAAATGCTTTTGGATTTTTTTGTCTCAGACTTGCCAATCCTGAGATTAACTGTCGGCCATGGGACCAGGTATTATTTTTAAAGACGCAACTTTGGCGCCTTCTAAAAAAATATTCAATGAATCAAAATAAAAAATATTTTTTCCTATTTAGAAGGTTGAAACAATGTTGTAAAAGAATAAGTTTTATAGCTATATACAATAATGGAGCTGAAAAAAAATCTTAAAATTTTTATTTTTTTCGGCCTAAGTTAATATTAATGTTAACATACATTATCAAGCATAGGATAACTGGCAGGTAGAGGCTTACCGAGAAGTTGGAAAAGCCCACCCTTAATCATACAAAATCGGCAACGTTTCATATCATTTACATAACTTGAATATTATTAATGTTAAAATTACATCATTACAGGTATAATATATAACGATTACAATATGTTGGCTATGTAACTATACTCATTGTTATACTCAAATGGTTGTAATAATGTTAGGAGCCTGTTGCAAGTACTGGTTAAACAACTTCAATATTGCAACATTTGATGACATATACATTACCTGAATATTACCAATTTTATATTCACATCGTTATAAGCATAATATGTAACA
This sequence comes from Ophion obscuratus, assembly GCA_964007375.1. Taxonomy (NCBI): domain Eukaryota; kingdom Metazoa; phylum Arthropoda; class Insecta; order Hymenoptera; family Ichneumonidae; genus Ophion; species Ophion obscuratus. The sequence continues at coordinate 832,649 of OZ023323.1, read as the reverse complement.
TTTACAATATGCTACTTATGGAACTGCAATATTATATTGTTTTAGAACATTCACATTATGTACGTATTACCATGGTTATACTCACATGGTTGTAACAATGTTATGTGACTGTTGCAAGTACTGGCTATACAACTGCAACATTGCAACATTTCATAACATTTACATAACCTGAATATTATTAATTTTATATTCACATCGTTACAGGTATAATATGTAACGGTTACGATATGCTAGCTATGTAACTGCAACATTTAGCCGTTTTAGAACATTCACATTATGTACGTATTACCATTGTTATACTCACATGGTTGTAACAATGGTATGTGACTGTTGCAAGTACTGGTTATGCAACTGCAATATTGCAACAGTTCATAATATATTGTAACGGGTCGGAATTCATTACAATTAATTTTATTTGTTCGGGACTCGATCAGGGAAGAAATTAATTAAAACTCTTTGTTTTGGAGGTATCTGTTAATAAAATGGCATTTATTCATTATTTTGATTCGATATAATACTAAAATCTTTGGTGTTGTGTGTTGTCGTAAATGTGTCGCCGGAATAGATTTTGTGTGTTTTAATGTGTCGCTGGAATATATTTTGTGTGTTTTAATGTGTCGCTGGAATATATTTTGTGTGTTTTAATGTGTCGCTGGAATATATTTTGTGTGTTTTAATGTGTCGCTGCGCGGTCGGTACAATACTCGAATCGCTCGGCTGGTAAGTGTGTTCGAACGCGATTGCTCTACTTTAGGTCGATTATTTCCCCTTCTCCTACGCGTATTGGCGCTCGCGGCGTGTGTGAGTTAAGGCGCGCTCTCGCCTACGGCGCGCGGAGTCAACGGGGCTCCTTTCCCTAGGCTGAGCGTGGCGCTGTCTATCGCGGTCCACTCTCCCTAGCGGTATCGATTGCAGCGCGCTCAATCTCCATACGGCGCGCTTCCCCCTCTTTTCCTACTGTCGCTCGTTGCGCGTGGTGCCGAGCGCGCTCTCGTGTTACCCGCGCTCCCTGAGTCCCCCCACTCTAGTGGGACGCGACGCGGTGGATCGCGGCGCGCCTTCGACTCCCGCGCTACGGCGTGCTCTCTCGTAATTACTCCCCGTGAGTGTAACCGATTATCGCGCGTCGATAATCGATTACTCTAACGGTGTTTGACTCCGTCGGATGGCGCCACGTACCCGCTTATGCTGATATTACCGCTTGTTACGTGTATTGTGTCGGTGTGATGTTTGAATTTCGAGATGCCTCCTTGACCTTTGGGTTCTCCTGATATTTTCGGGAGCCCTTGTAGGTATTTCGTGTTTTACAGTTGTATGTGTTTGTGTGTGTATCGCCGCCGGGTATCTTGAATACCTCCTCGCACTTTCTATTTCCCTTATACTAATTCTCTATCTATCCTTTCGTAATTTATTCCTCCTTCGTTTAATCTTAGTGTTTTTTAATACTCTTTTTTCTTATTCTTCTCCCGGTTTATGTTCCGTATTTCTTGACTTAAAAAAAAATATATCCTAATTCTCTCCTTTTTCCGTTTCTTTAAGGTTCCCCTCTTTATGCCTTTCCCCTCCGGATAGGTGGTACTAGGCTAAGTGGTACTTGTTAATCCACGCAAAAAGTCGAACTCTTAATGGTGACTCCTTCTTTTCCTTGTTTTTTAAGGTTCCCCTCTTTATGCCTTTCCCCTCCGGATAGGTGGTACTAGGCTAAGTGGTACTTGTTAATCCACAAAAAGTCGAACAAGAAGTGCCTTCCCTCTGACTTTCTTCCTCTTTTATACCCATTTTTGACTGTTTATTGTTCCCCTTCCCTTACTAATTACCCATCATTCCCTTTATTGTTAACTTTTATTTTTATGTTTTCTCAGTTTCTTTCCAACGACTTTTTCCCCTTCCCTTACTTTTACCTGACTACTGTTTTTGTTTATTTTCTGTTTTTCTCTTTCGACGTTGTTTCCCCTTCTCCTCTTCCTATCGGCCGGTCTTTTACCATTTTTCTATACTTTGTGGTGGGGGGTATTGGTGTGAGACGGACCTGTACGTCTCATTGTCCCCCCTTTTTGATTCTTTTTCGGCTCGGATTGTCCTAGAGACCTTCGGGTCGTGAAAGAATCAAAAAGTGAAACAAAAAAAATAAAAACCCAAACTCTTCCTACCTTTCCAACTGTTTTTCACGCTTCTTCTTCCTGCTTTTTCCGTCGCGCTTATAATTATTTCCCTTTCTCTTATTTTCTATTTCGCTCGTGTTTTTCAGTGGACCGCTGTCCTTCAGGGGTCGCTCGCAAATAATTTGAAACCCTACTGTGTCTGTTTTTGTGTATTTATTTTACAGGGAGGCCAGGCTATTGCCGTCGTCGCTGTCTGTGTCCGGAGTCTCGTTGTTGTCGATCCCCATCGACCTCCAAAAATTTTCCTCCTCGCTGTCGCATTCGCTCTCGTTTCTCAGGGTCTCGGCGTCTTCGTTGTTTTCGTCGTCGTTGTCCTCCCAACTTGCTACGGCGTCGTCGTCATCCTCGTCGTGGCTCGTGGTTGTGGCGGTGTTGACCCGAGTGCCGAACACGATGTCGTAGTCCTCGTTCTCGGCTGCCACCCATCTCCGTTGGGTCTCTCGGTGGTAATATGCGTCGCCGTGTCGACACCCCTTACTCATGATCTCGGGTTGACCGGGCTCCGCTATTTTTCGGGCCATTTTCGACTCGACCAGTAGCTCCGTAAAACAGCGGCCCTTATTTGGGCCATCGTCCTCGAGATATAACTCGACGAGGACGAGGTCCATTGCTGACGGTCTACCCCATATCGATGCTGTCCAAGTTGTGTCCCGGGCAATCTCTCGGGTATAAAAGAGGTCGTCATCCGTCCACTCTTCGTCGATGGGCCCCAGAATTCCAGGTGTCGCTGGGATGGCCTGATAAGGATGGATGAACGCCATTTCGGGGGCGGTATAGCATTCCTCGATGTTGGCATATACCGTGCTCCCCCAGTCTCCCAGCCACACGACGAACTCCCCATCTTCTTTTTTCTTCACGACGGATGCCCGGTAGAACTCTTCGGCGTGGCGGTAGAGGATGGCCGCACCCGGAAATATTTCCTCTTCGAGGATACGGTGGATTCCGGGTTCGTTGGGGCTCATCCTCTTTTTTTGTTTTCTTCGACCGCCGCCGTCTTTCTGTCCGTGGATCTCTCCTATTTCCCTTCATGTTGGTTTTTTGGTAAGGACCTTTCTTTTTCGCGGGCTTCCTTATATACCCCTTCCAGACTTTCGGCATTGATTGTTCGATTCTTGAGATGGTCATGCGTATCGCCTTTTTCTTTTCCGTCGTTTTCTCGAGTCGCCGTCAGATAGCGTTTTAACATGCTTGAGTGGAACTTCCCTCTTTCCCTTTTTGTTTTTGGGTCTTCCAATAAAAAAGTGGCTTGTCCGACACATTTTTTTATTCTATATGGTCCCTCAAAAAGAGGCATGAATTTTGCTGTTTTTTGTTTTCCGGGGTCCGACACATTTAATGCGCGCACTAATACCAGTTCACCTTTTTCGAAGTTTGTGGTTGTATGTGTGGCATTGAATTTTTCCGCCCTTTTTTGTCCTTTTACCCGGATTCTTTCTCGGACTAATTCAATCTTTTTTTCATAGGTTAAGGCCTCTGTTTGATCCTGTTTGAGGGCGTGGATCCATTCTCGCCATGGTCGACGCGGTTTCTTTTTTGTTTGTAATTCTGTTGGCGTAAATTCCGTCGTTTCGTGTTGTGTTTCATTTATGCAGTCCTGTATTACTGGTATCCACCGATACCATCCGGAGTGTTTGTCGTCCAGGAATGTCCTGAAGAACCGACTTAATTCTCGATTGACTCTTTCCACGATGTTTCCTTGTGGGTGTCGTATGGAAGAAAATACTGCTTGTATGTTCTCTTCTTTCAGGCGTTCCAGCCATACTTTGGACGTAAATTGGGTTCCGTGATCAAATTGAATTCGTTTCGGCTTTCCATACTTCGGGATGTAATCCGTGAAGATTCGGTTGATGGTTGCCGCTGTGTTCGCCTTCTTCAACGGGTATAGTTTTATGAACTTGGTAAAAGCGTCAATTGTCACCAGGATGTGTTGTACGCCCCCGACTGATTTTGGCAGTGGTCCAAAAAAGTCTATCGAGATCAAGTCGTTTGGGCCTTCCGGTACAATCGTCTGCATTTTCGCGTAGTTCGTTTGTACGGCCACTTTTACCCTTTGACATTTGTCACATGTTGCGATGGTATGACGTACCCTTTTTGCTAACCGTGGGCATGTGAAGTCCTCGGTGATCATGTGGAAGATCTTTCGGGCTCCTTGGTGACCATATAGTTCATGGCATTCCTTAATGAAGTTATCGACGAGTACTTCCGGGATTATGATTTTCCATCGGCCAAGTTTGTCATACTTCTGGAGACATTCCTCGTGGATTCTGTATTTCTGCTCTTCCTCTTGCGTCTCATTTTTCTTACAACTTTCCCAAATTGTTTGTAGATTTTCCTGTTTTTCTTGAATTTGTCCAATTTTCTTGAATTGCTGTTTTATTTCTTCGGTCGGTTTTCTTGCGAGGATGGCAGTGAGAACGACTTTCCCGGGTTTGTGATGGTCTTCATTATCCGGGCCTACGTCTGGTCTGCTCAGTGCGTCAGCTACTTCATTTCTTTTTCCCGGACAATGTTCTACTTCGATATCGTAGTCCTGGATTAATAGCGCCCACCTTAACATTCGGTCCCCCACAAAGCGACATGTTTTCATGAAAATCAGTGCTTTATGGTCCGTGATAATTCTTACTTTGGCACCGAGTAAGTAGGTCCTGAATTTGTGCAGTGCCCAGACTATTGCGAGCATCTCCTTCTCCGTGGTTGTATATCCGACTTCTGCTCCCTTAAGTGTCCGACTTGCAAAAGAAATTACCCCTACTTCGCCCTTACTATTTATTTGACTTAGTATGGCTCCGATCGCGTAATCGCTTGCGTCGGTGGTGAGGGTGTACCCTAGAGTTGCGTCAGCGTGTTTCAACATTACTGTTTCGATGAAGAGCTGCTTGATTCTTGCGAAGGTTTTTTCCTCTTCTTCTCCCCACTTCCATTCTTGTCCCTTTTTTAGCAGGCCCAGAAGTGGTACGGTTTCCTTCGCGTGTCTTTCGGTGAATTTACTGTAGAAATTTATCAATCCTAGGAATCCTCGCAACTGTTTGAGATTCCTTGGCCGTGGGTATTCCTGAATTGATTTGATTTTCTCAGGCTGTGGTTTTATTCCCGATGTGGTCAACACGTGTCCCAAGAAAGCGACTTCTTGCCGGAAAAATCGGGATTTTTGGAGGTTCAATGTCATATTATTTTTACTAATTCTCTCGAACAATTGTTGCAAATGTGCCACATGCTGCTCTTCATTTTTCGACAAACATAGCAGGTCATCTACGAAGTTGATGACTGAGTTTCCCAGATCCTGTAACACGACATCTAGCCCTCTGATTAGACTCGCCGTGCTTGTCTTAAGTCCGAAGGGTGTTACCGTAAATTGGTAGCATTTCCCCTCGTGCTGGAATGCCGTGTATTGTCGTGACTCGACTGCTAATGGGATCTGCCAAAAACTACTAGTCAGGTCTAGGCTAGACATGACCTGAGCTCCTCCACATCGTTGAAAAATCTCCTCGGTTGGTGGTGCCGTATCATGGTCTTCAATGAGGTAGGCATTTAATTGCCGGGCATCTAAACAGAGTCGAATCGATCCATCCTTTTTTACTACGGTAACCAGTGGGTTGATGAAGCGACTTTTTGTTCGTTCGATGACGCCATGTTCCATCATCCTTTGGATCTCCTTTTGCACCTTTTCCCGGTATTGAATTGGCACGGGATATGAGCGATGCATATATGGCTCCGGATCCTTGAGTGACAGACGATGAGTGTAGGCATGCATCCTGCCTGGTCTTCGGCTGAAGATGTGTTGGTATTGTCTGATCAGGGCTTCAAATGCAGCCTTGACATTTTCCTTTAGATTTGGACATTCCTGCAGCTTTTGTCCTATTTCTTGTTCCGTAATTTCGTCAGATGTTCCTTCTTCGATGGCGGCAATCTGAATCGGTGACTCCTCAGTTGTTCGTTTGCGTCGCCAGATCCACCTTCCCTCTTCGAGTTCTGCCACTGTTTCATCCCTGATTCTGATCACGCCTTGACTCGCGTCTACCTCTACTTGTAGTTCAAACAGCCCATCGATACCCAGAATAGCGTTTCGACCCATTTTTGGTATGATTAGCATTTGAAGATTTCCTCGTGATTGGTAAAGCTCGGCTGCTACCATTATTTGCTGCTTAATTCTTCCTGATTTGCCTCCAAATGCCCCAATGGCCTCTGTGCTCGTTACGGGTATTCTTGGACTATTTTTAAAGCTTTCTTGATGGTGTAAGAAGAAGTCCTCCGATAAGCATGAAACTTCACTCCCGCTATCGATCAGGATTTCTACGCTGGTTCCCTCTATTTTGATTGGCAGCGTTGGACATCGTGGGTATATTCTTTTGACGACGCTCCTCTTTCCTGTCTCGTCTATCAGGAAGTCCCTTGGATGCTCGTATACGTTCGTTTCGAGTCCTAAAGGCTTCTTGTCTTTCTTTTCTGATTTTTCCCTGGTGCTACTGCCAGTATTTACTTCTTCAAGTCGGTAGTATTTGCTCGCCCATTCGCGGACTTCAGCTGCTTTCTCCCCATTTTCCCTCACTTCGTTTCTCTTTCTAGGGACCGTCAACATCCCCAATTGAATCGTTTGTTGATTTATTTGTTCTTCGGTCCCGTTTGGATTGTTTCGTTTCTTTCTTGCCCTTTCCTTCTTCTTCAGGTTTCTTTTCATCCGCTGCCGTGCTTCTTCCATGGCTTCCTGAGTTTCTTCATCGTCCGTTGCGCCTCGTGATGTTTCATTTACCTTAGTAATTGCCATCGATTCGGGCGCAACGATTAACAGTTTCCCTGGTTCTGTTGTTGCCCAGTGGGTTGCCCGATGACGGTTGGCGGTACTTGTGACTCCACCTGACCTCTGGTCGGCATGTTCATGCCCGCTGTTCCCCCGGATTGACTCGGATTCCATGGTGCTGCTGCTGGGTTCAAAGGGGGTCTTATATTTCCGTATCCGCGCTGCATCCACGGTCCTCGCGTTGCGTTAGCTGATCCATATTCTCCACCCCTTGGCTGTTGACCTTGGAATGGTGGTGGTGGCCCTGAATATCTGGGATATTCCGGTCTCCATTGCGGGTTTGGTCCCATTGGGCGGGGTCCCCCGAATGTTCCAAACCTTTGGTTCTTCCACGGGTTGTTTTGCTGCCAGTTTGGATTGCTGGTCTCATGCCACCGTGGAAGAGATCTTCTAGCATTCAGGGGTCCTGCTCCGTCCATACTTTCCAATAGTTCGAGGAAAGTATCGATGTTTTTGATGCCACTGACCCGTACTGCCATTCTGACTGCCTCGTCGAAGTGGTTTGCCAGTTTCCTGATGATTTGCTCCTCTGTCGGACCTTGGCTTAAGTCTTTTGCGTTGCCAAAAATTTGGGTGGCATATTCGGTCCGGGTCATTCGATGCCCGTCCCACTCATATGCTCCAAATTCGAGATTTCTCCGTACTTTGTCTTGGATCTCTTGACTCCAATAACGGGCTTGGAATTTTTCTTCGAATTCTTCAATTGACTGGACCCTTTCTTCCACGATTCTCCACCAATCCTTGGCCGTATCTCTGAGTGACTGGCTGATGATATAGTGAAGGTCGGTGTTTCCCGTAACTCGCCAGAATTCCCTGAAATCCTTCAGAAACCGCATTGGTCGTTCTCTTCCATCGCCGTTGTACGTTGGCGGTTTTTGTTTTGCTGCGTATGCCTGACTGACATCGAGCCCTGCCGACCACGTTGTGTTACCTCTGGAGACTGAATTTTGGGCTTGAATATTCTTCTCACATGCCGTAATTCGTTTAGAATGATCCGTAACTACTTCTCCCACGTCCTTCGATGAATGAAGAAGCTGGGATATTGTCCTTCTAATGGCCTCTACCCGGGTATCAAAATCTTCGATTTTCTCGTTATTTTCTTTTTGAGTTTCTTCGTGACTTTGCTCGATCATCTTCTGGGCAATCACGATTTTCCGTTCCGTGCGTTCCTCAATTTTATTCATATCGTTAGCCATCTTTTTTGTAATTTCTTCGTTCAACTGACGGATCCGTACAATGCAGTGGTCGTCTTGTTGCTTAATCTCCGCCTGCGTAGTGAGGCGTTCCCTCCGCTGCTCATTGCGTATGCTGTTCATGGCTTTGATGAGAGCCAGAGTGGTTTCGCTGTGCTCCGTTTCGCTGTCCTCAATGATAACCTCGGTATTACCTACGTTTCGATTGACAGCGAAGGTTTCTTCATTCGTGGCCTGTGCTGGTCCTATTTCCGACAGTCGCCCAATATTCTGCCGATCTCTTCGACGGGCTTCTTCTATCAACCCATCCGCAGTTGTTGATTCCCAGTCTAGGGACGCTTCAGTATTTGCCTGCGCCATTTTATTATTATTGCTACCTCCTACGAGTTTTTCTTTCTTGTGATCGAGTCCCTGTTCGGGCGCCAAATGTAACGGGTCGGAATTCGTTACAATTAATTTTATTTGTTCGGGACTCGATCAGGGAAGAAATTAATTAAAACTCTTTGTTTTGGAGGTATCTGTTAATAAAATGGCATTTATTCATTATTTTGATTCGATATAATACTAAAATCTTTGGTGTTGTGTGTTGTCGTAAATGTGTCGCCGGAATAGATTTTGTGTGTTTTAATGTGTCGCTGGAATATATTTTGTGTGTTTTAATGTGTCGCTGGAATATATTTTGTGTGTTTTAATGTGTCGCTGGAATATATTTTGTGTGTTTTAATGTGTCGCTGCGCGGTCGGTACAATACTCGAATCGCTCGGCTGGTAAGTGTGTTCGAACGCGATTGCTCTACTTTAGGTCGATTATTTCCCCTTCTCCTACGCGTATTGGCGCTCGCGGCGTGTGTGAGTTAAGGCGCGCTCTCGCCTACGGCGCGCGGAGTCAACGGGGCTCCTTTCCCTAGGCTGAGCGTGGCGCTGTCTATCGCGGTCCACTCTCCCTAGCGGTATCGATTGCAGCGCGCTCAATCTCCATACGGCGCGCTTCCCCCTCTTTTCCTACTGTCGCTCGTTGCGCGTGGTGCCGAGCGCGCTCTCGTGTTACCCGCGCTCCCTGAGTCCCCCCACTCTAGTGGGACGCGACGCGGTGGATCGCGGCGCGCCTTCGACTCCCGCGCTACGGCGTGCTCTCTCGTAATTACTCCCCGTGAGTGTAACCGATTATCGCGCGTCGATAATCGATTACTCTAACGGTGTTTGACTCCGTCGGATGGCGCCACGTACCCGCTTATGCTGATATTACCGCTTGTTACGTGTATTGTGTCGGTGTGATGTTTGAATTTCGAGATGCCTCCTTGACCTTTGGGTTCTCCTGATATTTTCGGGAGCCCTTGTAGGTATTTCGTGTTTTACAGTTGTATGTGTTTGTGTGTGTATCGCCGCCGGGTATCTTGAATACCTCCTCGCACTTTCTATTTCCCTTATACTAATTCTCTATCTATCCTTTCGTAATTTATTCCTCCTTCGTTTAATCTTAGTGTTTTTTAATACTCTTTTTTCTTATTCTTCTCCCGGTTTATGTTCCGTATTTCTTGACTTAAAAAAAAATATATCCTAATTCTCTCCTTTTTCCGTTTCTTTAAGGTTCCCCTCTTTATGCCTTTCCCCTCCGGATAGGTGGTACTAGGCTAAGTGGTACTTGTTAATCCACGCAAAAAGTCGAACTCTTAATGGTGACTCCTTCTTTTCCTTGTTTTTTAAGGTTCCCCTCTTTATGCCTTTCCCCTCCGGATAGGTGGTACTAGGCTAAGTGGTACTTGTTAATCCACAAAAAGTCGAACAAGAAGTGCCTTCCCTCTGACTTTCTTCCTCTTTTATACCCATTTTTGACTGTTTATTGTTCCCCTTCCCTTACTAATTACCCATCATTCCCTTTATTGTTAACTTTTATTTTTATGTTTTCTCAGTTTCTTTCCAACGACTTTTTCCCCTTCCCTTACTTTTACCTGACTACTGTTTTTGTTTATTTTCTGTTTTTCTCTTTCGACGTTGTTTCCCCTTCTCCTCTTCCTATCGGCCGGTCTTTTACCATTTTTCTATACTTTGTGGTGGGGGGTATTGGTGTGAGACGGACCTGTACGTCTCAATATACATTACCTGAATATTACCAATGTTACATACACATTGTTATCAACCTTATATGTAACAGTTACAATATGTTGGTTATGTAACTGCAATATTATACCCTTTCATAACCTTTACATAACCTGAATATTACCAATGTTATACTCACATTGTTACACACATGTTATGAGACTGGTATACATTTTGGTAATGTAACCATGATGTTACCATGGTACGTTATATGTATATGACATACAGGTATCGAGTGAAACATTGCAGTGTTATTTCGATATTACATAACAGTTATACTACGCAAGTGTAACCTTGTGATATTAATTGTAACTTCCACGTTATGTTGCCATTACATGACTGGTTTACTGGGTAATTGAGTTGATTTCCATTGATGATTTACGGATGGAAAACAAGGTAGAGCGCGCGGAGTGCGCGTCTGAGCTAGTAATACAATACTTTTATGTTCACAAAAACTCGCCGATATTGTTTTCTTAAATCCAATAAAAATGATACATCGGCTAATCGGCATCGAAGATGCTGTGTTTTTCGCAAGTGGGATCTCGTATCCAAGTCAATCATCATATAAAAATGGGACCGAACAGTTTGTGTGACTAAGCCGGGACAGTCTTTTTGGCGACATTTCACGTTAAAGTAATTTTTATGAAATTTAATTGCATCTTGCAAAGATCCGATGCCTTTGCTGTTAATAGTTGTACCATTCACATCCAAGTACGCAATGTCGGTTGGTAATGACGAGATGCAGTGCGGGTTATCGCACGTAGAATCAATCATTGCACTTGGCTCGGAATAAGCGAATAGATATTTCCATATCGATGTTATAGCGTCTTCAGCAATTAGCTTATGAGGTTTAATCGTCGGAGCATTAGAGTCTTTTACAAGCGGATAAAACTCGTTAAGAAGAAGGATGCGCTGTAGGAGTACTTCCGCTGATGGACCGACATTAATGAGTTTGCATATGAATTTCAAAGTGCGATTGCTCGACGATTGTAGAAATGTTAGGTATTTTGCATCGTAAATAGCACCGAATTTTACAATATGAACGATCGCATCGAATCCACAAGCTTTCGGGTCAAGACAATTAAGTCCTTTACCCAGGGACGGAAGTCACGTCTTTGATATGGGAAGAATGACGGATTGGATAATGCGTTGATTTTGAGAAACATTGAAAGAAACGAGAGTTTTGCATAAATGCTTTGCTAACTCTATTTATTTGTGGATAATTCGCCGTTTGTTCCCTTTGTCTCAATGGTCGTCTAATAACCGTGGTTATAATTTATTTTATCGGTGTTATCGTTTTGAGATTTGGATTATGGTTGTTACATTTTCTTCATGGTTATAATGTTCACACCGTGATTACATGGAGATTAAATAGTTATAATATTAACACGTATGTCGAACGGTTTATAGTGTTCGCACAATGGTTACACGAGATTAAATAATTACAACATTTATACACGATTAAATAGTTGAAATAGTTGCAATGTTCAAGAAAACAATATAGTTCTTTGAATGCAATTGATTACAGCGGTTGTGATTTCAGATTTAGGCTGTATTCGATAATTAAAATAGATGTTGCAGAGTCTTGAAGTTGAAAGATACGGTGGTGATGCAAGGGTTTAGATTTGGTAATTTGAACACTTCGTGGTGGCTGAGACTTCTTTTGAGGAGAGTCTTTGACCGATATTGGAAGTTGAATTGCGACTGGACAATACATACAGTGAACCTTGCTGAATTTCAACTGGTAGACTTCGGTTCGGTACCTTTAGCCGTAAGGTTGAGATTGAGACTGCGACTGCTGGACTGGTACCACTTCGATGACTGCTGCGACTGACTGCTTGTTCACGACGACTTAGTCTTCGGACTTGATGTTGAGATTGAGACTGACTGGCGTAGCTTTAGCCGCGTGGTTTAAAATCGAGACTGCACACGTTGGCGCTTTAACTGAGACCGCTTGATTAAGATTGAGACTGAGACTTCGACCATGAGGTCGAGATGGAGACTGAGACTTTGACCGTGACTAAATGATGCTTAGCTCCGGCCACGGGCTGAGGTTGAGACAAGACTGCCCGATTGAGACTGGAGATTGACCGCGACCGGCTGCGGCGTAACGCCGGCCGCGGGGTTGAAGTCAAGACTGAACGCTGCTGTGTTCCCGGTCCTTCCTTTATATACCCCTTTTTCGGGGGTGGTCTTCTCTCGAAAGGTTTTCCACGTGTCGAAAACCTTGGGTGACTTCCCTCTCAAATCCTTGGTAATTTCACTAAGAGGTTCTCCTCGTATCGGTACTCGTGGTATTTCTTCGATTTCTGGCATAGTCAGTTTTTACGATCCTCCGGATATTAATAATCGTGGGTCAGAGGTGCCTCCTTTTATAGTTCAGTTGATGACTGTGATATCATCGGGCTTTGTGTCGGCTAAGCGTTTTCTTCTCTTTTCAACCTGTGCGAGGGGAGATTCGGCCGGTTCGGATGTTCAAGGTACCCTTGGATTTTCATGACAAAGCTCGCCTTTTTGGCGCCGATAGCTTTCATGAAGATTATTCAGATGTTTCTTATAGGTATGAGCTGGATACCAATATCAGATATAACTTCATTTAGCTGATTTCCATTTTACGAGGTGCTTTAAGTTTTACAAGCGTGCCTTTTTGGTGTTGCTTGTTCTTAACTAGAATATTCGCGTACCTCTTGTAGGCTTTGGCACGTGCTGTAGGAGAGAATGTTTCGCGGGGTGGTTCGGTCAATCGATGGGGTAACTGCAGTTAGTTTCCCAGTAGCGTGGTGGTCCAGGGATAATTTGTAGTGGGGTTGGGTTGGCGCGTGTCGCAAGTAGGCTTTGCGCCGGTGGTAAAAATCGAGGTGGCCTAGGAATTCTGGGAGTGCAGATTTTTATAGCTACGAGAAGGGGTTTCTTTTCCTTCTTCGATATTCCTGTATCGTATTGATTCGCGTTTCCACGTGTAACCCGTCCAAGGGGTGGTCTGACTCAGAGGTGACTCTCTCGTTGTGGTACATGTGGCAGATATTCTTCGAATTCCCGGTTTTATGATCCTTGAGTGCTGGTCCAAGTGAGTCGGTGGAGGCCTCTCTTTTTAACGACAAATTCGCCTTTTCGGCGTCGATAGTTTGTATATAGAATATTCTCGGATGCCTCTTATAAGCTGGGGCTCGTGCTGAGAGCGTCAGTAATCCGCGAGCTGGTTCGGTCGGACGATGGGGTTAACGAAGTTTATTTTCTGATGGCGTGGTGGTCCAGATTTAGTGGAGATATAGAGTGAGTGCGATGAAGCGGGGCATAACCTAACACAAGACGTGGATACAAGATGGAACTCTGAGTATGATATGTTTTACCGACTGTTACAAGTCCGAACGGCGCTGGGAGCTGCTCTATCGCTGCCGAAAATGCCGAATAATCTGTCGAACTCAGAATAGAATATTATACAAATGTACGCTGATGTACTTGGACCCTTTAAAGATGCGACAGTTGTTATGTCTGCTGAAAAGCATCCTACACTGTCATCATATATTCCGATCATTCGAGGTTTGATACATGCAACTCAGGATTTTATTAAGCGAAGAGAATAGCGAAGAAAACCGCAATTACCTCGGCAAACACTTACTGAGTTCCATGGAAGAACGTTTCAATGAAGTTTGTGAGAAGGAAAGTCTGCTATTAGCAATGATGGTGGATCCACGGTACAAAAATCGTCTACTGACCAGCGAAGAAAAAATCAGGATAGAGGAAATGCTGATCAAAAAAGTAATTGAACTTCAGGAAGTCGGCAGCGGTCAGAATGTTACAAAGGCAACTTCTACGATCCGCAAGTCGACAGAAGGTTCGTTCATTTGCCAACTATGGTAATTATATGAGATTAGATTAGAGATACTCATAAATATTATGATGAAATATTGCGCGTCCAGCTTCATGGCTAGTATTCATGTGTTATTCCTGAATCATTTGATCGCATGAACACGACAGCACATGTCGTGTTGATGCGATTAAAATGATGCGGCAAATTATATAAATTTCCTGTAGTCAAAGTTTCAATACAAGAAAATGTCACGCACCAACATAAGCGTTCGTTGTATAAATATTCTGAAATTTTCCTAGCCTCACTCGGCGCCAAACTTGTTGTGATCCGTTGCCAACCAGATTAAAAAACAGTTTGCGAGATAAACGCGATAAAAGTTGTAAAAAAACGGATTTTTTAAAGTGACCGTTCCAGGTGAAATTTTTTGAAAATGTTTTTTTTGCATTATCCGAAAATATGGACTGTCATCAAATAAACATACCGTGAAATTTTGGTCGCGAGATTCGAATTATTCGGGTCACTACAGCCTTTCTTAGAAACAGGCTTTTTTTATTTGAAAATTGCATGATTTTTTTCACGAAAAACTCCGTCCCCCCTACAGTTTTTCCATACTGATCAATGAACTTTATCGTTTTTTTCGTTCAGACAATTTTTAGTGGAGCTGGAACTTCCACCGTCAGACTATATTTTATTAAATCTCATTTTGCCATGGCCAAATAAATGTACATAGAAAATAAAAATAAAACATTAACGAATCGTTTCGTGTAGAACATAAGTAATTTGAATGAACAAAAACAACTTGGACTGATTATCTAAATCTATTCGAAAAAGAAATCATGATAATCAGCAATTTTCAAGCCCGTCTCACTGGAATGGTTCCTTCAATATGCACGAAATAATCTTATTTCGTCTTATTGTATGTAATGTTTATTGCTCCCCTCGGGGTTACAATGGGCTTCCGTACAATCTTCCATTTCCACTTATACTACTTAAAACTACTTAAAACTACTTGACTTTATTCGCTCGCTCTTACAACCTATTCCTCTCTTCCGCTCCGCTTTATTCCATTTTCCTTAGCCTATCTCTCTCTCTCCTCTCCCCTCGCCTCTCCGACTTCCGTTTCCCTCTTTCACTCCATTCCTCTTTCATTCCTCTTCCTCTTCGTTCCCTTCCCTGCCTAGTTCCCTTTCCCGTTCTCTCCTACTCTTCTCCAATCTCCTCATCCATTCTTCTCCTCCTCCTCCTTCATCCAGTATTTCTCTTATCCATTCCCCTATTCCTCTTTCCTCTCCTGTCCCTCCTCTGCACCTATCTATCACGTGTTCCCACGTTTCCAATTCCTCTCCGCACACTCTACACGTTCTGTCTTCCTCTGTTTCCCAATACCTTCCTTCCCGCATTTCATTCCCTAATCTGAACCTCGCTATTCTCCTATATCTCTCCTCGCTCATTCCTGTCTTTATGTACGCCGGTACACCTTCTGTCCTTATCTCTCTGTACCACCTATTGTACCTCGACTGTTCTATCCTTTCCTGTCTCTCTTTTTCCTGCCTCTTCCTTTCTTCTCTCTCTTTTCCTTCGTATCCCTCATTCCCTTGTTCCTGACCTGCCTCCTCCGCCCTTCCCTCTCTTCTCCTGAATTCTTCTCTTTCTTCTTCCCATTTTACTCTTTCCCTTCTCCCCCTTCTCTCCCTCTCCTTTATCTCCTGCCAGCATCTTCTTGCCAGCTCACCCTTTACTCAATTTCTCCTCATACTTCCATGCCCTTCGTCCTGCCCGTATCCCTAACTTATCTCTTTTTAATTCCTCCCTCACCATGTATCCTGGTGTCCTCCAATCCAGCCCCAACACCCATCTTATGTACCGCTCCTGCATCCTTTCCATCGTCTCCCTTTCCTTCCACCCCCATATCTCTGCTCCATATCCCATCACCGTCCATACCAGCGTATCAAAAAGCCACACTCTCCTTCCCACGTCGTTCCCCCATTTCCTCTTCCCTATTCCCCATACCTGCCTCATTATCGTGCCTGCCTTTTTTACCCTGTCTTTTATTTGCGCCTCCTGTCCTCCATTCCTTTTG
Source organism: Ophion obscuratus (assembly GCA_964007375.1). NCBI lineage: Eukaryota > Metazoa > Arthropoda > Insecta > Hymenoptera > Ichneumonidae > Ophion > Ophion obscuratus. Next base: position 816,512 of record OZ023323.1, on the reverse strand, counting down.
AAAATATACCCTAGGTATTTAAATTCTTTAACCTCTTCCATCCTCTCCCCCTTCCATTTCCATTCCTTCTCCTTAAACCTCCCTCCTCCTTTTTGAACCTCATTATTTTTGTTTTCCTCACATTCACTTCCAACTTCTTTCCTTCAAAATACCTTTCTAACTTTCTTATTACCTTTTCCATTTCCTCTTCCCTTTCCGCCATCACCACGATGTCGTCCGCGTACGCGAGTGTATATATCCGCTCCTTCCCTATTTTGACCCCTCCCCAATTTCCCTCTCTCAGCTCCTCCTCCAGATCTGCCGTCAAAATGTTAAATAATATTGGGCTTAGCGGACACCCCTGCCTTACTTCCTTTTCCGTCCAAAAGCATTCTCCTGTCTCCCCCCCTGCCCTCACCCTATTCTTCGTTTCCTCGTATATCTCCTTTATTCTTTCCCTCAGCCCCTTTCTTATCCCCCTCTTCTCCAGAGCCTCCCACAATACCTTCCTATCTGTCGAATCAAACGCCGCCTTTAGATCTACAAAAATCGCGACGAGTTTCCCCCTTTTCTTCTCTACCTGTCTTCCTATTACATAGTTCAATATGTATATATTGTCTATTGTCCCCATTCCTTTCCGGAATCCCGTCTGATTTTGCGGTACGCTCCCTCCTGCTTCCACTTCCTCCTCTAATCTTCCTGCCAATATTGTCGTGTATATTTTGTACAACGACGGCATCAGGGTGACCCCCCTATATTCTTCCACCCTCTTTCCCTCTCATTTCTTCACTATAGGTACCTTTTTTCCCTCTTTCCATTTATTTATTCCCTCTTTCCATTCTTCTGGCCATCCCTCCCCTCTCCATACCGTTCCGCATATTTCTCCCGCCCATTTAACCGCTTTCTCTCCTCCCCCTTTCCATGCTTCATTCGATATTCCATCTCCTCCCATCGCTTTCCCCTCCCTAATCTTTTCCACCGCTTTCCTTATTTCTTCTTCCCTTATTTCTTCCTCCTCGTCCCTTCGCCTTCCTCCTTCCTTTCCTCTTCCTTCTCCTCTTTCTGTACCTCCTAATAGTTTCGTAAAATACTCTCTCCACTCCTCCCCTTTTATCTCTTCACACACTCTTTTCCTCCTTTGTCTTCCTCTATTCACTATCTCCCATATTCTCTTTTCTGTCCTTGCCTCCGCTATCTCCCTTATCATCTTTTCTCTCTCTTCTTCCTTCTTTCTCTCACACAGTTCCTTGTACTCCCTTTTCCTCCTCCTGTATTCCTCCTTCTCTCCGCCGCTTCTCCTCCACTTTCTTAGTTCCTTTCTAACCTCCCTTTTCATTTCTCTACTTTCCTCGTCCCACCATCCTTCCCTTGCCGTCCACTTTTCCCGTCCCCCTCCCTCCTCACTTTCCCTCATCGCTGTCTTAATTTTTTCCGTTATTTCTTTCCTCCTGTCCAATCCATTTCCTCCCTCTACTTCCATTCTTTCTATTCTCCTCTTATATTCCTCCTTCATCTTTTACGACCATCTTCCGCTTCCCACCGTTCTTCCCTTCTTGCTTTGCTTCTTCCTCTCCCTCCTGCCCCTTTTTATTTCCACTATCAGCGGGTGGTGATCGGATTCCACCTTATCCCCCACCCACATGCTCTTCACCCCCTCCCTTGTCTTCTTATCCCCCAGCACGTAGTCAATCACTGTTTCCCCTCTCCCCCCTGTGTACGTGAACTCTCCTTCTTCGTCTCCCGCTATGTTCCCATTAAATATGTCCCATCCTGCCTCTTCTATCATTTTTATTAGCTTCCTTCCTTCGGTGTTTATTTTCTTGTCCTTTGACTTCCTCCCCTCTTCCTCCTCCTCATCCCTTCCGCCCCCTCCTTCCTTTCCTGCCCCCCCCCTGTTAAAGTCCCCCCCTATTATCACCCTTTCTTCTTCTGCTTGTGTCTCCGTGTATTCTTTTAATCTCTCTATCTTCCTTTCTATGTCCCCGTTTACGTACACTGCCACTATTACCCATGCCCCCTCTTCCGTTTCTACTTTCACTGTCATTATTCCTTCCTCCTCCCCTCTCCCTTCCGTTCTTTCTGCCTTCATTTCTTCTCTCACTCCTATTATCATTCCCCCCCCCCCCCCCCTCGCCCTCCCCTTCCTGTTTCTTTTCTCTGCCCACTGTGTAATCCATGTATATCCCTTTGGCAGCCTTTTCTTTATTCTCCCCCACCCCTGCTTTTCCACCAACGTCTCCATCATTACTATTATCTCCCACTCCTCCAGTCCCTTTCAGAATTCCTTGTCCTTATTCGTTAATCCCGCTACGTTCCAAAACGTCACCTTCCAGTTCTTCCCTTCCTCTTCCTTCTTTCCCCTCTTTCTCTTCCTCCCTTCTCCTCTCCCTACCCGTTTTTTGCTCCTTCTCTCGTATTCCTCCCTTCTTTCTCCTCGTTCCTAGTTCCCTCCCCTCTCCCTGCCTCCCGTTCTTTCCCCCTCCCGTCTTTCAGCTTTTCCTCCTGTTCGTCCCAGAACCATGTGGTCCCGTCCATCACAATCCTCCCATACATTACCCTTACTCTTTTTCCTCTTCTTTCTTCTTCCTCCCCTATCCTTCTCAGCCTCCATTGCATCTGTCTTTCCTTCCATGTTAGGTCGTCCGCTATTCTCTCTCTCCTTCCCCTTAGTTCCTTCTTTTTCATCATTACTTCTTTTTTCCCTTCCAGATTTTCCATCCTAACCACTAACATTGTCCCTTTTCCCTGTCCTATCCCTTTTCCTACTTCTCTCACTTTCTCTATCCTGCCTCGTACCCCTATTTGTTCTAGTATCCTTTCCGCCATTTCTTCTATTGTCCCTTCCTTCGTTGCTCCCCTTATTATTAGATTCTTCCTTCTGTCCTCCCTTTCATTCATTTCCATTTTTCTTTCTATCTCTTTTATCCTTTTCTCTGTTCTTCTTTCTTCCCCCTCTCTTCCCTCCTCCCTTTCTCCTCCCCTATCGCTGCTTTCCCTTTCTACTTCGAGCATCCTTAAGGCCTGCATAGACTACGACACTTATTGCGACACAAATGTCTGACACTAATGTCCGTTCTGTTCACACATAAGACGGTTTCGGTGTCCCAGAAAGTGTCTGTACTGTGATGTCGCTACACAAGTGTCTCAGGTGTTCACACACAAAACTACTGACACAGCTGCAGTACCCGCTCGGACGCCATGGAGAAACGTCGTGCGGCGGCAGCCGTAATTTCGTGCGCTGTTATTAAGGGGCTATACCAGTGCGACACTTTAAAAAGATCGATTTTTTTGCCTTTTTCGACAGTTTATTCTTTCAAGAATATCATTATCAGTTAAATTATATATGTCAATATCATTTTATCTTGCAAAAATCGATAGTTAAATCCCTAAACGCATTTTTCTCGAAATGAGATTTTTCAAATATGCTGACAGTGTAACTCAAATATGTCCGATTGACTTGAAATTTGAACTGAGTACTCTTGAATATATTTACTCTACAATGACGTAGGATATTTTTGATTGGATAAAAATTGACGATTTGGCATTGAAAAAAACGACCATTTTATAGGCAAGAAAAGAGACTTTTTTCATAACTACGCTATTTTGTTAGAGTTTGATATTTTTCAAAAATCCTACGTCATTGTACAGGAAATACCTTCTAGTTTAACGACATTTTTTTCCTTTTTCGGTTTCAGCTACTCAATCAGCCGGAATCATGTCAGCAGTGGAGGAACTTTTTTTTGCGCCTGCGAAGGCAGCACATTAGTCGCTTGGATCTCAATATTTACCTATGAAAAAATTATTTAATATAGGTCAAATATATTTTTAATTTTCCAAAAGATTTAATTGAGTACTTTTCGTCCAAAAAGTCCTGAAAATCACCCAAATTTTCAGCGTTCACACTGGTATAGCCCCTTAAGCTGTGTTCTTAAATTATGAATTTTTCTGCCAACTTTAGCCGATATTGTGACAAACTGTTCCGCCAAGCATTGAAGTGCTGCCTGTTTTTTTACTCTATTTTTTATAATCAGCACCACATATTTGCCAAAGTTCAGGCAGTCCTTCCACAAAAAATATCAAATTTTTAATGCTCTCCTTGCTCCATGTAATGGCCATTTTGATTTAACGCGGGTCGCGAGTGTCTGGATAATTTCGCGCCGGTTCGAAAACTTGGACACTGCCGCAGACACTCCGACACAACCTGTTCACACGGCGCTCGACGCGACACCTAGCGAGATGTCGCAATAAATGTCTCGAGATCAGACAGTGGTGTTCACACACAGACACTCGATGTATACATTGAGTGTATACACCAAAGTGTCGTAGTGTAAACCTACCTTTAGCCTCTCACTTATCCGTTCTATTTCCTGTTCTTGTCTTTCTACTCTTTCCATCCTCCTTTCCATTTCCCCCACTCTCCCTCCATCTTTCCTCTGCTTGTCTCATCTCCCCTCTCATTCTCCTCAATTCCTCCTTGATATTTCTTACCCTCTCCTTTACTTCTCCCATGTCTCCTCTTACCTCCTCTCTCATCGCTTTTATCATTTCTTTCACACTCTCCTCCTCCTGCCTCCCTTCTTCCGGTGACCTTTGCACTTTCCTGCTTTTTTGAAATATTTCTCGCTCCTCCTGCTCCCTTTCCTCCATCTGCTCCCTCTTCCTTTTCCACATTTCATTTATTTCCCCCAGGCTCGCGCTCCTTTCCTTTAGCAGTCTCTCCGCATTTGTTTTCCTACCTTTTCTTTTCGCCTGCTCCTCCTCCTCTTTCCTCTCCCCTCCGTCATTCTCCTCTTCTTTTCTCTCCTTTCCTTTCCCCCTTTCACTCATCACCGGCTCCTTTTTTCCCTATCTGGACAATTTCTCCTCTGCCCTGTTTTACCTACCATTCGTTCCTGTTTTATCCTCTTTTCTCCTTGCCTTTCCTTCCTTTCCGTCTGATGTCGCCACCGGTCTCTCGTCTCGCCTGTCCTTTCTTTCTCCCGCTCGTCCCCTCTACGCCGTTCCGTTCTTCTCTCTGTTCCCCTAACCTCTTTTCCCACCTGTCTGTTCTTTTTCTTTTTTATCCGGCCTTCTCTCCCTCTTTTTCTACTTCTCTACTCACCACCCTGCTTCCCCTCCTCACTCTCTGGCCCTTTCCCTTTCTCTCCTCTTCCTCTATCCTCCTTTTTTCACCACTTTCTCACCACTCTGTCACGCACACAACTTTTCTCGTTTACTCCGGAAATGGAAGTCCATTTCGTCTTATTAAAATCGATTTGTATTGAAATATATTAAATATATATATTCTTTAACGCGGAGCTGTTTCTTGATAATTTTGGCTTGAGAGTCAAGGTGTTAATAAAACATTATTAATTGCAGGTGAACCACCGTCGAAATTATTCAAATATCTCGCTACGATTGAAATCGGGGAAGTAAATGACAGCAATACACCGCTTCTCGAAGTGACAAAATATTTGTCCGATAAGGTGTCTCCATCAACGACAAATGCTAAATCCTGGTGGAAAATCAACTGCCAACATTACGCAGGCATTTCCAATGTTGCGGCAATTTATTTGTCCGTACCGGCTACTCAAGTACGCAGCGAATGCACTTTTTCGACTGCCGGAAACATCGTCACACCTACACGCGCCAGGCTCATAACGGAACACGTCGGGGAGCTCTGCTTCTTGCATTATAATCTTTAAATAAACATAAATTATAGGAAAAACTTTTCATTTCAAGAATACAAAAAAAAACTTTTTTGTATACAATACTTATATTAAATATTAAAATATTAAATAAATATAAATATTAAAATTGTTAAATCAATTATTTTTATTTCTTATGATCTTCAACCTATCGGCGAAGGGTAGAAAACATAAAGCTGGAGTATATTTCTTCTGTTTTCATCTACTTTGAAACGAAATTTGAAATATTGTTACGGCAACACGGCTTATCGAGTACCTGATGTGAGACGAGTAGGGGTGTGCGGGTACCCGATTGACTCGGGTACCCGATGTTCGGGTCGGGTCGGGTACCCGACGGGCTTCGTTTTTGCATTACCCGCCACTATCGGGTACCCGAAATTGGTTTTCGGGTATTCGTAAACGACTCACAGATCCGTATCTATTATTTAAATTTATTTTTATTTTTTATCTAGGTGGATCGATCGAATAATGGGAGAAAACGAAAACTTGAAGACGGCGATAAATCGAATAAATCATAATGCTGTAAAGATCTTTTTTCGTCTCACTTCTCTATTCTTTATTCTTACATTCTTTGTCTTGTTTATGTTTCGTATTTCGCTTGCATACAATGTAAACACTTGGAGCTTGGGAGCAAACTGCCACAGCTACTTCTCTTCTTCTGGCGCTCACCACCGGGAGAGAGTTCTCTCCCGCGTCTTGTCTCCACGCGTCGCCACACGACTCTTATAATCTTTGCTGTTCTCATGCACGTACTATTCGGCTTTTTCGATTTGTGTGCCAATCGTTAAGTTGCTGAGCAAGCGAGCACTCGTAAACGTCTCTTTATTGTTTCTTGTTTCACCTAATCTTAATAATTTAATAATGTCAGTCGCAAAATCTTTAGAATCGAGTGATAGTCGATTGATCGTTAGTGAAATTAAATCTGACTGTGACACTGAAGAAGAATCCGATAAAAGTGGCGGTACAGAAGGTGGTAGCCACTCGGAGACTGTGAAAATATTGAAGGAAAAGAAAAGGAGTCCCGTATGGGATTTTTTCGTTGCGGTTGATTCGACAGGTGAGTTGAATTTGATCAACACAAAAAATTGTTCAGTCATTGTTATTATTACATTCATTCAACTAGCATCTTCTTTACAGTAATCCATGCTTTCGTGAAACTTCTGCGTAGGTATTGTAAGTGACTCTCGAAGTGTATTTTTTTATGAACTTCTAATTTTTCATTTTCAACCCTCTTCTCTAACACTTTATATTTGCAATTATAAGGAAATATAAGCGGTTACACCTGAATTATTATCAGAAAATTGCAGAGGACGACGATAGATTTACTTTTATAGTTCAGATATTTCTATATCCACGAGTTGCTCGATTGAGATTGGCAGCGAAACCGGAGATACCTTTGAAGCATATATTGGTTGGTTGATTTGATACATCGACGTATAGTTTTAATTTTTATTTTAATTTAACATAAAAATTAGAACTATGCGTCTCATTCGCAAGTAAAATTTAATTTGGAGATGTACGAGGCACACAATACGGATTCCGATTTGGCGATTTCGACGAGTGCGGTTATTGTGTGCTCGCGCGCGCGCGCGTGTGTGTGTGTGTGTGTATTGTTGTGACGATTTCGGTTACTCAATAAAGTACGAGTATTCCCGTCCGATTACGGGTACTCGAAAAATTCGGGCTACCCGAAAAATTCGGGTACCCGATCCGAATCATAGTCTAATTACCCGACCCGACCCGACCCGACCAATTCTGCTACCCGCACACCCCTACTAATAGCAGAGCACGATCCAGATCTGCCATAGCTTCGTATGAAATTGTCGCTCCACACTCTCGAATCCATTCACGGAGCCAAAACGATATAAAAGAAGCATCGTGCTTCTCAGATAGCATTTGATAAACCGGTAAAGTTTTGCCCTCGAAATTAATCGTAACTGTGTAAAGAAAAATATGACCGGTTTGGTGTCCTGGAAAAATTCCGAATTTTTTGACTACTTTGCCCGTAGCGTCAAGACATATTTGCGAAGAACTCTTTTTTATTCTACAGTATTCTTTTTCGATGAATACTTGTTCCGGACTGCAGTAAAACACGAAAAACTTCTTTGCACCGATTTCACGAATGCTGTGTGCATATCGAAAATTTTGCATCATGTTCTGGATGTTCGAAATCATTTCCATCTTCTTTATCGATATTATTCCGAGATCTTCTTTGTTTTGTTCCATTTTGGCTTGGCTGAGTACGTTACTCTTGCTGATCCATCGTGGTTCGTTCTCACCAAATTCCATATTTTTCGAAAGAACATTTTGTCGATAATCCGCCACTCTTCGCCGTTTCAATTCTTTTGCTACTGATTTGCATTGTGGTCCATTCAATGGTCGTTTCACTTCTTCGTGGTAATCCATACGAGTGTCGCGTGTTTTAGTCAGCAATTTCATTTTACCGTCGATGGGTTTTTCGATTGTGGTACCGACGATAACATTTGAACATTTTTTACTTTTACATATACCTTTAAATTTCAAAAAATATCCAGATATCAGATCGATGCAGTTATCATTATCATCGGTTTCTTCTGAACGTATGTATGTGGGACCATTTTCCGATAAACGCACACGAAAATTTGTATTTATTCCAAAATGCTTTCGTGATAACGTTTGGCCAAATTCGCGATTTCAATTTGTTTTCTTTTGATTCGATGCTTCCTCAGGTTTTATCAACGCCCACTCGACAGATGACAGAGTCAAAGGGAAGACATCAGTTTCTGGATCTTCATTCTCGTCATCGCGGTACGACGACACGGAAGATTCCGAATAATTGGATGACTGATCGACAAAATCCTCATCAAGGACGGAATAAGTTTTTAGGGGTGATTGAACAACGATATCCGAGTTACGACGAGCTGCGTCAAGATGACCGTTTTTGTTCACTCTCACGTGTGTGTACACCGAATATGGTTTCCAACGGCCATCAAGTTCATTACTCATGTCTTTCCAACATTGTGAGTTGCTCGGTGGAAAATCATTTGTTTTGAAGTTGTGGATTTGTATTTTTGAATCAGTTGAACAGCCTCGGTATCAGAAACGCTGCGTGATCTATCCATTTAGAAATAAAAAAAAATACAATCTGCTTTTGCAAGTTATAAAAAACTTTATTCATATTAACATCAATAGCGGTCAGATTTCACGAAAGGATTTCGATTTTTTTTCACTCCAAATTTGAAGATACTTTATTTTTACAGGTACTTATTAATTGGTGTAGTAAGCATACAAAAGAAACGTCGGAAAATTGACGACAATTTTTTTTAACCCTAACTTCGACTATGGTGGGAACCACTTTCACGACCTTCCTTCCACTAAAAATGACAGTACGAAAATGAGGCCGAAATCGTTGGCTCCGTGTGTTCTCAAGACTGATAAATTTCAGATTCAATTAGTGGCTTGAATTTGACAAAAAATGCCGGATTCTCAATTCGGATTGAGAAGATTGAGGTCATGCTCAGACAATTAGCTCTATTGTACCCTGATGTATTGAAAGAGTTCGACTATCCACTAGGCTTGCCTGTATTTAGATATAATTTGGTGTCCGCAAGGGAACTAACGGTTACATTTGTGAACTTAGAAAAGACGCTTTGAAGCTCTCGAGGACTACCACATCGAAGCGTGTTGAGCCCTGTTTTGTACACAATATATATAACAAAATTAGAGTTAAATGTTGTTGACCGATGCAAAATTGCTCCATTTGCCGATGACGTTATTGTTGACAGGGAAAAACATAGTATACCCTCGGCTATTACGTTGATTGAAAGATCTGTTACTTGCTTGAATAGCTTCCTCGAAAACAGCCGACTTCAGATGGCACTGGAAAATGTAGCAACCCCGTTATCTCTGAAGACCATTAGTTCAACTATTTTTTATTTGCTGTGTGGCTGAAGTATTTATTCGTTAGTAAAAGGAATTCATGAGTTCCCTCTAAATTCTTTAATTATTTATTTAGTACTAAACAGTATTATTCATGAATTGAATTCCAATTAAATCTTAGGTACATACTAAGATTCATCATTAGAAAATTTAATTGAATAAATATTAATAAATGTGGCAACACTGTAAAAGAATTGCGGCGATTCCTCGAGAAACTTGTATTACATATATTAAATATTGGATCAAATTGTTTGCCAAAGGGCGTACGCTAGATAAAAACTTGATAACATTGTACCAATTCAGTCGATTTCCTTGAAATGTTGAATGTATCTTGAAAAATACATTGTCTATGGAAGTACGTAAGATTTTTTTTTTATATTGTGTTGTTTTTTTATTATTAACAATTATCTGACGGTTTTTAGGCGAATTTTTGGAAAGTGAAAAATTTACCTAAAATATCGTCAGATGATTGTTAATAACAAAAAAACTATAAAATATAAAAAAAATCTTACGTACTTCCATAGACAATGTATTTTTCAAGGTATATTCAACATTTCAAGTGAATCGGGTTAAAATTGTCTGAGTTATATTTCCGGCCAACTCAAAAAATACAGTTTTGAGATAAACGCTGCACAGCCGCCATTTTAAAATGAATCGCTTTAAAAAAATGTTCGTATACAGTCACCGATATGTATGATCAACATCCTTTTTTGTGATCACGATTTATTTTGTAGTTTTTCTGAAAAAAAATCCCGAAAAAGCCTATTTTTTTGGCCTCTAGGGTGGCCTAACCCTTTGGCAGTCCTATCGCCAGGCTTCAATCCATAGGATTTTCATTCCTTTTTTTTTTTGAGCTCCACTAAACATCTTAATAATCGTCTTTGTAAAATTTTAGGGTCGATTGCCGAGAAAAAAATATTAAAGTTGCGTATTTTTGTGATGGAATTCCGAGACGACATACAAAAATCCAATTTCCCGTCGCTACAAACGTGTATATAACAGTGGGAATCCGTCAGATTCTTATAAATAATCAGATTTACATACCGAACACTTGAAGTAATCCAATGCTGTAAGAAAAAAATGACGCGTATTGATCTCATTTTTATGTAATATCAAGTTTAATTCGAACTTTCGGTATTGGATTTATACCACTTGCTACGATATAGAGACATGACTGCAAAGCAACAGCTGACTATAGCCCTAACCTTATCTTACTCATTCGAATTTCCACACATATATCATTTTCAACCGACATATTTCGCCGACACAATGTTTCCACGCTTTCCAGTAGTAGTGGCCCGATTGACAATGCTTTATATTTCTCAAAATTGGCATTGTTTTGGCAGATCGACGTTGAAAAGCATGGAGGTTAAACTCGCCTGGTTGAGTAAGAAGAGACGGAGATAAAACCAATGTTGCCAAATATCTAACCTAGAAATACTGTGCGAATCATTGGAATAACGATTTTTTCATTTTTCTAATTAAATGTGAACTTTCATTAAGGGGTAAGGCCACTATAACGGCCCAAAAAAAAAAGGTTTTTTCACTAATTTTTTGCTCCCGAAATTGAAGGTATTTGAAAAAAAACTTTTAATGGTGTTATCGGGCATACATTAAACTTTATTATAAAATTTTTTTACAGTAAAAAAAAACAAAATGGCGGTTCCACAGCTATCTTCCCGGGACATGTTTTGCTTCCAGGGCTCCGCGGCACGCAGCACCACTGGTGCACTTTTGAATCTAGAACAACAAAAAAAAAACCATTAATCTAGAGGGCTATAGCTAGAGAATGTCGATCGGATTTTAAAAAGTATCAATTTTTGTGGATTTGGCGTGCGTTTGAAAAAAAAATTGATTTTTGACGAAAAAAACGGCAAGTTTTTTGTTAATAAAAAATCAATAAATAAAGTTCTTGAAAATTCCGATCGACATTCTCAAGATAATGTAAATGTTCACATCTGGTTAAAATTTCAAGTAAAAAAAATGAAAATTGTTCGAGTTATGCTGCGTGCCATTTTGAAAAACCATGTTTCGAGAAAAACGCGTTTAAAGTTTTGCGAATAGTTTTTTATTGGAAAAAATTAAAAAAAGAAGTTTCGGAGAAACTTAAACTATTTTTTATTTTAAACTTAAACTATTTTTTAAGCCAATAAAAAAAAATCGATTTTTCAAAAAATTTACAGTGGCCTTACCCCTTAAACAGTTCAGACATGCAAAATTTTAGTTATTACAATTTTTTTGCATATGTTAAAACTATTAATTGCACAAGTCTCAAGTATGATCAGTGGTGTGACTAGTGTGAAGCGATAGGACTACCTTAACTCAACCTCAGACAAATTAAATAAAAAACATTTGCGTACAATTCGTTGTTGTATGTCTACCTATTCATTCCGAGAAATATACAATTCTTACTTGATTCTCGAGCTTCATTCGCAATGGAGAAAAAAAAGATATCAATTTTAAAACCACCTATTCCATCATATTCGAGGGTACCCTTTCAATTAGTGAGATCAGAATTGCATTATAATGGCTCTAAAATCCACCATGGCGCATTTAAAATTAAGAATTTCATAATTCTAATAAGTTCATATTTAAAATGAGCCATATTGGTATGATAGAGTCATCACAATACAATTCTGACTTCACTAATCAGAAGAGCACCCTCGAACCCGTGGACTAGGGAATAGGTTTTGGAACTAATTTGTTTTCCCTGTTAAGTATGAACCTTGAAAATCAAATAAGAATTGTGCAATTTTCGGACCTCATGTATTAACGAAAAATTGGTACGATAATGAAAACAACTATTAGGTCGAGTCATAAACAACTTCCGATGCAGCTAGTAAAATCGATTGAAAAAAGCGGTAGTTATTTATGATTCGACCTAATAAAAACCGAATACTGACTGAGTATGTCCGATGTTACTTATACTTACAATATGATACGTATAAACAATATCTAACGTTTGTTGGAAAGCACCCAGGGATATATCCTTATTAAATGTGAATGATATCAACAAAACATATCGTGCAAACATTGCTCACAAGTGCACACTTTTTTCATTCGTTCAGCGTCAACCAATAGACGTGGAAAAGTTTTGCTATCAAACGAAAACGAACGAAAATGGATGCGGGGTCTTGGTCTTTCGAGCCGCGACATCACGAAGACAAAAAATGTTTGCAAACAAATCAACAAACACACGCAAAATACAATCGGGCATTTTTTTTTTAATAAAATATTTCAACCACGCGCACTGAAAATCACGAACACTTTTTTATACGTTTACCACCAATCGATATACGGAGAGAGGAGACACGCGATCGAACGAGGGTAATCAAATGTGGATTTCGCGTCTTTCGAGACGCGAAATCACGAAGTGAAACAAATTTTGCAACCAAATCAAGAAACGCACGCAAAATAAAATGGAACAGGTATTTTTTCGAATAAAATATTTCGACCACGCGCACTGAAAATCACTAACCCTTTTTTATTCGTTCGCCGTCAATCGATATACGCGGAGAGGAGACTCGTGATCGAACGAGACCGAACGAAATAGCAGACCGAGCTGTGTTTTTCGAGAAGCATAAAGAAACACGTAAAAAAATTCGCTCAGTTGAATCGAGAAACACGCGCAAAAAACCAATATTAAATGGAGAAAACTTTTAGCTGAATAGGCATGTCTCGTTCTCTCGAGAAATTATCAGGCACTTTTTTCTTGAATTTTATGTTAATTGTAACTATATATATATCGAAAGATTGCGAGCATTTGAACGTGATATAAAAATAATAGGCTGCCCTACATTTGTATGTATTATCTTCAAGTTCTATCGATACTTACGTGCAATGAGAACCGCGAAGAAGTACTCTATCTATACGACTACCGAGTCGACGACTGATGACGACTAGCGGGTGACCGAAAGGAGAGTGAAGAAGCATTGGTATTCGGTTCAGCAACGGACTGTCCATTATAAGGAAAAAATCGTCGACCGCTGTTGGACTCTGATAATACGAGAAGACACTTGGTGTCAGTATCTGTCTTCGGTTGAATCAGAAAACTTACGCAACATAATTCGGAAATTCGATTTTTTTTTCTATTTCGAGAAATTTAGAGATCGAACGAGAGCGAAAAAATATGGATGCTGGGCCTTTGTCTTTTGAGAAGCGATATCACGAAGACAAAGAATTTTTGCAACCGAATCGAGAAACGCAAGCAAAATAAAATCGGACCATTTTTTTCGAATAAACTATTTCGATCACGAACACTGAAAATTACGCCCATTTTATTGTATGCATTTACCGCCAGTGAGTATACATGCCGAGTCTTTATCTTTCGAGACGCGAAATTATGAAGTCAAAAAAATTTTGCAACCGAATCAAGAATCGTACACAAAATAATATCGAACAATTTTTTTCTAAATAAAATATTTCAACCACGCGCGAGGAAAATCACGAACACTTTTTTATTCGTTTACCGCCAATCGATATACGCGGAGAGGACACACGCGATCGAACGAGAACGAACGGGAACTAACGAAAATGCATGTCGGGTCTTTTTCTTTCAAGACGCGAAATCACGATTTCAAAAAAAAATTGCAACTGAATAAGAAACGCACGCAAAATAAAATCGATTTTTTTTCGAATTAAATATTTCAACCACGCGCACTGAAAATCACTAACGCTACTGTATTCGTTTACCGCTAATCGATTGAGACGTATAGGTACGTCTCAGGTGCGAGCGCTCCCGAAACGCGAAGGCCAACAATGTTATTGCGGGCGGTCATTGCCTTCGTGCGATCCTCGATCTCTCGGTGGGCATATTGGGAATCGAAAAGAGTCAAGTGGGGGAAAAAGATTCGAGAAAAATCGACGACGACCAAGGCACTTGGGAAGGGGAACAAAAACGCGGTAAAACATGAGTATAAAAGAGCCGTTCTGGGGCCACAAAAAGGTCTTCTGTTTTCGACCTCCAATCCTGACGCAAGTAGCGAAAGAAGGTATCGGTACGAGCTGCAAAGCGAGGAAGATATCGGAGTAAGGAAAGCGTCAGGGGAAAGAGGAAGGAAAAGGAGCGAAATAAAAAGAGACATTATTGGTTGACATTTCACTGCTCATTGCGGCATTAATAGTGAAAAGGCAGCGTTCAATAATCCCGATTAAGGAACGTGTGATTAGGCGCAAGTAGCGAAAGGGAGTCCTAACGGATACCCGATTAAGGAACGTGCCAATTAACGCAAGTAGCGAAAGGGAGAGATGAATGCGCTCTAGTAACGAAAATGCTGCGATTAAGAGAGAAATGAAAACGGAGGTCTCATAGAATAATAAAAAGAAAAAAGATAGAAATGAAGTAGAGAATTTAAAACCGCGAGGATTCAAAACAAATCCAGCTGACGAGTCAGAAACGTCAGAGCAAGGAAAGAAAGAGAGGGATATAACGGCCGGCTCGCACCGAGAGATAGAGAGAGAGAAACAAACAACACATGGGCAGTGGCCGCGGCAGGTCTATCCGTCGAATGTGACAGATCCGCGCGCGAAACACACACGCGAAAACACACAAATACAAAGACACGTTTAAACACTGCGGCTCACTACACTCAAACACACACACGTCACACATATACAAATACACGAAGCGAAGATACACACACAAACACACATATAACCACGGCGGCGAACGCACCAGATTAAAGGAGACACGTACATGACACACACGCGCTGAAGAGAATTAAAACCGAAACCGGGAAAGATTCGCGAGCGACACAAACAAACATACACACACACACATACAATACCCATCTGCGAGCGACAAAAAACACACACCCTACATACACTACCTACCGGCGACGAGGCGATGACACACACACACACACACAGTCAAACAGATGCGTACACAAAAACATGCAGCGCGAGTTGAGCGAAACTCGACACATACACACATGCAAATAAGCAGAATATCGGGCAAGCGAAGCGCCCAGCGACGAATTTTAAATGTACAGGTGCATTCACAACAGATTGTACAAACGTTAAGAAGAAATTGAGCAATAAATCTACAATTATTATTTGCGAAAAAGGTCTCTACTAATTTGCTCCCTAATCGAGTCCCGAACGCAAATAAATTTAATGTAATTAGGGGTGACCCGTTACACGATATACGCGGAGAGGAAACACGCGATCGAACGAGGGTGATCAAATATGGATTTCGCGTCTTTCGAGACGCGAAATCACGGAGTCAAAACATTTTTGCAACCGAATCGAGAAACGCACGCAAAAGAAAAACGAACAATTCTTTTTTTCGAATATAATATTTCAACCACGCGCACTGAAAATCACGAACACAGTTTTATTCGTTTACCGCCAATCGATATACGCGGAGAGAAGACCCGTGATCGAACGAAAATTGATGCGAGGCTTTCCCTATCGAGACCCGTAAAGAAACACGTCAAAAAATTAGCTTAGTTGAATCGAGAAAGACACGCGAAAAAACCAATTCTAAATGGAGAAAAATTTCAACTGAATAAAAAAATGTCATTCTCTCAAGAAATAATCACGCGCTTTTTTTCTTGAATTTTATGTTAATAGTAACTATAAATATATCGAAATATTGCGGGCATTTAAACGTGGTGAAAAAATAATTAGCCGCCCTGCACTCGAATGTATCATCCTCAAGTTACTTCTATCGATACTTACGTGCAATGAGAACCGCGAAGACGTATTCTATCCACACGACTGATGGCGACTAGATCACCATTAAAAAAATGGTCGACCGCTGTTGATGTCTGAAAATGTGAGAAAAAACTTGGCGTCAGTATCTTTCTTCCGTTAAATCAGAAAATTCGCGCAACACAACTCGAAATGAATTTTTTTTTTTTCGTTTTCGAGAAATTTAGCGATCGAAGGAGAGTGAACCAATATGAATGCTGGGTCTTTGTCTTTTGAGGCGCGAGATCACGAAGTAAAAAAAAACTTTGCAACCGAATCAAGAAACGAACGCAAGATAAAAGGACAATTTTTTTTCCGTATAAAATATTTCAACCACGCCCACTGAAAATCACGAACACTTTTTCATTCGTTTTACCACCAATCAATATGTGCAGAGGAGACACGCGATCGAACGAGAACGCACGAATGGATGCCGCCGGTTCTTTGTCTTTCGACACGCGAAATCACGAAAACAAAAAAAGATCGCAACCGAATCAAGAAACGCAAGCAAAATAAAATCAAATTTTTTTTTTCGACTAAATATTTCAATCCCGTGCACTGAAAATCGAGACTTTTTTTATTCGTTTACTGTCACTCGATATACGCGGAAAGGACACGCGATCGAACGAGAATGAACGAGACTGGATGCCGGGTCTTTGTCTTTCGAGACGCGAAATCACGAAGACAAAAAAATGTTGCAACCGAATCACGAAACGCACGCAAAATCGACATTTTTTTTCGAATAAAATATTTCCACCACGGGCATTGAAAATCACGCGCACTTTTTTAATTCGTTTACCGCCAATCGATTGTAACGGGTCGAAATATCGTTACAATACATTTGTTTGTTCGAGACTCGATCAGGGAATAAATTAAATGAGACTCAGGTATTTTGGTGGTAATTTACAATAAAAAATGGTTTATTCAATTTTATGGATGCGATACAATGTTATTTAACGCCGTATATAAGTGCAATGTGTTGTTTGTGTTGTTTTCGTGTAATTCATCAATAACTAATGCGTCGGTCGATACAGATTCGCGGAGTTACCCGAGTGGTAACATTCTGGAGCACCGCCGGTATTGATTACCATGCGTCGGTAACCGTAACCCCTTTATTACCGACGCTCGAGGCGCGAAGGGTCGTAACGCGGTAGATCGCGGCGCGCTGGCTCGTCACGGTCGCTGCCCGCCCTTTGTTTACCAACTCGCGTTCCTTCTGATGTCGCTCGCCCCGGTCCATTTTTTTGGTTATTTCTTGCCTTTTATAATTCGATTGTACTAATTAGGATATCGGTGTGTTCGCGGATATATGTGTGTGTGTGTGTGATTTCGCACCTCCTGTTACCTCCTGTCCCTTTATTTTCTCCTGATACTATTTATCTATGTAATTAACAATAAATCGCTCCTTTTTGCTATTAATTAATTATATGATAATCCCGTTTTATTTAACTCGTTATTTTCTCGATCCGCGGGTCGGTATTCGCGAGAGGTTCCCTATCTTTACGTACTTAATTATTTTTTATATGCTTTTCCCTAGTATTCCTCTCGTGCTCCCCTCCCATGAACTAGTGATTATTCCAAGTTTAATTAGTGAATTATATTTTCTTCTCTTCATAGACTTTATTTTGAATATTTTTGCTCCATTCAGATTCCCTTTCTGTTTCTTTCCCTTGGCAATGCTTTCCTTTATCCCTTTTTGGGAGTTCGTATTCACGTCTCAAAGTACTCGTCCAATCCTCGGAATATGAAAGTGCTTTTTATAAGTAGACGACTCCATTCGTTCAGTTGTTTCGGTTTTCCTCAGTGATGCTTTCTCCACCCTTAAGAGTTAATAATCGCGTCACCTCGTACTTCTCGATTTGCCCGAAAGAATATGAGTTCTTTTTGCAAATAGATGACTCCAGTTATTCGTTTTTTTTTGTTTTCCTCAGCAACGCTTTCGCCACCCGTAAGACTTAATAATCGCGTCACTTCGTACTTCTCGATTCTCCAGAACGAAAAGAGGAGTGCCTTCTTCCAAAATTCCCGTCCATATATACCCACATTTTCTCGCCTTTTCACACCCCTTCTCTTACGTATTCCCTAATTGCCTTTATTGTTAACTTTTTCTCCTTTCTTAAATAAATCTTACTTCTTCTCTGTTTTTGTGTGGTTTCCTTCGTTTTCTTTTCCTTGTCATCCTTCTTGCTTCGCTGTTCTGCCTTCGACTTTCCTCTTCCCTTACCCTTGGTTATTGTTAACGTTTCTTCTTTTAATTAAACTAGTTTCCCTGTATTCTGTTTTTGTTCCTTTTCTTGTTTTTCTCTTCACTATCTTTCTATTTGCTTATAGTTTTGTTTATATTTCTGTTCCGGTAGTCCGTTATGCCCCCATCCCCTACTCCTATCATGAAGTCGGTTGGCTTCTGACTGCATGGTGGGGGTTTTTTTATTTGTGAGACGGACCTGTACGTCTCACGATATACGTGGAGACGCAATCGAACGAGGTTGATCAAATGATTAAATAACGAAAAAAAAAAAACGGAAAACCGATATTCAATGGAGAAAATTTTTACCTGAATAAAAATCCTGTGTACTTCTAAGAAATTATCATGCGCACTTTTTTTTATTGAACTTTATGTTAATTGTTACTATTTCCAAACGACTACTGAGAAGGCGACTGACGGCGGCCGATGACGATGAGCGAATAACCGAAAGGAGAGCGAAGAAGCCTGAGAGAAGACCGTCTGAGCGATATTCAATGAGAGCTTCACTCTCCTAGGGCTTTTCCGGAATACCTGCGCGTCCATTGGATATCGCTCATCACTCATCGCTCATCGCTTATCACGCGCAGTGTGCATAGACCCTTATACACGGAAAGAATTTATAAAGAAATTTTACTGTGAAATCACGGTAAAAATTACTGTAAAAATTTGAACGTGGGGACAAGTGTACCCAAAAGTATAATTTGCCACTGATTTAGTATATTTTGACCTCAGGCATGTAAAAATTCAAGCGCATAACGTAATTTTTACAATAGTCTCAGTACAAATTCTGATACATTCTGACGTAGAATTTGTAGGTTGAATTGTGAAAAATGTCCGATATCTTACGGTGAAATTCTCACTATACCACCATAGAATTTACAAATCTCCACAGTAAAAATTACCTGCATGAACCTGAAGTTTCTAAACTCCCTAGTGAAAAATTAATTCCCTGTGATTGAATAAATTTTCTATGAAGGGTATCTTTTCGCAAAAAGTCAATAAACAGACGTGATAATAACAATAAATTATTGTGAATTTTCATAATTTAATATAAATAATATTTATTTATTATTTAGTAATAATTTGTTAATAACAAATTACAAGAAGTAGAAATTATAAAAATTAGAATCTGTTGAACAAATTAGAATAATTGTTAGTAACAAATATAATAATTGGTTAATAAAAAATTAGGTAAAAATAAATATTAGGAAAATTAGTATCTTTTTGTACAAAAAATGATTCTGTATTATGAAATATGAATTTCACAATTTTTTAATATAATTTGAAACCTATTTTCAAGTCCTAATTGGAGAGGGATAAAAAATGTACTACCGCTGTAATGGAGAGTGTTTATTATTTATATATTGAGACGTATAGGAACGTCTCAGGTGCGAACACTCCCGAAATGCGAAGGCCAACAATATTATTGTGCGCGGACACCACCTTGAAGCGACCGAGCAAGAAACAGCGAGCGAAGGCCTATCTCTCACCTTCTCTCTCCTTCTCGGTGGGGACCCGGTGAAATATTGAAAATTAAAAGCGGCAAAGTAGGGGAAAATGCTCCAAAATAATCGTTTAAAGGGAAAATCGCTTGGGAAGGGGAAAAGAAACGCGGGAAAAGACGGATATAAAAGAAGCAGTCTGGGGCCACAGAAAGGTCTTCGGTTCTCGATCTCCAACCCTGACGCAAGTAGCGAAAGAAGATATTGGTATGAGCTGTAAAAGCGAGGAAGATATCGGAGTAAGGAAAGCGTCAGGGGAAGAGGAAGGAAAACGGAGCAAAAATATAAAGAGAATTGACCGATTGCTATTGGACTGCTGACTGCGGCATAACTACCGAAAAGGCAACATTCAAAAACCCCAAGTAAGGAACGTGGGATTTAGCGCAAGTAGCGAAAAGGTGTCTTAACGGGCACCCGAGTAAGGAACGTGCAGTCAACACAAGTAGCGAAAGGGGAAAGCGAATGCGCCAGACTAGCGAAAGTGCTGCGGTCCAGCGGAAAATAGCAATGGGAATCTCGTAAGAAAAAGAATCTTCGAAACAAAAATGACATCGAGGCATTTAAAGTAAATCAGCTGAAGAAAATAAGGAGCAAGGCCTTAGCGCACAGAGACAGAAAGAGAGAGAGAGAGAGAGAGAGAGAGAGAGAGAGAGAGAAAACACGCGGGCCGGACCGCCGAACGCGAGCGAGAACACACACAAGTAAACACCGACGGACATTTAAACACAGCGGCTCACTACACGAACACACACACACATGTTACAGAATATACAAACACATATGTAACTACCGCGAGCACATCCAACACACGTACCCATACAAACAATACATTTAAACACCCGAATCATCCGAATATCGGGCAGGCGAAGCGACAAGCGACGAATAGAATATGTAAAGGTTGGTTCACAACGAATCGCACAAGTGTCAAGAAGAAAATTCCTAATAAATCTACGATTATTTTATGCGAAGAAGGTCTCTATTAATTTACTCCCTAATCGAGTCCCGAATCCAATAAATTTAATGTAATTAGGGGTGACCCGTTACAATATACCCTATTTATTACGTCCATTTTTTACAACAATTTTTCGCCCATCATACAATCAAGAAATGTGCGTAAATTTGGCACAAGAAATTTCTTCCATGTTTAGTGTTGTAAATGTATAATCAAATGTGATTATTTCGTATCCTTGAAAATGGTAATTAAAAACTACATCGTTTAATTTTTGAACGATTAAATAAACATTTTGTTCGTGAACAATTGACGAACTTACTATATACAGAATTGGTCCATCCTTCGATGGTACCATAATGACGCTCTATTTTTTTACGATAGCATCATGAATGTTGATTTGGTCAACAACAGTAACTCTTAGGTATTTTTATAGTGTATTGGGCAATAAATGCTGTATGCGGAAAAATCCGGGTATATCGAATACCGATTCTCGACGTATTGATGATTCCGTGTATGAACATTTTTCTGAACGTTCAGCATTTAAAAACATATTATTTAATTGTAACTGATGTTTGATAGCAACCGTTTTGCAGACGTTAATTCGGTTAACGGAAACTCGGGATGTAATTTTGCCTTCTCGGTGTTTACTCTCGAATCTCATTGACGACATATTCCAAAGCGGGCCTGACATCATCGATACCGAAGGATAATGAATAAGGAAATGATGTTTTGGTTTCATCGATCCAGGATAGATTGTCGTCAATAATTGCAAATATTCTGAAATGTTTACTCGCAATAGCTTGTGGAATTCAAAATCAACATCTTGACCCATAACCATTTCAACTAAGTTGCGCAGAAGTATGTGTAAGTCCCAAGTTGCATTATCGTGCGGAACGAGATGGCCGATAATAATGCAGAAGTACCTGATCAAGCATAACATTTCAGACGCCAACATTGTCAAATGCGAATTTTTAATATGAATCGATAAAATTTCGGGACGCTTATTTTTGGTGGTGCCGTAGTTAACCCCGCGAACTCGATCATTAAATTGTTGTAGTGAAAAATATTTTTTTTTGTTATATATTGATTCAGAATTAATCCCAAATCGTACTGGCAAACGCCCTCTAATAAATCGTGCATCACGTCTACTGAGAAATTCTCGACAACGTGAAAATCTGGGACGCAGTGGAAAACACATTCTTCGGAGATTCCGGTTACCTTGGGTGCCTTTTTGACTAAACATTCGCTATAATTTTGTTTTGTTCGAAGTAACAGGTCGTTTTCTTCAAAAACAATTTCTGTCTTTCTTTTCATTTAGGCAAAATCGGCAAAAAATGTTCGAATTGAAGCTCTCATTGAGTCCTAAAATGGAATGTAATCCCAAATTGTCTCCCAGTATCAGTACCAATTTGAAAAAAAATCGCTTTTCCGTTGTTTGATCTCGAACTATGATACCTTCGGTTTCGAGGAAACGCAACTCGTCTATGACTCTACTGAAGATAATGTGATTTTTAAACACTTTTCGGTCGAGAGTGTTAAATAAGACCAGAAGGAAAATGTTTTTCAATTTTGACTGGAATTGTAGAGGTAGACAGGGTATTGATATGTATACAGCCCCACACTTCGATATACCTTTATGGCTTCCGAGAGGGTTGTTATTTTCGTAATCGTCAAAAAACAGGAAAAAAGGAAAAAACGATTTTTCCATCAAATTTCAATGATGTTTTTCTCCACAATGGGCCTTGAATAAAATTGGAATATACTTCAGTGTGGCTTTTTAAAAAATCGGTGTAATTCAAGGTTTTTTTGAGCACTCCTGGCATTTCAAAAAAAAATTTGAGAACAGTTCGGATCGGAATAAACTGAGCAACCACAGCTACCATTTTGATGATTTGTACACCATTTTTGTTCGAATACTCTTGCCTTTCTCCTAACATGTATGGTTCTGGAGATATATACGTGCCCAGATTTTCAAAGTGTTTCAAACAATTCCACTCGGTCAACACTTCGTTTAGTGAAGAATTATTACTTTCGAAAATATTTTTCACGTTGTTCAGGAGATCACCGTTATTTGATTGTGATTTTATGCAATCTATGACCTGGTTTTCGATCGTCCCCACAACATTTTTAATTAACTCATTTACGTCCTGTATGATATTGTTTGATCGTACTCTTGCCAAATCGGGATTGCTGCAAAACGAATACTCGATGAGGTTTCTTTGGCTTTATTAAAAAATGTTCCGATGCTACATCCTTCATTAGATTGTTCTGTCAGTAATGGTGTCGTTTCCAGATTTGGTTTTTCGGTAATAGCAGTGATTGTGTTGCTGTCACATTCCGATTTTTCGACTGACTCTTTAGTGCAGGAAATTACATTTTTTTGGTTTCTATTTTCAGGACTTTTGTTTTTAATGCTCGGAGTTATTTTTAAATGCTGATTACGAATGTGTTTTCGAAGAGAATTAAACGAACTAAATATTCGGCTGCAATTACGTACACCACATTTGTGTTGGGACATCGATGGATGAGTCAATTGAATGTGCCTCAAAAATATTGACCCATCCAGAAAATTTTCTTTGCAGCTATTGCAGTACAATATCGTAATGAGAATATAAATAAATAACCAAGTATGTGAAATCAGGTGATTTATCTCACTCAAGTTTCAACAAATGCTTAATCTGCCCTTCAAGAACGGTTGCAGATCGATTCGGTCTATCTTTATCGAAAACTATTCCGTACAAAGCCCTTTGCAAAAAAGCCCGAAGAGATGTTGCCTTCTCTGGGTACGCACAATCCAACGCGAAGAATGTTTTAAAACAGAGGTCAACCGCATGCAACGCGGTGTCCGTCTTGTACAAGGCATCATTTACCAGGACATACGATGCCTCGATGTTCGCTATTGGTCGGATAAAAATAGGCGTCGGTTGAAAACTTCGCAGGTTCAAACGAAGTTCGTCTTTTCTTTGCTGTACGACACCCTAAAGGTCTTCCCCGGTCTATAATAACAAAAATGTATATTAGTTTATTATACTTAAATTAGCAGGAATGAAACCGAATTTTATGAGCACTGCATTTACCTCGACATGTAAAAAAAACGATGACCGCCTTTCGGAAATACTTAATCTATTCCGGCGCTGCTCTTGATTTTCTTCGCCCCCTTCGTTACGATTTCTTTTATTATTTCTTGAACCACCTATGATATACGGTAGCATGTGGAAAATCAGCACATCTTGATTGTCTGTAATTTCGATCAATCGTAGGTATAGTAAATCATTTGAAAAGAATACTAAGTGAAGAAAAATTCGTTAAGGACATTAGAATGTGTAGACTAAAAATGTCAGTTCTAATATTCTTGCTAAATTTCCAAAGAACTTTTCAAAATAATTTTTTTTATAATCAGTTAGATTTGGTTCGCATTCTTGTGTTGAAATTTTTTGTACTGTGATATCATACTCATGAATTATAGCGTTAGGAAGACTTCGTTTAAAGTTAATATATGTACTTGACTGCACCGGGATTACCATTTAAACCAAAAATAGTACTTACGCGCAAATGAAGTTGGCAGTAGCAGAAGTAACGCCTTGTCTGTTACAGTTTTTATATTTGGGCTGTTTTGAGTGGTGATGACGATATGGGCTCGAGCTATATCCCAATTTTCGAAAAAATTCTTCTCCTCTGGGTGCAGTTGTTTGAAGTCGGCTTCCAACTGTAGAACGATAAAATTAATATCTTATTATTAATTATGTGTTGCACTCAATAAGAAAAAAGTAATTCATCAATGAAGTTTCGACATGATTCATAATCCATAACAATGTGAAGCTGAATAAGAATGAATGTGAAATTCGCATCGGTCTGAAACAACAAAAATAATCAACTTTCTTATTATGAATATTTTTAAGATTTACTAGACACAATTCATGAATCTGTCTTGAAAACCAATCAACAAACTTAGTTTTTTGTCAGAATTTGCAGATTTGAAATACACGACCGAGAATAATTTTCGAGTAGAAACCTATTCTTTTGATATTTCTTCTCGTTAATTTTTTGAACAATGTGAAATACAAAAACAGTCAAATAATACTTCAAAGTTATCTAATGCTTCTTTGATTCACATCCCAAAAAATTTGAATCATTTAAAATAATTATTCTCTCTTTGCCACGTGAATTTTCCGATAAAATTTTTCTCGGGGCTGTGTAAACAATAAACTTTAAGAATTATTTGTATTAGGTACAATTTGTACCATTTTCTTGCCAATTCTTTTCCCAATTGCGAATTAAGGCACGGAAGTAGCTCATAATATTCGAAAATATGTAAATTATCTTTCAGAAGATTTTTGCGAGCATCGAAAGAATTTTTCCAATTAAAAATCACTGCTTCTGTTGGATGTAGGTGAGTTTTTAACCACTCCAAACACTCAAGTTCACGATCTATTAAACAAATGTAGATTGTATTTATCCATTGCGAAGTATACGCTACGTGAGGTCCTATTAATATATACGTGATTCAATAAGGTTTGTCGCCTCGGGGTGCTACAAATAAATCTTTTTGCAATAATACAATTTAGTATTGAATTTATTACAACATTTTTAGGGTAATAGTTACGGACATGAATATTTTATTTGAAATTTTATCAGAATTAATAGCCAAATAATTATTCATTTTTGTTTACATTTGATCATTATTGAAAAAATTATATCCTTTTCCGGTTAAATGAGTGACAGTGTTACGAACCCATATTTGTTTTAGAGGAAAAGTACATTTTCGAATCAATTAATATTTTCAATGTAATGATAATATTTTTTTCTAATCTCAGTATTTATGCAATAGCTATTTTTGAAATTAAGCTTAAAACACAGCGTTTGGGCCAATAACAATTTTCATCACGATCACTTTCATATAATCTATCAATTTTGTTTATCAGTATACTTTTATCTACGAATTATTTTTAGAAAATTCACTCTCTCACCTGGGATTTGGATTCGCTGAAGTTCGTTTCGTTCGCGTAGAGGTGGAGGTCTGAGAATAAGTCCTTTTCTCAATTTCGACTTCAGGTATTGGTAGTGCTCGAATAACGTTCCCGAAGGATTGATCGAAACGTTTCCTACACGCTTATATGGAGAATAATACGTTCTTCTGCATTCTCCCGGAAACAAATTCTCGATTTGTTCAGCAAGACTTTCAAATCTTTCAATTTTTATTCTGCAATAAATAGCATTGATTAAAATACGCAAATAAATATGTACGTACATATATATATATATATATATATATATATATATATATATATATATATATATATATATATATATATATATATATATATATATATATATTAGGGTGTGCGGGAAAAAATCGATACTTTTTTTTTCGGTTGCATCCACCAAAAAAAGGTGAATTAAGGTAAAAAATGAAGAATCCTCGAAGGAGAGCTCACAAAAAAATTATTTCGAATGGCGCATTGCATTTGAATATTTTCCATAAGAATAACCCAGGAAAATATTGGGATTTCTGAATGTGGTAGTGCAACTCGTCAGGAAGAAATCACACAAAGATGTCATTAACATATTCTCATGGAGAAACGAATCTCCAACAAAGAAGTTTTTACGAAAAATTAGCTCAGAACAACCGTTCAAGTGGAATCACTGTCTGAAATTGAATTAATAGAAAAAAAATAATTCGAAAGGCTGTAAAAATCGAATTTTTCGCTTTACGAAAAAACTTTTTGGGGTTTTTTTGTAGAGAATGTTCTGCTCTAACATACAATTCGCATGTTAAAGTACCACAAGTGACTAGCTAATTTTTTCGAGGCAGCCTCCCCTACTACAGGATTCACTTTGCAATAACGAATGAAATTTTGTAGCAGTGACAGATCTTGATTCGAGGCCAAAATGAGGGGAAAATGTAGCGGTTTCCCGTTCGTGGCCTTAGTGTGAAGCTTGTGATTTTGCACTACGAGTGCAAAATCACTCGCAGCGTGTGCCATGGCGCGCACGTCGCTTAAATAAAAAATTTAATTTCAGACAGCGATACCACTTGAACGGTTGTTCTATGCTAATTGTTCGTAGGAACTTTTTTTGTAGGGAATTCAATTCTCTATCAGAATATCTTAATGACATTTTTGTGAGATTTTTTGCTGAAGAGTTTTACTACGACGTTCAGAAGTGCCAATATTTTCCTGTGTTATTCTTATGGAAAGGATTCAAATGCAATGCGCCGTTCGAAATAATTTTTTTTTGAGCTCTCCTTCGAGGATTCTTCTTTTTTTACCTTAATTCACCTTTTTTTGGTGGATGCAACCGAAAAAAAAAGTATCGATTTTTTTCCGCACACCCTAATATATATGTATATATATATATATATATATATATATATATATATATATATGTGTGTGTGTGTGTGTGTGTGTGTGTGTGTGTGTGTATATATATATATATATATATATATATATATATATATATATATATATATATATGTGTGTGTGTGTGTGTGTGTGTGTGTGTGTGTGTGTGTGTGTATGTATGTATGTATGTATGTATGTATATGCGTGTGCGTGTGTGTGTGTGTGTGTGTGTGTGTGTGTGTGTGTGTGTGTGTGTGTGTGTGTGTGTGTGTGTGTGTGTGTGTGTGTGTGTGTGTGTGTGTGTGTGTGTGTGTGTGTGTGTGTGTGTGTGTGTGTGTGTGTGTACATTAGAAAAAAATATATATATAAAGGATATTTTTTTATGTACTTATCTCGAGCGATTACTTAGAAATGTAGCCCAAGTAAGCAATTTGAAAGAATTGAAATATTTTAGGTCAGCTCTTTATGCCGACTTAAGGAATGAACTTGTGTAATGTTAAAATGTTTGAATGATTCTTATACTTCAGTTTTTAATCTTACATGAATTTTTCGAGATATCGAGGATCGCGATCGACTCGAATATTCTGGAAAGCGCGTTCTTTTTCTTTGCTGAGAATGATGCGTGACAATAGATTCCGCACGCTCCTTGTAGTGAATCCTACTTTTTCTCTGTACGCTTTCAATAAAAGCTTTCCGTCCACCGACGAAAGAAGCGTAGCATGAACTTCCTCGAATAAAATTAATCGAAAATATACGAATTACGGATAAAACATATACGAAATACGAATATGGAAAAATACGAATGAAGACATGCGTGACGATATAAATTGATACTTACATTCTGTGGGTCGTCCAGATTTATAGGATCCTGAAATTACACACTTGTACGATAAACCAAAAGGCCATAGCCGGGTAAGTAGGGAAAAATTTCCCCCCGTATTTTTTCCAGCGAAATTTGGAGTATATTCTGAGGTATAAAAAAAAAAATTCTGAAAATGTCATCCCCGTCAACGCAATGGTTTTAGAAAAATAATTTTTTTTTTAAAAGAAAAAAAATTTCGGAAACGGTTCAGTGGATTGATTTGATTTTTTTTTGGTACTTGTTCCAATCAAACGTGTTATGAAATAAAATTGTAAAACATCTTGCGAGAGATTAAGATTTGAAAAAAAAAGTTCCTTGTTTTATTATTTTTTACTATAATCCGCTTGGGGTACACTAACGAAATTTTTTTCATATAATCTTTGGGCACCTTATTAGATTATATACTTTTTTCAAAATGATCAGTTTGGTACGCCACAGTGGAAAAAAAAAGAAACACACTTTATTGATATATTTTAGTTATAGAGTGTGACGTGATTTTTTTGAGCCACGTCACAGAAATGCTACCGATGATCAAGATATGCTCTCGATGCCCGGGTTGCGACCCATCCGTTTATGTTAAGGGTCTTTTCTCTAGAATGTCTGTCTTGTCACGTTTGAGGTTTTGGGTTATGTTTCCGTTTTGGTTAGGTTGGCGTGCGGAACTCGGTCGAGCGGCGTGTGGCTCAACGTACTGAGCAATCTCGACCGAGAGATGCACCCAGTGAGGCCTCTCGGGGAATCGGTGCACACCCGGCTGAAACGCCGGCGCCCCACCGTAGTGGTGCATCGTGCTGGAGAGCGGGCCGTTTGGGTTACGGGCGGAGGCTGGAGGCCTCCGCGCCGCGCTTCCGGAGAGAAGCTTTCCCCGCTTTCACACGGTGACCCGGGGATGCGATTCTCGAGAGCCTCCATGTTACCGATGAGAAAAGGTCCTGATTTGTTACCGTTCCGTTTTCGGGGTAACTCGGGCAGAAAATATAGATTTCGAAAGGAATATTCTATTAGAATATTCCAGTTCCCGAAATATTATTTCAGCTCTCGATATTATACGAGATAAAGTTCTCGCTTGAACCAGCGATTTCGCATGGTCCGATGCCGCGAGCGTGTTGACATTTTTTCTGTTGACGCGCTCTGTCTCGCTCTCGCATAATCCCTCGCGCGCCGGTCTTGGTCGCGCGAGGTAAACAGAGTTGCTAACG
Source organism: Ophion obscuratus (assembly GCA_964007375.1). Classification (NCBI taxonomy): domain Eukaryota; kingdom Metazoa; phylum Arthropoda; class Insecta; order Hymenoptera; family Ichneumonidae; genus Ophion; species Ophion obscuratus. Next base: position 787,134 of record OZ023323.1, on the reverse strand, counting down.
AATCTTCGCGTGAGACGGTTGTCTCTAAAATCGCGATCGCTCCCGATTTTTCGGCTATCGTAACAGAGTCGCTACCGAACCTTCGCGTGAGACGGTTGTCTCCGAGATCGCGATCGCTCCCGGTTTTGAGGGTCGTTGATCAGACGCCGCGATGGAGAGACGTGTCGTGTCTCTCTCGCGCTCTCGTTCTCGCGTAAGAGGCACGTCGTCGTGCTCTCTTGCTCCCGTGCATATATCGTTTCGCGTGCAGTTCGTGTTCGCGTTGAGTGCGTTACGTAAAAAGCTCACGGGTGGTTAAGCCACCGGCTCCCGCACTATCAAAAATAAAACAATTATTTTGTTTTATTAGTGACGTTTCCGGTGTCGCGATAGTGACAGGTCTCGCGCTCGCTCACGCTACTCTCCGGTGAATCCCGACCCCTCTACCATATCCCACAGCCTGAGCGGCCGTGCTTTACCGCAACCGTTCGTTCCCGTGTAAGTGCATCCTGTTTAGTCCGGTTAGACGATTCCGGCGATACAAAAATCGAGGAGGTCTCCAGACTTCGAACCCGGTTAGGATTCCGGGATAACAAAAATCAAGGAGAGCTCCAGTCTCCGCCTGGCGGGTCGGGTTTGATCACCCCGACCCCAGTTTATTCCGGTTGAGACGACCGGAGAAACAAAGTCTCTGGCGCCCCGGGTTGCGGATGCACGCGCACGGGAGGAACGGCCGAAGGTGACGGTTTCTCGCACCAGATCCCGATTTGAGTTCTCGTTCGGTTCTCGTTTCCGGTTAGAGAAATATCTCCCGTCACAAGAGATATATAACGAAAATATATCAATAAAATCTGTTTGTTTTTTTTTCACTGTGGCGTACAAAACCGATCATTTTGAAAAAATTATATAATCTAGTAAGGTGCCCAAAGATTATATGAAAAGAATTTCGTTATTATACCCCGAGAGGATTATAGTAAAAAAAAATAAAACAAGGAACATTATTTTTTTAACCTTAATATTTCGCAAGATGTTCTATAATTTTATTTCGTAACACGTTTGATCGTAACAAGGACCAAAAAAAAATCAAATCGACCTACTGAACCGTTTCCGGAATTTTTTTTTATATTTTAAAAAAATTCATTTTTTAAAACCATTGCGTTGACGGGGATGAAATTTTCAGAAAATTTGTTTTTTTTATACTCAGAATATACTCCAAATTTCGATGGAAAAAATGCGGCGGCAATTGTTTCCTACTTACCCGGCTATGGCCTTTGCCTTGAACGGTATATTATTTTTTAAACATTGATTATAAAAATTGTATTCGTTTATGTGACTTTATATAGTTTTTAGTATCATTTTCCCGTACCATTTTCACCTTGCACGAAACGACACGCTGCGATGTTGTGAAGCATCAACCACGCGACACTTTTCTCGCACATGCTTTTGTTTGTTACGCGCCGTGCATTAATGCTGTTGCCAAGCAACGCAGATCAGCAACGCTTACTTTTGTCATACACAAACACACACTCAAACATGTATATACTCCGATATACATATTCACTATCGCCTAACGCCCGTGCTCAGTAGACGCGCGCGCTCACTCGGCAGCTCGCGTTCACGCCCACGCACGCACGCTCACAGCTTGCATTCACGCACACGCACGCTCAGACAGAGCACGCGTGTATACGTCCCGCAACCTAGCCCTGACGATTTTTACTGTAGAGAACAGAAAAATTCCGGTAGACGTTGGAAAAATATATGCATGCTTTCTAAAATTCTCACGAAAAACACGATAATTTGCCAATACGCACTGTACAATTTCATTTATATCAAGTACCTTTTTAACTTCTTACTATAATGTTTGTAGACGGGTAAAATTTAGTGATTTTTTCAGTAAAAATTCTTGAAAACATATCAAATTTACGCCACATGACAGTAAATTTTGACTTATTTCCATGAAAATTTACGTTTCATTCCCTAAAAGCCTGGACAATTGTAGGCTTGTCCCCCCGTTACTGTGATTTCACAGTAAAATTTCTTTAGAATTTCTTTCCGTGTAGAAAAAAAAGTCTATTAATTTGGTCGGACAGCTTTGACTTTTTCAATTTTTTACGAATCTTCCGTTGGTGATTATCCGATTAATTGCATCGCTTGTTAGATTATATTTTTTGAAAAACAAGAAACAATTTTGTATCAAACAAACCAGACAAATGTTAATTCCTTATCGATTTGACTTGAAAACCTGGAACAGATAGGAAATCGCTTATTGGACACGAATTGTAAAATATAAAATTGAAAACATTCAAGACGTCCGGCCAACTTGTCTGACCTAAAATAACTTGACTGAGCAGTGCTTGTGCTTCGAAAGGCTCGCATACGCAACATGAAACGTAGATAAAACAGATTTCATGGTTGAACGCATTTAGACGATTATGTAGATAGTCCAAATGTGATTTATTTTTCAACGTTTAAATTAATTTTCGAAATTATGAAATCGTTATTCCAGTGTGAACTTCCTCTTCGTGATAGATTACTGTAAATAAAATTTTAAATCACGACAACTCCTGCGTACGCCAAAGATTTATTCCGAGAAAATTGTTATTATCCGAATTCTCAGAGCAATTTCCGTAATTTGCCCAAATGATTTGCACTGGAGGATAAGGGGAACAGCTATTTTCTCACAACCTTCCGAAATTTAGACGCAATTTGGGTTGGGTACGCGGGGTGCAGATGATCATGGAGAAATTTTCGAAATGTTATTATTTTTAATTATCGAAATTATTTTCATAAACCGAGAAATCGTTTTGTCTTGCCTAAACTTTTTGCATTCAAATAGCGTACGAAAAACCGTCTTTCGATCATGCTATCTCCTAACTATGTATGCTAATAAAAAATAGAAAATCTGCCAATAGAAGATCGGTTCATCAAATTTTCTAAAAACGATTTGCAATCGATCGGTGTAAAAAATACGTTGTTCGGACCATTTCACCTATCGTCTATAGTTGAAAATAAATTTGTTCATTGCAAGTAAATTATTGACTTAAAAAATTGTTACATTGTATTCGAAACTTGCTCATACCATTTGCAAATTGTTGGCATCAAAACATATACATCCCAATTGATTTTTACATTATTTCCGTTAATTTATATATAGGTAAGATGGTTGCGTATATTTACGTGAATAGGGAGATTGTCGAAAGGTAATTCTCGATTTTAATTATGAAAATTAATTTCCCAAACTAAGAAATCGTCAGGTAAGTTTTGCTTAAACTATTTGCAATCGAAAGGTGTACGACAAAAGCTTCTTTTGATCATGTCATCTGCTAACTATACGTTAAATTTGATTTATTTATTGCGAATAAATTATTGATTCCTAAACTTTAATAATTATTTCCTGAACTTGCCCCAACCATTCCTAAATGGTTGGCATAGAAAGATGTGGGATCGAATCATTTCTTTGCATTATTTCCGTGAATATATATATACAGGTAAGGTAGATCTGACGGTTGTGTGCGCTTACAGGATACGGCAGATCGTCGATAGGTAATTATCGATTTTTATTATGAAAATTAATTTCCCAAAGTAGAAAATCGTTACAGCAGTCTTGCCCAAACTATTTGAAATCGAATGGTGTATGATAAACTGTCATTCGAGCATGTCATCTGCCAACTATACGTCAAATTTAATTTGTTTATTGCGAATAAATTATTGATTCTTAAACTTTGAAAATTATTTCCTAAACTTTCCCAAACCATTCCCAACAGATTGGTGAAAAAAAATTAAGATTCATGAATTTTGTCTGCTAACTATACGGCGGTGTATCTTTCCCTTAGTGCGCGTCAAGTCGAGGCGCGCTCCCACTCGTGGCGCTAGGACTCGCGATATCCGGGATATAGGCGCGCGCGCTCTCTCGTCACGCGTCGAGATCGATTCCCCTACTCGATAATTGATCTGCCCGGTCTTCGATCTTGGGTGCGATGTCGCCACCTACTGGTCTACGATAGTCTATCCGAGCGATTTACCTCGAGCACTCGACTGGCCCTTTTTTGCATTGATTTCGTCGCGCTCATTATTTCGGGATACCTCCTTGTCCTTTCTGCGATCCTGATACGTATTTATCGATAATCACAGTGTGTGTGTGCGTGTGTATTTTTTTAAGAGGGCGGAAATGCTTTATGCAACGTAGGTTTCATGCAACCCGTTGCAACGGGTTCCATGCAACCCATGTGTTGGACTCGTGCACTTGCTGTACCAACTAAAACCCTGAACCTCTTTCTCACTGACCTATTGTACTCCCGCGGGACCGCCGCCAAGCATTACTTTGCGGGAGTGATCACAGCCGTAGCTCTTCCTCCGATGATGCCGACTGGCTTTCTTCCTCTTTTTCAAGCATCAGCGGCTATCGTCGCTGTCTCGCTTTTCCTCTTCTTTTCTGCTTGGCGCAGTTTCTTGAGCACCGCCGTAGCGATACTACTAATCGCTACCCAGTTCTCTTCTGATTTCATCATGAGTCCCACCAAGGTCTCTGGAGTTGGGGCTTCCACTAGTACCTCCTCCAGTTCCTCTCTTTCTTCTTGGTATCGTGGGCACTGGAATAATGCGTGTTCAGCATCCTCTGGTACTCCACATCCATTTGGACAGTCCGCAGACTCATCGTGACCAAACCTCTGCAGGTATGCTCTGAAGCAGCCGTGGCCTGCTAACATCTGCGTCAGGTAGTAGTTGACCTCCCTGTGTTTGCGGTTCAGCCAACCATCTATCTGGGGAATTAGGCGGTACGTCCATCTCCCCTTCACGGATGCATCCCACTTTTGCTGCCAGCGTTGTAGGCTGCGTTTCCCGATTTCCTCTCTGTGCTCATCTTGGAGTCCTGCCGGTGACCTCCTCTGGTGGTATAGGGATCTTCTCTCTTCGGCCAGCAGCTGTATAGGTGGTATTCCCGCGAGTACGCACACTGCATCTTCCAATACTGTGCGAAACGCACAGGAAACCCTTATGGCGCTGAGCCGGTAGACCGCTGCCGTCTTTCGTCGGTACTTCTCGGTAGTCAATGCATTGCCCCAAATGGCAATACCATAGGTCAGGGCCGAAGTGACCACTGATGTCAGTAGCTTCCTCCTCGCCTGCCTCGGCCCGCCTATGTTTGGCATCAGTCGCGCTAACGCCGCTCTAACCTTTCCCGCCTTGCCAACAACGTACTGTACGTGCTGTTTGAAGCTGAGTCGTGTGTCGATCATCAGACCCAGGTATTTTATACTGGGCTGTGACGTAATTGTGTGATGTCCCACAGTCAGCTCTATCGTCTCTATCTTCTTCCTGCTGGTGATCAACACAGCCTCTGTCTTGTGCTCAGCAAGTTTCAAGCCAGCTGTACCCATCCAGTGCTGGATTTGGGTGTTCTTCTTCTCTTCTCTTCGAACATCCTGTTAGCTTCTTCCAGGTATTTCGCAACGATAACCACTGCGGCGTCATCGGCAAAGGCGACTATCTCTACTTCTTGTGGCGGTGTTAGTTTTAACGAGCCGTCATACATTATGTTCCACAGAAATGGACCGAGCATCAAGCCTTGAGGTACGATGCCAGTGATTTTATACTCTCGTGATCCATCTTCTGTGTCATACTTCAGAAACCTGTTGTCAAGGTAGCTTCCTATTATCTTTTTCAGGTAGGATGGCACGTTCAGCTTATCCAGCGCAGAGCAGATGTTACCCCACCTGGCTGAATTAAAAGCGTTTTTGATATCTAGGGCGACCACGAGGCAATACTTCTTTAGCCCCCCCCCCCCCCCCCCTTCCATCTTTTGCCGGAGATAGCTTGGCTCGATGTGGTGACCACGTGGCTTATCGCGTCTAGCGTCGATCTGGACTTACGGAAGCCATATTGATTGACTGCTAGGGAGTTTCCGATAGCGGCTTCTACCCGATTGTGGACAATTCTCTCCAGGATTTTTCCTGCGGTGTCCAACATGCACAACGGACGATATGACGATGGATCGTCCGGCGGTTTTTTGCTCTTTGGCAAGAGAACAAGTCGCTGCCATTTCCATGGATCAGGAAATTTGCCTTCCCTGAGGCATGCATTGTAGATTTCTATGAACAATGCGGGAGCTTCTTTGACGGCTGCTTTAATAGCGATGTTCGGGATGCCATCCATTCCCGGTGCCTTCTTATTGCCCACCTTTCTGCACGATCGGAGCAGCTCCTCTTACGTAACAGGCGGGATAGCTTCAATGTCCTCAACTTCCACTTGATAGTTGAGTTCCTCTTGTTGGGGGAAGAGAGTTGACACTATCCTCCTGAGTTGGTCTGAGCAGGTAGGTTGTTGACTTGACTGCCCTTTCAGACAGGTCATGACTACCTTGTAAGGCCTGCCCCAGGGATCACCTTCGACTTCACTGAGTAGCTCGATCCAGCTTTGCCTTTTGCTTCGCTTGATTGCCTTAGCCAGCGTAGTTCGTGTCGCCTTGTGCTTCGCCTCTAGTGCTTGGTGCGAATCCTTGCCCCTAGCTCTTTGGGCTAGCCTCCTCGTTCGGTTGGTTTCGCGTCGTAGCCCAGCAATCGTATCGTTCCACCAATACATAGGGGGGTGATGGTTTCCTTCCCGTCTTCTCGGCATCGTAGCATCACAGGCCCTTGCTATCCTTTTCATCAGTTCTTGGGCTTTAGTCTCTGCATTTTGGTTGTGGGTTTCCATTTCACTGCCGTCGAAGGCCTCGCGAAACACGTGAATGTCGAACATGTTTGTTTTCCAGCCGAGGACCTTGGAACCACCTAACGTCCGTCGCTTTCGCTGCTGCCTCGACACTTCCCATGTGATGGTGCAATGTTCACTATGTGTATAGATTCCCGATACCTGCCAGCGTGTACCTCCGTTAGCGAGTCCACCACTGACGAAGGTGAGGTCTATCATCGAGGAGGCATCTCCCTTGCAGTATGTTGGTACCTTGCCATCGTTGAGCAGAACTAGGTTCAGTACGGACAGTGCTTCCAAGAGTGCCTGACCTTTTTTGTCCGTCTTTTTACTGCCCCAGTCCAGTGCCCAGGCATTGAAGGCACCCGCAATCGCATGTGGAGTCCGATCCTCGGCGGCTTTTACTAGCCGGTCCAGACGTTCTTCAAAGTTCTCCAGTGTCATGCTCGGTGGCATGTAGCAGCTGAAGATGTGAGCGCCGTTTATTTTTGCCCTTTCATATCCTGATTTTAACGCTTTTTCGGTCCCCCTCTCTTCTGTTTTACTTTAATTCAATTAGTGTTAAGTCTAAATAAGTTTTGCTACTGTGACGTGTGGCCGTTACTTTCCCTTCTCTTCCGTTTTTTTCTTAATCGGCATCGGCCTTAATTCATCATCGGCATTTAGGCGGGGGGAAAGATGGATATTTTGCTGAGTGAGGGGTAAAGCTACTTTATTACATAAGAAGTTAGTAAAAGAGAATGGTATAGTTAGATGGGGGTAAAATGTTATTGTGTGGTGGTCAAAAAGCCATAACGTGAAGTTTCCTCTGAGGACTCGGATCGGGAGACCAATAGGAGGGAAGAGGTGTCGGAGCGGCGACCCGCGAGCAGTCAGTATATGGCCTCTCTCTTTCTCTTTCTCTCGAGACCTAGGTGCTGCCGTAATCGGCTTGCCTCGTTCGGTATCTGAAAGCATTAAATCGGTGTATGTGCATGTATGTGGCGTTCTTGGGAGGAAATATGGAGGTTGTGGGTGTTTGTTTGCTATAGTCAGAATCGAGAAATTTTCTCGCTCACGGGCAAGCTAAGCACGTGGATTTTATATCCACGAGGAGAAAAATCGGGACAGTTTATCGTTGCGAGATCTATCTCGAACGGAGGGTCTTGTCGTGGGACTTGTACGAGGACAAGCTGACTCAGTGGGAACGATTCCACTGAGACGAAATGTTGAGTCTACTGGAGTAATGAGCGACGGGGAGCACCATTCGCGGTTACTCTCCTGCTCATAGCGGGACTCACCGATGTGGCGAGCTGACCTTCTAGGTGCCATGCTGGGAGGACTAAGGCTAGTGAAGCTAGCAGTGGGACGAGTATCTCGCCGGGCCCAACCTCTCGGAAGACACTGTCACGGGTAGTGTTCTTCCGCCGCCCTCGTTCGTGGAAGCGGGCCGCAACCGTAGTCGTCCGGTCGTGAAAACGACGGGATAGCAGGAGAGGGAATGGTCTTACGGTGTTACGGAGTCATCTTCCCTGTATTTTACCCTGCGTGCCTACGATCACCCTCGAAGCGCCCCTTCACATAGTCCGACTTCCAGTGCAATACTGGGGCTTTCTATGCGAAGAGAGTTCCTACTCGCGAAGTTGGGGTGAAGTTAGGATGAAGCCGTAGCTTGGGAGCGAAGCTCCTCAAGGATGCCCAGTGTCAAAGATGAACTTCGGAGATGATACGAAAAACTTGAGCTCCGACCCTCGTGTCGTCCCTTAAATAATCTAAAGGACGAGAGGAGAGTTTCCCCTGTCCCCATAATCCGGGGTGTTCGGACGAGGTTACCCCCGTCACCCGTCATGCTCGTGGTGGGATATCCTTGAGAGAGGGAAATAGATACGTCCCTCCAAAGGGCCTTGACAGTAAAAGATAGGCCGGGGTATCGCGAGACTCGGGTGACAGGAGCGCACACGCTCGAGGAGGTTTTGTTACATCCTAGCGAATGTGCCTTCTCTCGGTTATTCCCAATATCCTCATTTGCCCTTTTAAGCTTACTATTAAATGTATTAATCTAAGAATAAGACGAATAACAGCATAAAAAGGAACGTGCGTACGTTCCGCATGCATATTCAAATAACAGCGATATATACACGATAGCCGCACCGCCACAGTCATCGACTTTTACTATCCCATGGGCTGTCAAAAAGAACACGTTCTTAGGCGCATATTCCAAGAAGAACTGTCGAACGAAAAATCAACCATCAGCTCGATCAAAAGACTCCAAAAATCCTACGCCGTCCCATCCGCATGGTGACCAAGAGAAGCCTCGACCCTAGATTATTTAAACATAACATAGACTAGACGGCTCCGCCGAACTTATAACTCCGGCTAAATAATAAGACATCCGGTCTCCCAGCGTAGCCCGATATACAAACTTCTCGATATGAGAAGTCACCAGAGCCATACATTGACATAACACAAACCATGCAAATGCTTAGGTCTCAGATATCGAACTCTATGTCCCATGCGCTTTTTCGCCGAAACACGGGACAAATGTCTCTTACCTTCCACGCGTGCAAATTCTATGTAAGGATTGATCGAGATCAATTCTGCGAATCATGAATATCGCGACCAATCACGCTAAACCTTAAAGTTCCTTCTCCCACAATTTATCCCCTCCTAATTTTCATATCAAGAAACTGGAAGTCAGTCTTCCAATAGTTTCCATCGCGTTCAGATCAAGACTTCCAACAATTTCCATTGCGTTCAGATCAAGTCTTCCAACAGTTTCCATCGCGTTCAGACCAAGTCTTCCAACAATTTCCATCGCGTTCGGACCAAGTCTTCCAACAATTTCCATCGCGTTCAGATCAAGTCTTCCAACAATTTCCATCGTGCTCAGTCTCGCAAAATCTTTCATCAAATTAACTTCACTTCTTAATCTTATTCTGACAGAATTCGAAGTGTAGAACCGGTATCATAGAGTTTCTAATATTATACATCTTCGGGTTTTGACCGAAGTGTCGTATGAAAGTTTAGTCGACTCTCGCGGCCTGAAGTCCATAAAATAGTTCAAGTGCTGTTTACTACGCATATATACATAAACACTCTCAGCGCCCCAAAAGTCTGGTGCTGGTGACCGCTTTCCGAACGCCAAACGTGGCGTCCGTCAACGAGGCCCTTATCTGCGAGCGACAACCGATACTCTTGCGAGCGAGCGTACCTTCACACTGCTACACTCACAAACAGCGACCAATGTAAGCGACAAATTTCATTTTATGTTAATCCGATTGTTCCCCCGGATTCACAGTTATTTTCATTGTCAATTTTTCTGTTAAAGCAACTTTATTTATCCGGTCACTTATTTGTAATAAACCTTTAGTTAAGTTTGTACAAATCCGTCGGTTTATTTCTAAATACCAATCACTGCATGAGTTCCTAATTTCTAACTCATTCCAAGCACTACTCCTTTTTACCCTCATCCCGTGCTATTGCGCTGGTCGTAGGCAAAAAAGGAGGGAATCAAAAAATATATGTCCACGTCCCTTCCGGACGTGACAGTTTTCCTTCGTTATTTGGGATGGTCTAGTCCTCGCGAGGTGGTCAGTGAGGTGGGTCGGGCTACATCCGGGCTGCGCTCGAGACCCCACTACGAGGTCGGCGTAACGAAGAAAGCGTGGCTTACGGCTCGTAAGAGGGGCAGGCCAATTAGCGCGGGCCGCGGAGATTTTCCGCTGTTCACGCGCATTAATGGCCCGATGAAATTCAGGTGTCGCGCTACCTCTTTACGCTTCATGCGACTCGGGCAGCTTGTCGCAGCCGGCGTACCGCCGCAATATATATATATATATATATATATATATATATATATATATATTGTTACACCGCTCGCAGCGAACACTATATTTTTAAAAACTCAGACGAAACTAATTGTGCAGATTATTTATTTATTTAATGGTTAATTTCAATCTTGAGATCTTCCTAGAATATTGTCGAATGTTCGATAGACCGAAGACTTTGTTGACCGTCTCGAGAAATGTCGGTTGTAACGTCGCGAGAAGAAGCGCTATTTATTTCTTTTTCCTCTCCTATATTATTTCACTCCGGAGAAAACGCGAGCTTACCCGATTCCACATGGAAATCGTGGAAAACTACGAAAACCAATACACACGATAACGGCATTCTCATTTTTCGACGGGTTCTTATATTTTCTTTAGAATTAGGCGTACCACAGCCGAAACGAAATATATCGATAAGAAGCGAGCGTCGCGCATAAGTTCCCACGCGAGAGCACAGTCGGTCTTGACCATATCTACACGCAACCGTCAAACGCAGTTGATGATAAAATCCGTAGCCATAAGAACGTACAACACACGAAGACACACAAAAATATCGAAATCCTTACTCCACAAAAATATACATTCTCCAAAAGAAAATCCTTCATGCCGAAAAGTTGACCCGGCAATAAAACTACGTTGGTATTTCCCATGCACCTTACACCTGGGTCAACAATGCCTATCTGAGGCAAGCGCGGCGACGCGACCAAGGCCCTTTTTCCTCCCTATATTTTTCCAACGCTCCAGATAACGAGACGCCGAATAGTTTCCGAGAATCGAGATGGAGATCACACACATCGTAGTCTACACCCAATCATAGTCCCCAAAAATATTTCCCCTTCCAACTCGACCAATCATATGCACTCGTAAATTTCCTACATCCTTTCCACCAATCAAAAAATTAACGCATGACGAAAATGCACTTTTCGAGAAACTTCTTCTCCCACCATCCCAGCATCCAAAATATCCTACAAGCTGAGATGGAAAAATCTTGAAGTCAGTGTTCCATCACCACTCGTTCAGACCCAGTCTCCCAACAACTTTCATCGGAATAAGTAGAACATCTGTCTCCTGACAGCAAACGCGAAACTCGAACTTCGAAATTGTTCCTCATAAAAACGCGAAACTTGAACTTCGAAATTGTTCCTCATAAAAACGCGAACTGTAAGAAATCATTTAACTGTCTACGTTGAATGTGTACGTGTGAAACTCGCATGTGTGAAAATTTGTATCAACGTGTAATTTCAACATTGTCACGGAGCGTGCGCAACCGAGGGGTCCGACCTGTCTGCGGAGGCCCGAGGCCAACCGCTGTAAACCGATTATCGTATCCACGGCGCATCATAAATGTAAGCGAACCTCTATGTATTTTCACGTTGACGGAATTAACTAAATTGGTTAATTTCAATAAATCCCAAATTGTTAATTATTTGTATAGATCAATTCATTTCTTAATCGAGTCACTGCGTCACTCCCATCTTCGCATGCACCGTTCCCTTTTTCACCCTCATCCCGAGCTATTGCGCTAGGCGTAGGCTAAAAAGAGGGAACCGCGATAGGTATATGCCCACGTCCCCTCAGGACGTGACACGGTCGTTAGAAAATGGAATATCGAGCAACAGAGTGACATGTCTGATTGATTGCTGATGAGTGACTGACTGTGTTTGACCAAGCGTGGCTTTTTTATACCATTGTGATTGCGTCTTTAAGAACGTTCAAGATCTCGTTTGCGCATATTGAAATACTTGGTCACTTCGCTTGGCGTTCGAGAAAGAGCAAGTTGTTTGTGAGAAGTTTCTTATCTCAATGCTAGAGGTGTCAAATTTCACCGTTACACTCCTCCCCTCTTAAAAGATTTTGGTCCCCATAAATTAAATTTGACTTGTGGATTGTTTCGGTTGGAAGAGTTTTTTAATAATTTTTGGCGATTCTTCGGTTATTTCAATTTCAGAAATACTTGGATTGTTCCTTGGTCTTTCTCTCAGATGTATTTTTTCAGGTCTATCTATTGTTTGTGAATGTTTTCCGAAGTTACAATGATCAAATATTATACATGGTTTCATACAAAACATGATGCTTTTTTGTATAAACTGACATAATCCAATTTTATAAGCCGTTTAGATAGTGATTATAATTATTGTTATATATCCTAAATATCGAAGTCCATCTTGAAGATGTTCTGTGAATGTCTTTGTTCTTTTTCGCAAAGCTAATTCATTGATTTGTTGATTTATTTCTTCTAGATTAGTTACTAGTTCTTGTAGACATTCAGGATTCATTTGATTTTCGTAAATCATGCTTATATTCAATTCTCGTCGTTCGATTTTATTGTTATCTAGCGAATTTTTCATGTTTGTTTCATCAAATATATTAGAAAGTATTATATCATGTTTGATTGTCTTAGCTTTATTTGATGCTTTTAATATAGCATATGTAGCCATTGCTATGCATCCTGATTCGAGATGGATTTGAGCAATTGTTTCAATTTTTATAGTTCGCGGAATATTGTTAGGACATAGAATGTTAAGTATCTCGGTGTTTACGGAGATTACCCAGTCTTGCGCGCTACTTAGTTGAATGTAAATAGATGTTTGTAATTGAATGTATTTTGGTGTACACTGAATTTCTCTTTTTGCAAGAATCATTGTTATTGCGCATGACGTTGTTGATTGTGTTGAATAATCGGGGTATTTTCTTTGGATTAAATATGTATTTTCTACCTTTTTTAATTTTTCAAATTCGATTGCTTGTAATGGAAAGAATTTTGTTCGATTTTCATTGATGACTATATAGTCTGTATCTATATGATACAGAATATAACCTTTGACTATTGAATAATTCGAAATTGGTATTGGGTGGAATATTTCTTATGTTTCTTCCTCTAAAATAGGCACTTCCAGGATATAAATTAGGTTTTCTGCAATAACTGCTACTGTTAGATGACTTATGTCAATTAATGTTGAAAAATATTCTTCTTTTAAGGGAACAGGGGAGTAGGAGTGATAATGTGCGTGTGTGTGATTCCGTAAACTTTGAAAAATTAATGAAGGAAGTAAAGTTTGAGGATGAGCAATTCCATGTTTTCCATCTAGTATTGAATTTATTAAGTCTGTAATACTCGTTCTTAAATCTTGATATAGTGCAATGCAACCTGTCAATACTTCATCAATTTGTATGTTTATAGTGTTCTTCTGCACATCTTGATGTAGATTTTTAAAATTTGCACTTAGTATTTTAAATTGCATGCTTACTTCGGAAAACGCTTTTTGATTATCTTTTAATTGATTGAGCAATATTGTTTTTGATTTTTAACGAGATGCGCAATTAGTAAATTATCATTTCTTAATTTATCGATTTCGTTGTTAAAATAAGTAGCATCCGAGGCTGATAGTGTTCCAAATAAGATCTTAATTCCTTCTCCAATAATATCAAATAATCCTCGTCTCACTCGTTGTCCAAAAAGATAATAAAGACTTCGAAGTTGATTCTCTAATAATTCGTTTCTCTTGATATGCATTTCGATTTTCTTCTTATTATGACATATAAATCCTGGTTGAAATTGTAAACAAATATTATATAGTTCTCGTGTCTTGTTACTTATCATTTGCACTTCTATTGGTAAATGTGTAAATTCGATTCCAATGATGATTTTCCATGATTCATGATATACGTGCGTTTTTCCAGTATTTTCTCGGTATACTGATTTTCCATTCTCGATTTTAGTAACTTGTACTTGGCCCTGGATCATCTGGATCAGAAGTGTCGTTAATAGTATCGTCGTCGTCTTCATTCTCTGAAAAATACGGTTTTATATCTACTTTATTATAGGTAACAAGGTCCTTGCCTCTCCTTATGACTACACTTTGTTCATTAGGAATATTTTCTATGACATACGGTCCATCCCAAGGAGTTCGTAATTTTGATGAACCTGGTTGTTTCCATTTCACTAATACTTTTTGTCCTATACTTAATGGTCTGGGAATTTTGGAGATAGATAATCGTTCATAAGTTCTTTCTTGAGATTGTTGGATTTTGTCCTTCATATTTTCCCTTATTTTGTCACGATATCGCTTAAGTGAATCATATTTTTCTTTTATACTCATTTCGAGTTCTTCTGCGTTGAGGGGAACGTTGGGAGGATATCCGAAAAGAAACTCAAATGGCGATACTCCGATTTTTTCATTATCTGTTGAATTGTAGGATATCATTGCTCCCGATAATTGGTCAATCCATTCGGTACTTTCTATCATGTAACGACGTACGTAATTGAGGATTTCCCGATGTGCGCGTTCATTTTTACCATTTGATTGAGGATGATAGATGGACGTGGTTGTCCATTTGACCTTCAATGTTTCTTTTATGATTTCAGAGAATTTGCCTTTAAACTCAATTCCATTATCTGTTAGGATTTCTTTAGGTATTCCGAAGATTTTGCAATGATTTTCCCAATATTTTTCTAAAATTTCTTGTGAATTCTTTGTTTTAAGTGGAACAAGTACTAGGTATCGCGTTAAGTAATCTTGAATAACGAGGATATATTTATGGTTTCGACTAGGAGGTAATGGTCCCATGACATCTAGTGAAATTTTATCGTTTGGATTTATTGGAATAACCGGATTTCCTGGTGGAGGGCGTGTTGTTTGTGACGTTATTCTTTCTTTTTGAAAAACTTGACATATTTTTATAATGTTTTCGACATCTTTAGTTATACCACGCCAGTTATATTTTTGCCTCAGTTTTTCGATAGTCTTTCGTGGTCCATACTGTCCACCAATAGTTCATTCATGGAGTTCTTTTATTATTCTGTCTCTTTCTTTTTGTTCAACACGATCCTTTACTTGAGTTACAAATATTACTAATTCTTTTTCAGGATTGATTTTTGTATGAACTTATTCAATCATTTCAATTATTGTTTCACGCAATCTTGGATCTTTAATTCGGATTTCGATTGATTCGCGATTTGGCATTTTGATCTTAATTTCTGTATACCAAATTATTTCATCATCTGTCGAATTGATTATGATTCCTCTTCCTTTTTCATCATCTGTTATAACAAGACCTTTTCTATTTGCACGACCTTCTTTAACAAAAATATTTTCGGATTTTTCGTACGAGGTTTTTTCATTTTGATTATCATCGTAACTTGGGAATGTTTCGTTCAACAATTCTTCTAAAGCTTCATCCTTAAGTGCGTTTATTAGAGATAAAGCATCTGCATTACTATGAGATTTTCCTTTTCGGTGGATGATTTCAAAGTCATATTCATCTAATTTCCATTTCCATCGCATGAGTCGAGATGAACGATCTTTAAGATTCATTAGCCAGGTTAATGGTTTGTGATCAGTAATGATTTTGAAATTTCTTCCATAAAGAAAATATCGAGAATATTTTACAGCCCAGACAATTGCAAGTAGTTCTTTTTCTGTTGTCGAGTAATTTTGTTCAGCGGGATTTAAAGTTCTTGAGGCATATGAAATAGGTTTGTCTTTTCCAAGTTCACCTTGTGAAAGAATGGCTCCTATCGATTTACTACTAGCGTCTGTTGATCAAATGAATTGCTTACTCCAATCTGGATATGCAAGAACGGGTTCAGTGCATAATGCGTTTCTTAATGTTGTAAATGAATTTTCTTCATCTGATGTCCATTGCCATTGTGTCTTTTCTTTTAATAAGTTAGTTAGTGGTAGAGCCTTTTTTGAAAAATCTTTAATGAATTTTCTGTAATATCCGACAAGTCCTAAAAATGATTTGATTTCTTTTTGATTTTTCGGTTTTGGATAATTGACGATTTTTTCAATTCGATCGGGATTTGGTTTGATTCCTTTATCTGATATTATGTGTCCAAGATAGGCTACCTCTGGTTTTAAATATTCACATTTGTCAGGTTGTAGTTTAAGTTCAACTTCACGCAATCTTTGGAATAGTGTTTCGAGATTTTGATTGTGTTCTTTAAGAGTTTTTCCATAAACAATGATATCATCCATATAAACGAAACAGTTGTTGCCAATTAGTCCTTGAATTCCTTTGTTCATCATTCTTTGAAAAGTTGGGGGAGCGTTCTTTAATCCAAATGGCATTCTGTTATATTCAAAGTGTCCATCTTTTGTAGAAAATGCTGTTTTGAATTTATCTTTTTCCTTCATTGCAATTTGATGAAATCCTGAAGCAAGGTCAAAAGCGGAAAAATATTTTGAGTTTCCGAGATTATCTAAAATTTCATCAATGTTTGGGAGAGGATAGGCATCTTGCTTTGTTTTATCATTGAGTTTCCGATAATCAATTACAATGCGCCATTTCTTTTTTGGGATGCATCGGACTTTTTCGGAACTATCCATAATGGTGAGTTGAATGGAGATTCACTTTCTCTAATGATTCCTTTCTCGAGCATTTCTTTAATTTGTTTCTTAATTTCTTCTTGATGGATTGGAGGATATCGATATTGTTTAACATGGATTGGTTTTTCATCAATTAGGTCGATCGCGTGTTCTGTTAAATGTGTAATTGGTAGAGGATCTCCGGGTAGAACGTCATGATATCTTTTGATAGTTTTCCAAATTTCATCTTTTCCTCTTTTACATGATCCAATCTAGTGTTTTGAGGAAGTACATTTTCTCTTTTGTTCGTTAATTCTGGAATTATTATTTCTTTGAGATCAAGATGATTTATTGGTTCAGCTTTCAAGGTTATAATGCAACCATCTTGATTTGTCCAATTTGGAATCGGAAATGTTGCTTGTCCATTTTCAACATTAACTAATACATCATAAACTTTCAGTGAAATTTTGACTTGTCCACTTTGGATTCCTTCTATGTCAAATGTTCTTAAGCAATCTGTTCTAGCAGGCATATTTGTTTCTCGTTTCGGGGCATTTTTGCAACAAGTTTTTGGTCCAAATTTTAGAACATGTTTTTCCATGTCCCATGTACTTTTAAATTGCTGCAACATATCAAGTCCAATTAAGCCTCTTCTCTCATTGGCAAATTGGAGGGAATTACATGGAGTGTGACTGGTTGGGAGAAGAGTTTGGTTTCGAGAGTTCCTTTTGTACTTAAAATATCGCTTGCGATGGTATTAATTTTCTTATTTTTTGGAAGAATTAACTTTGGATTATCGATGAGATTTTCTTTGATTAGGGATAGGGTTGAACCTGGGTCAATTAGAAAAATTCCTTGTTTTCTATTTTCAAATTTCAGAAAAATGTGAGCGAGTTTACATTCTTCGTCTCTGATGTTCCTGATGCTATAAATTCTTCTGAAATTTCTTCGATATGATTGTTTTGATTTTGAGGTGGATCCTTTATGGGTTGAGGGGCATTGCGAAAATCCCGTTTGTAAGATTGTCGATTTTGATCATTGAATTGTTTTTTTCTACATTCTGAAATTATGTGCCCTGGTTTTTTGCAATGGTTACATATTTTTTGAAAGTTTCTTTGGAATAGTTTTTGATTTTCATTTTTATTTTTCATTTTAAAACTTAAGCTTGGATGCGGTTTTTCAAACCAATTATTCATTGAACGAGTCTTGAATGTGATTTCGGCCTTCATAGCAGATGTTATTGCGTCGCGAATACTTTTGGGATGTTCAGTTTTAACATCTAGATGAATTTCTCTTTCAAGTCCCTCTAGAAAATCTATTAATCCTCTTTTTTTTCTTCAATGAGAATTGATTTATGCGCTTGCGGTATTGAGGTTTTATATAAAACTAGCTGACCCGGCGAACTCTGTTCCGCCTTAGAGGCAATAAATAAGCAGATTTTGGATTTTATTCAATTCAATTTTTTATTAGGAAAAATATAAATATAAACAATCAAGTATTTTAATGATTCTTTATTGTTTATGTATTTTGGTGCATCGGTTGTACTCTTCAGTTAAGCACCTTGTGATACACGACATTTTTTGTTTTATTATCAGGCGCAAATCCAAACAACGCAGATGGGCTTCCGACCCGTGAACATGCCACATATAATTGCCCATGTGAAAAACATTTATTTTCAAGATTCAGACCACAAACTTTCAAAGATTGTCCTTGTGATTTGTTAATGGTCATGGCGAATGCAAGACGGATCGGAAATTGAAGTCTTTTAAACTCAAACGGCATATCGGTTGGGATCGTCGGGATCCTCGGAATGAGAACTTCCTCACCTTCGAATTTTCCTTTGAGTATCGTCGCGTAAATCACATTATTCATCAATTTACTTACCACCAAACGCGTACCGTTGCAAAGTTTTGGTGGGTTTATGTTTCGAAGCATAATTACTACGGAGCCAACCTTGAGGCGTAAATTGTGCGGTGGTAAGCCAGGCACATCCAAAGAGTTTAAAAATTCAATTGGATAGTTGGTGGCTTCATCTTCGTTTGTTACACAGTCAATTGATTTGAATAAATGCAATGTTCCAATGATATCATTCTGAATTATGTAGTTTAGGTCATCTACATCTTTATTCTTAGCCGCTAAAATTGCTCGTTCACTCAACCATTCATTATTTTTGTAGTTAGTAATGATGTTTGGAAATACTTTGTTGATAAGTTCGTCTTTCGATGAGACAAAGTTACAGAAATTCTGAGGAAAAGAAATCAATCCGCTTGATTCGTCGACCGGTACTCGACCATTACCGATAGTAAGCAATTGCTCAGAGAAATCTTTAGCAGATGTATCATTAAGCAATGCAACTCTCATGTTTATTGTTAGCTGAAGTTTCTTTACATAGCGCCATAGATTCGATGATTTGAGGCAAGCGTTTATTTCGTCGGCAGCAGTTGATCTTGGAATTACTGGCAGTGTTTGGCGGAAATCGCCAGACAGTAAAATCATTGCGCCTCCAAAACATCTTGAGTCATTGCGTAGTTCTTTCAATGTTCGGTTGAGTGCTTCTAATGCACGTTTATGCGCCATTGTGCATTCGTCCCATATTATGATTTTCGATGCTGATAAAACTTTGGCCATTGCGGAGTTTTTTGAAATATTACATATTGGTTCTTCAATAGTTTGAAGATTTAATGGCAATTTTAATGCTGAATGAGCCGTATGGCATCCTTCTAACAATGTGGCTGCTATTCCAGAAGAAGCAACTGCAAGCGCAATGTTGGACCTCGCACGAACAGTGGCTAAAACTAATGACATCAGGAATGTCTTACCAGTTCCACCAGGGGCATCCAGGAAATATAAGCCACTATTCCCATCATCAATTGCCTTCATTAATGTATCATAAACTTGCTTTTGTTGGGGATTCAACATTGGTACATTCGTTTGAACTACTAAATCTAATTCCTGGTGATCCAAAGACTTAACCAAAGACTTCAAAGGTGATCCAAAAACTTAACCAAAGACTTCAAAGGTGATCCAAAGACTTAACCAAAGACAAAATTACGTTTAGCTGTCATTTAAGTTTTGTTATTCCACTGTCATTTGGGTTTTGTGTCATGTCAGATGTGTTTTTGTTATACCACGTTTTATAGTGACTTGACTGAAACGCGGTCGAACGGGATAAAAAGTATCCTATGTCCGTCTCCTGGTTCTAAGCTACCTCCCCACCAATTTTCAGCTAAATCCGTTCAGCCGTTCTTGAGTTATAAGTGGTGTAACTAACACCACTTTCTTTTATATATATAGATTGATTTAATTGCCAAATCGTGGATTTCCATGAATCTCTGGGAATAATTGTGTATCGATTCTCTCTGCCTTTGTTTACAATTCATTCTTTGGATTTGGAAAATGGCAACATCATCGTGACTACCATAATTAATTCGTAGCATGTTTTTTAATTCATTGAAATCCTCGATATTGTCAGCTCTAATATCAACCTTTGCTCTTCCTTTTAATTTGGATCCTAGTATCATTGCTAACAAGAGGCTTTGTTTGTCTCTGTCTGTATTTTTTTCGCGCTTTCAATTTGAAGAATAAATGTTTCAACTGGCATATTTTCTCCATCGAATTCGGATATTGTGATTAGTAATTCTTTGAGTGAAATTTTTGAATCGTTTTCATTTTCATCTTCGGAAATTTCGATTTCATCATTCTCTGATCTATTCTGAACTTTGAGTTCTATATTATCTAAGCGTTTGAAAAGATTTTGAAGAAGTTGCTCGATATTTTCCATTTTCTTACCGGATTTGTAATATCGATCGACGTATAAAATGCCTGGACGGTTGCGATGTTCTGATGACGATGTTGATGACGAAGATTTGAAGAGTTGACTATTGTTGTTGAGCCACTATGAAGTTCTCGTGCACTGATGCTGATGCGTTCGGTCCTGATATCGAAGGTTCTCAGCGATTGAACTTGATCAATAGAAGATTGGACCTTCCTTGACGTAGCCCGGATGTCGAAGATTCTCGAAGATTGATCTCGATTGATAGAAGATGAGTCAGTAGATATACAATGAGAGTTCTGGATCAAAAGTGGGCGAGGGGGGGAGCGGTCGGCATAGGGGGAGGGGGTTCGCGCTGGAGCGGCTGGGCGTTGGGATGAGGGAGGTGTCGGGTAACAGGAGATAATGCGGATGACGTCATCCTACGAACTATGCAGTTGGCATATATATGTGTGTGTGTCCCCTCCCCGCATGGAAAGTAGGGGGAGGTGGGCATTTTCAAGGACTGAATTCCGGGGCTTGTTTATCCCGTTGAATATATATATATATATATATATATATATTGTGACCGCAAAATCGAGGGAGCTGGGGGAAAAGGACCGAGAGAGTCACAAAACTCCCCTCCTCCCGTCCCGACAATTTATATGGGGCGCCAGCCGAAAATCGGCTTGTCGGAATGAGAAAAGGGAACGCAGTGTCCGGCCAAACTGCAGCCTCGTGGATAAGGTAGAGGGGATGGGTCAGGTGTCAATCACGCGCGGCAAGAGAAATTTATCGTCAGGGAATTTATTTTACCTGTCGTTAATAATTCCCCTCCTTCGCAAGGAACACGGGACAAAAATCAGAAAACAAAATATGTACAATACGCGCGAAATCTCGCGAGACAATTACTCTCGCGCGCACACACACACACTAATTCCGACCGGAGCCTACACACACACACAATATACGTCAAGCTCGTTTTGGCCTCTCCTCTCTCTCCCCTACCGGCCACACTAATATTATAAAACCGGGCCCCCGCCAATCGGTTACCCGGCCGAGCGTTAAAATAAAGACAGAAATATCCCGGGAAAATTACCCCGGTCGTTACTTACGTGGACATCGGTGCTCGGCAACCTCTCCCCCCACGACGAAGCCGGGATAAATCCCCACACTGGGGAAAGGGGCACCCGGTAAATATTGTTAAGGTAGACGGGAGCCCGCACGGGTTCGAACCCGCGACCCGATGGTAAACGGGAGGCTAGTTCTCCGTGAAGATATCCCGACTTAAGGGCAATCTCTCCCCCTTTCCCCTTGCACAAGCCTCGCCGCAGGACAAGGGATCACCAAGGACGACACGTCCCAATTTTTGCAGGCACACAGTCACTCATACTTTTTACAGACTAATCGAGCCGAAGCTCGTCGCAAAACGGGATTGAGCTTCCCGCGCGCAACCACGACACAATTTCCCGACAATACGCGCTAGCTACGTGTGACGGGGTTTATAATTACGGCAACGCGACAGAGGCCGTGGCCACGAAAAAGATGCGCGAGATCGTGAGCCGACCATACGGCCGAAAATTACCCGGATTGTTGCTGAAGGCATGGCCAAGCTCACCGGCTGCGTAATTCGGTCGTTTCCCATTGTCTCGGCCCACGTCCGTCCGGCTCGACACCTTGCAGGAAGCTAACGCAAAAGCCGGTCGACGTGCGAGAAGCGTACCCCCCCTCCTTTTTCTTTAGTTTCTATTCTTATGATTACACCAAAGCGAACAGGCCCGTATCGAATAATTTTCGGGAGTGTGCTTATCGATCAAGCGCGGGTTTCGAATCCTGAACCTCCAGTAACGGAAAATGAAAAGTCCGCTCTTCCCGCGGGCGGTATTTCATGTCCTAGTGGAGCCTTGTCTTTCCCTGGATGATGTTTCGTAACGGTCGACCTTGGCGACGACGGGAGTAAGGACCGCAACCGAAGCCAGACTTATTATCGGCCGAAGGTGACAATTCGGCCCCTGTCCAGAAGAAACGGAAGAAGTGAAGGGGGGGGGGGGGGGCGTGAATCACGGCCCTGGGTAGGTAATTTTCGCGGGAATCGGCGTCTTTCCGAACGTTTGACCATAGTTGGGCCACCGCGTCTTCCCGATCTTTGGCCTTGGGAGAATGTTTGGCCTCGCCTTCTTTCCCTCTCGCTCTTCCTGGCCGTGGGTACCTTGGCTCGTGTAAGCTAGACGTTGAGGTGGCGAAAATAAAGAAAATAAACAGAATATTAAATCAAAATCCTAACGTCGCATAGAGAACCCTACGGAATCATGTCGTGATCACGATGACGGCCCCGAGCCGGAGGACGGTTTTGCTGCAGCCGCCACTATGCCAGGCGAGTCAGCGGAGTACCAAAAAACACGTTACAATATATATATATATATATATATATATATATATATATATATATATATATATATATATATATATATTCGGGGCAGTATTATCAGAAATTTCCGATTGAGGCTCCTAGAAACGTTGCGAGCACCGATTTTATCTTTGTTAAATAAATAATGCTTCTTCCCTCGTTGTCGCAGGATCGTCAGACTTCTCGACCCAATCTGACCCATTGCGGAGCAAATGCTAACCCTCGATTTGCAAACCTGGGTCGTTTTCGTCCTGCCCAAGATCATTTTCTTCACCTCATATTTATTTTAAAAAAAATCGAAAATAAGGAAGAAAACAATCTTATTATTCCTGTAGAAGTTCGGTCTAAAGATCGACCATGATTTTTTTCAGATTTTTTCCACCGACAATTGTTGGTTTGGCAGTGCAAAAACGAAAATGACCCAGTTTCGCGGGATTAATGTACCTGAAATACCTTCACGGATTGCGGTTTAAGATAATCGATTGAACTTGATCGATAGATTGCGAACTTTATCGAAAATAATGTCAATTTCGAAAATGTTTGCGGATTTCATGGTCCGCAAACAATATTCCTCATCATTTGCGATTCGCTAATAACTTTCGCAATAAATAATTCTATCAATACATTTTAAAGTAATTTCGCCTGAAATTATTATTTTTTGCCAAATTATACGAGCATTTTTATTTTTGACTTTTTCATAAAATATTCAAAAATTCTGTAACTGCAACATGTGAAAATAATTTATGCAACATTAAAAAACAAAAATCTCGTAGTATTTGGTAAAAATTAATAATTCCACGTCAAATTACTTTAAAATGTATTGCTAGAATCATTTATTCCAAAAGTTGTTAGCGAATCGCAAATGATTGAAAATCGTATTTGCAATGCATGGAATCCTCGAACATTTTATAAATTGACATTATTTTGAATCAAGTTCTCAGATAGGGACACATTCAGATCCCTCGGCGTGTCATTGAACTCTGAACCAACTTCCTGTGACAGCCGACCCTAAAACACACACACACACACACACACACACACACACGCACGCACGCACGCACACACACACGTACGCACGCACGCACATATATATTGTGACGTAAATCTTTTCTTGCCTTTGGATCTCTCGATCCTCGGGAAAAGAAAGTTCTCGGCGTCACCTTCGGCCGTCCGCTCTTGCCGATGCACCCGCATGCTCCGGTGGGCGCCAGCTAACTTTTTTTCACCGGATTAGCGACCGGTATGACCTGGGGAATGGGTGGACTATCGGCATCCCCACCAAGCGTCACAAATACAAAATCGGAAAAAAAATTAAACAAAAACGCGGGATAAAAGTGGAACTCGTCCGCTTTTGGGGGTCGCGGAGCTGACAAACCGCAACTGGGTGCATCAGCTCGAGCGAACGACGGGCACGGCAGTGCACGGCCGCTCAGGCTGTAGGTATGATAGAGAGGGTCGGGAGTCGATTTCGACAGATGGGGAAATCGTTACGGGAACGCAAACGTATCATTTATTATTTCTATGTGGCGAGAGTACGACGGGAGCAAAATCACAGGATTCTCAATACGGGAACTCACCAGAAATGCACTGATAATCCTCAGGCCTGGTGGAGGAATCTCGGGCGAGAATTCCTCAGTCACGGTAACGCGTAATTCACGACAACGCACTTGACGAAAATCCGAACCGAACGCACACGATATCGCTCGCTCACGTAGCGCGATCGGGAGCGAAACCGAGCGTGTCGACAGAAAAACTGTCAACACGGGAGCGCGGGATGAAAGCCGAATTGCCGGGGCGGCAGCTCGAGGCAGACTGTCACTTCGAGATATCTTCGCCAAAATCGCGATCGAAACGTCAAATCCCTTGACCGGTAGCTTCTGCCCTCTAACGCGAATCGCCTCTATACGCTATCGGTAACGTATCGGGAAATATTCCCGCGGTAGCGTATGGAGATCGCCCGAGATTGCATCCCCTGGTGCACAGCGAAAACAGGGCCTCAACACCAAAATCGGCACGAAGGGGTTCCACGACCCTTCGCCCGTACCCCTAACCTCCGCCCGTTCTCCAGCGTACATGCACCTTATCAATGGGGCGCCGGTATTGTACCCGGACCTCCGCCAATTCTCGGCGACCTCCGTCGGGCGTTTCTCTCCGTCGGGCAGCTCGATACGTCGAGCCATACTCCCCGAAACGCCCGAAACCCCAACAAACCCAACGAAATCGTAATCTCGCTATCGGTAGCGCGTAATCGGAACTGTAGCCGAGGCGAATCGGAGAGACTAAATCGTACGGGAACTGAATTTATCGGTAGCTGTTTGGGGAGTCCTTTGTGACCGTGAGTTAAAAAAAATCACGTCTCAATATATATATATATATATATATATATATATATATATATCTATATATATACATATTACTAATAACCTCAATCATAGTAATGCTGATAGTCCTGGTAACGTATCTGCTACCGATGTTTCTCGTTGATGAAACTCAATAATATGTCGCTGGTATATTGCGTATTTTTTTGACTTAACAGACTGTGTCCTTATATTTTTCTTCACAGATTTTCGTGTCGTTGAATCTACTTTTGATGTGTACCGCGTATGATCCCGAGGACATGTCACTCAAAGAAATTCTTCTGCCTGTTGGACAATTCGAGGCTTTTTATCTCAAGGACACGGAAGAAAATGCCGCCAGACCGCCGCATCTTCATGGTTCATTCAACAAATACAGAAATCCAGCTCTCGTAAATGCTCCAAATGGCGCTGCGTATGGTTTCCGGTTCGACGGAAAGCGCCGTTTTAATTACGATTGAAATGAGTGAAAGTGAAGTAGACGTGACCAATTCATCCGTTTTTACTTTCCTATAAATGAGGGCGATCATAATTATATAAATATTTATAAATACAGATATTAATACGTGCATATACTGGATACGCATGCAGTTCGTGCATTCAGAATGTCGCTACTGAATTGAGTATTAGCTACTTGGATGTATCGGCTCCATCATTTTTTGAAACACTTGGAATCTACACGCTCCTATTGCCGAAATATATAATTTCAAGAAGTTCTTGTTGAAAATTTATGTATCTATATGTCATAAGCTATATTCGCGCACGTTCATTTTGTCTCGAAAACTGAAATTATACGTCAGGCCCTTGACTCGCGCTAAAAGAAAAATTCGTGTTCAGGAGGGGCAATCAAGTGGAAGATTTTCCGCATTGCGTACCTACACTGCCGTCCAGAAGTTCAGGCTCATTTTTCGTTTTTTCGATCGGGACAAATTTATATAAATCGGACATAAAAAATGCAATCAAAATGGCTGAGCGGGACTGGAAAAAAAGGTTCACGTTAATTCTAAAAAAAAATCTGCTTTGAGAAGAGTATGTGGCTTCCGGATGGAGGCCGTGTTGAGGATCAGCGTTGTGGCGACGTTTCGCAAACATTACAGTCTGCATCATCAGGGCTGAGAGCTCCGATACTGAAGCTCTCGTTTCTCAGGTATTCCTTATATAGTTGCAGTCATCGTTCCAGATCGCTGCACCAGCCAATCAGATGTTTTAATTAATCAGCTGGTCAATAAAAAAACTGGGAGGACGGTGTGCCAAATAGGATTGACGTGATATCCTCCATCTCTGTTTAGATGGAGGATACACGTCAATCCTATTTGGCACACCGTCCTCCGGTTTTTTAATTGACCAGCTGATCAACTAAAATATCTGATTGGCTGGTGCAGCGATCTGGATTCCTTATGGAATACCTGAGATACGAGAGCTTCAGTATCGGAGCTTTCAGCCCTGATGATGCAGACTGTAACGTTTGCGAAACGTCGGCACAACGCTGATCCTCAACACGGCCTCCATCCTGAAGCCACATGCTCTTCTCATTACATAAAGAGCCGTTAAAGCCTTAAAACTAAAAAATATTCTTTTCCCTCTTTTATAGGTTTAAGCGCGCTTTTCTTGAACTTTTTGAGTCGGTGAGTGATAACGTGAACCATTTTTTAATATACTCTTATTTAGTTTTTCTATGTTCGTAAAGAGATTTATTATTTGATTAATTATTTGATTAAAATTATCTGTTAAACATATTCAGGGTGCGGAATTTAACGCGAAATAATGTTGTGGCAAGGGTGATAAATCACCAACAAAAACAATTTGTTTGTTCTGGCTTCCTAAATTACGTCACTAGGATCTTATTAGATTTATCAGATCCGTTTACTTGTGCAGCATTTTTTATGGAGACCATGTGAACGTTTGATTTTTACACAGTCCTGGACAATGTACATGAACAGAAATAATTTATTTTCGAATGAATTGAAACAAACAAATATGTAGTCTAAATATCAATGAAAAATGAGCGGTAGATATTTTTTCGGATTTTTTCTAACTATACACTTTTCAGAAAAACTCTCGGAAAATGCCGATTTTTTAGTCCGTCATAAGATGTATAACCTAATCCGTTAATGCCACCCTAGCACCCACAAAAGTAGACTAATTTTGACAATTTCGCATGGAACAATATTGAATACAATATGATATTTATTAAAAAGCTTCAACTTTACATAGGTTGCAGTGTGTTCACCATTTTTCTTTACAAAATAGCGATGCCAGTGTTTCTTTAGATGAATTCTACTTACAAGTACGTCACACAACGCCATCCATTTGAATCGATAGCGTTCTCAGCGATCAAAATGATTTCGCCTAGAATTTTTTTACTTAAAATGAAAGACCTAAAAATGATGCGTTGTATATAAGATTCGCTCTGTTGTATCGCTGAATCGCGCCAACATATGTGCCCTGGGATTTACGTCCCCGACAAAGACTGATAGCTGGAATCGGGCGATGGAGGACGGGTAGCTGGGGTCTTTCCAATGACGAGTAAATCTCCAAATCAGGAATTACGAACTTACAATTATTTAACTTTATTATAACTAAGCAACATTTGATTTACGAAATGTTTAATTGCCTTAAGACCGACCGCCACGGTTGCCAATCGAAGACTGACTTCTCACATTTCGTACCTCTAATTGTTAACTCCGTTATCGGCAATCGAACGATCCAATCGTACGATGCCGTTTCTGCAATACGTGTCGCCAAAGTCACCTCTGGAGGTGCTTCACCTGCCCAAACTGCTGTCGTTTGCACAGGAGCCTATGGCCTCTCGATTACGTAAATCGAATATGCTCATTTCTATGCGTTTTGAAATATGCGCTAAATTAGGGGCACAATATTCCTCCCCCTTAGGAAGACGGAATTCATGATTTCGGCTCCAAGACTAAATAATGAATTGGCGAAATAACGATAATATTTCTTTGTTTTGTTTTTTGCCGGATTGTCTCTCGGCTTACAAATAGTTATTGAAATGCATTATACGTGTGACACATTCCACACGTGCATAGTTATTTACTTGAAACCTTAATTGACATTTATTTTCCCAAAAGTTTTCTTGAATTTTTTATTTCTTATCAAATTGTAGTTCTCTTATTTGTTTTTGTTTACGCCGTACGGGTTCGTGGTGAATTACTCATGAAAGTGACTTTAAGATTCACTGAATCAGCTGTTGCTTTACGTTTAACGGCGCCCGGCTGTTCCGATGCTGCGTTGACAAGGTCATTTCCTTGTGACGTATCTCACGGGTGGTGATTTCGTACGTACTTGTATGCTATGTGCATATGAGCAGCTAAGACTAATCAACATTGAACGGTATCGTACACATATCGAAAGTGCTCCAGACCCACCCAACGATTCCACACACACATCGGAGGTGCTCCAGACCCACCCAACGATTCCACGCACACATCGAAGGTGCTCCAGACCCACCCAACGATTCCACACACACATCGAAGGTGCTCCAGACCCACCCAACGATTCCACACACACACATCAAAGGTGCTCCAAACCCACCCAACGATTCCACACACATATCGAAGGTGCTCCAGACCCACGTAACGATTCCACGCACACATCGAAGGTGCTCCAGACCCACCCAACGATTCCACACACACATCGAAGGTGCTCCAGACCCACCCAACGATTCCACACACACATCGAAGGTGCTCCAGCCCCACCCAACGATTCCATACACACATCGAAGGTGCTCCAGACCCACCCAACGATTCCACACACACAAAAGTCGCATTTTCTATCGAATATGGACGCTGCATGGTTAAAATTGGGAACCACAAACATAATAATGCTTCGACTTTCAGCCCCCTGTTTCACCCCCTTAAACGCGCAATTTCAATTTTTGTCACTCTTGAAAAAAGTCTTATTTTGGGACAAATATCAATAAACCAGGGTCAAATAAAGGCGCCAAAGATATCGTAATCGTGCCAAAATACCCTTAACACAAACGGATGGATCGCAACCCGAGCATCGAGAGCATAACTTGACCATCGGTAGCATTTCTGTGACGTGGCTCAAAAAATCACGTCACAATTTAGTAGATGTACAGTGCCTTCAGTTAATGCCTGGACCTGTTGTGTGAGAGCTAACTTCAAAGAGCGGAAACATTACCGTTCTGTGAAGTTAACGTCATCGATAGATTTTCGAACGAATTTCAGACTGATGTGTCACGAGTCATTTCTAACCCGTGAGGCGATACAGCCTCGCGAAAAAATGACAGCGCTTATGCGTGGCAACTGCACCGTGAATTCAGGCATGCAAAATCTCGAAAGGATGAAATATATGAATGCGAGATTGGAAAAAAAGAACATACGGAATCCATTTCAGAAGAAATATAAAACATTAATTCCATACGTAAATACATCCGGAGCAACAATAATAAAGCACAGAATACTGGAGAATAAATGAATAAAAAGCCGACGCGGAACATTCTGTTTCTGTATGCGATATTTTCGGAGTCAGTGCCGAAGAAATAGAAATACGAACTAAAAAATAATTTACTGTAACACTCGGTGCTTCTGAACATGGATTACCGATAAATTATAGACATCTGGTTTCGTATTTATATCTTCTTTGTTAGCCACCAACATAAAAGAGTTTCCACGATAAAATACGTTGTGTATTGGCTTTTAATGTATGTAATTTTTACTCTCTATGGCCGTAGAAAATATTATCTTCAAGCGGGTTTCCCAACGCACGTGATTTTGAACGAACGCAACAAGTATTTGTTAAAAAATATATATTGTGACGTTTAATTGTTTCAAATTATAAAAAAAAGTACTCCTATTGGATATCTTTTGGATATCACGACGAATGCAAGGTAACAGAAGATTTCTTCAAATCATGTTTCGGCTCGCATTACCGAAGTGATGGCGCAAAGAATTAGATTCGTCTCTAGTAATTAATTAAAAACGATAGACGTTTGAGTTTTACGCTTTGCGTAAAAAGCCTCAAAGTTTGCAGGCAAAAAGAGTCGTACCCTGGCTGTCACGGTGTTCTAGAGCCAAGCGTATAAGAGTGGTGTGAGGCTTCGGCCGATCGCCGATCATACTCCCGCGTGATCCGATTCGAGGACATTGCCAGGCGGGGAGTTTGACTGGGGAGGTACATCTGACAAAGAATAAAGCAGGTGTCCTAAGGCCAGCTCAGCGAGGCCAGAAACCTCGCGTAGAGCAAAAGGGCAAAAGCTGGCTTGATCTCGATGTTCAATACGCATAGAGACTGCGAAAGCACGGCCTATCGATCCTTTTGGCTTGGAAAGTTTTTTACAGGTGGGAATTAATCCAAGTGCGAGTACAAGTAGTTCTTGTGTAGAATAAATCCTACAACCGGAAAACACTGCCTAACGCATTCGATTCGTTTCTTTTCGTTGGCTAGTGCAACGATAGGGGTTGAAAAACGCTCTTTTGAGCATTGAAGAGTGTATGTTTCTTCCAAATTATGAAAAGGAACCGAATCCAACCACTAGCAAGATGATTTCAATAAACGAACGTGAAACATTATTTGAACAAATCGTTTCGCACGTTGGATCCGTCTCGATTCTAAAAAGAAACATCTTCGAATTTTTCAAAGTTGAAAAATCCAATTAGGACCTCGTGTAAATCTCCATTTGGATAAATGTTTTTCATAGCTGAAAACTAGTCCAAGTGTGGATGCAAGTGGTCTCGTTGCGGAACAAGCTCGACAATCAGAAAACATTGCGCAAGACCGCGCACTCAGAAGAACGTTTGGTAATGCCAACTATGTATATTTAGTTGAAACAATTTTGCTTGAAGCAACCTAATTTTACTCGCTTGAAATACAATTCGATTCAAGTGACAAAGCCAGTTTAGTTGAAGCAACCAAATTGTCATGTCAAAATAGCAATATCTCCCTGGTCATATAATAGGTCGGATTAACTACATCGGAGTTCATACAAGTAATCCACGTGTTATTTGAACTTTATATTTGGTTGTTATATTGGCCAATAAACTACATTTTCCAACTGAAGTAATTATTACACATAAAGCGAATGATGGTTTTTTCTACAATTGAATAAGTTAATTGAAACTAATGATTTAATTAAAGCTAATTCGAGGTAAGACCGTGTTTTCTTTTTTCTACGATGTGCATATTTTTCAGCTATTGATTGCTATTGCTACTTGAGTTCTTGTGGATGCAATCGATCACTTTTTTTCCCGGTACGATTTCTAGATAACGACTTTATTTGGCAAATCCGACCACGGGCGCGCTCTGTTCGATCGCTGTGAGCGATTAGTTACCCAGCTAACCACGTACCGCAAATGTACCGCTCATGTGGAGTGTGCGTACGGTACTGGTACATTACCGGTACGCCGTACGGTACGCTGTACCGCCAATTTACTAGTGCGGTACCGGTACAGTATCGCCACCGTGGAGCCACCGTGCACTGCAGTACTCGTTTAACTCCACGGTAGCGATACCGTGGAGGTACGACTACGCTGCTATCCCGTACCCGTACATTACAGTGCCCGTACATTACAGTACCCATACATTACCGGTACTGCAGGGCACGGCGTACTCCACATTTGTGGTATGCTATACTAATGGTACGCTTGGTTAACTGGGTAGTGGAAATCGCGAATCAGTGTAGTTTCAGATGCATGCACGAACGGCGCTACGATCGCCCTTTCGACTCCCGGCTGTTCACGTCTTCTTTTCTGGCTGATGGCGTGCATCTCTCCTGTGAGCGTGTAGAAAACTACAATATTCATTGTGATAAGTTTTGTGAGACGATTTACATCGAAAACATAAAAATGTGCGAAGTAGAAGACATCTTGATAGATTGGGGACTTCAATCGCTTGTTTCTAAATTTTGCGGAAAGTGTACGATCGTAATTTCTTTTTGTCCGCCATTGTTGTCACGCTGCGTGCGATCCTTCGGGAAAAACATTGTACAGCGTCTCTCGGGTGTTGATAGTAAATTTAGTGGAAGCCGGTGCGTTTCATTTAACGTTGCGTGTTCACCAAGTGCATAAGTATTGAAGGATTGCTAAGGGAATCGTGATTGAGATTTTTTGCGGGCACGAGCCATTGTTCTCCCGTAATTTCCGATATCGATTAAATTCGGTAAATCCAACCACGTGGACACTCGGTTTAAGCCGCTAATAGTTCGTCGCAACCACGCTGTAGTCTGAGACCTGGCGTTGCGTAAAGCAAAAAGACTTGTTTGCGCCAATTCCACTTCGAGAACACACAAAATCTGATGGTTTCTGTTATGTGGCCTGCAGATAAATTCTCGATACATCAGACAAATATATTATTTATCTGTACACATTATTTTAATTGATTTCTCTTTTGTTTTTTTTTTCGACACGCAGATTGCTTTTAAGTTTAACTATGTCACTTTCTCAGAGCGCTTTGTAAATTATCTTACAATTGACACCGTACAGTCCTACATCGACGTAAATTAATCAATAAAAGTGATTTCTGTATCATCGCAATATTTTTAATATGTACTTTGATACACAGGCATTATTGAAAAATTACTAATCATCTTGTCTCATAATTTAGCGGATCTATTTACCTTATTGCCTTCGTCCTCCATTTGTTTTTATAATTCATCGTAGGGAGAATACTTTCTTCGATGATTTATAATCAATTGATTTTCTACCAATTCAATGTATATGTTGCATTTTCGCACATCGAAATTTGATTACAGTGACTCGATGTTTATTTAGTTCATATTAAGCTGATGCTTTATCTGCCATTTATTCGATTGGTGTGAAACCAATTTTGATTGAACTTACTGTATGCAGCTTCAACTATGTTATATCAGTTGTCAGAACCTACTCCGTCATTCAGGGCAAACCAACATATAGTTGGATCGACTATAGCAGCGTTGGGGGGTTTTATTTAAAATATATCCTCAGTGGTGCTGACTATACATGAACTTTTATAAAAAATATTATGTATTGACTGAAATATGCTCTGCAATTCATTCAATGCACACATGTTTCATTCTACTGTATATGTTTTTCGTTGAACTATATATTTTCAAAATGCTTTTAAGGGAGAGATTACCGACCCAACCGTTCAGCATTTTCAAATAAAGTTTGGTTTCAGGACACCGGAATTAGGATTGAAAGTGCTCTGTGCGTTTTTGGATCAAGAAGAAGTTTGATTGCTGGAAATAAATATATATTTGTAATTCAACCAAATCTCGCAGTCAATTCAATCGTTCATATCGTTCGCCACCTGCAACTGCAGGATTTGGTTGATTCAAACAATTTTTTTTTTTACGGTACCAAACGCTTTTCTGAGTGCGGTTTCGTATCTTTTCGCAGTCCACCGCAGGAGTAGTGATTCCAAAACGATGTTCTCAATATCGAGGGAGGATACATTTTTTAAATCAATCAGGGAAACGAATCCAAACATTGCAAACATGATTTCGATAAACAAACAAGAGATGATTTGATCGAATTGCTTTTCGGATTCGTTCACGTTCATAGTCCACAGCAGCAGTGATAGTCCTCAATGGCTATTTTCGTGCCGAGGGTGATAGATTTAAAAAAATTACACACTGAGCACGAACCCGAACAATCTCGAGGTTATTTCGATAATGAAACACAAAACAGAATTTGAATGGACGGTTTTTGATTTTGGATTCGTCTCGAACCGATAAAAAAACGGTTGAAACAGGCGTATTTATCAAGGTCGAATCTCATGTGAATTTCTCTTCGAGTCGACAACTTTTATATCGGGAAACGAATCCGATTCCGCATGCAGATGTTTCTGTTATGACATAATCCCTACAAACTGAGAACGCTGCGCCGATAATCAGATTCGTTCACGTTCATAGTCTACAGCAGCAGTAGCAGTCCTCAATGGCTATTGTCGTGCCGAGGGTGATCGATGTTT
Organism: Ophion obscuratus; assembly: GCA_964007375.1. Lineage (NCBI taxonomy): Eukaryota > Metazoa > Arthropoda > Insecta > Hymenoptera > Ichneumonidae > Ophion > Ophion obscuratus. Next base: position 752,905 of record OZ023323.1, on the reverse strand, counting down.
TTAAATCACCTACTGGGAACAAATCCGAACAATCTCGAGGTTATTTCGACAATGAAACACAAAACAAAATTTGAATGGACCGATTTTTATTTTTGATTCGTCTCGATCCAATAAAAGAAACGGTTGAAACAGGCGCATTCATCAACGTCGAATCTCATGTGAATTTCTTTTGGAGTCGAGGAATTTTAGACCGGGAAACGAATCCGAGTCCGCATGCAAGTGCTTCTGTTGTGGAATACTCCCTACAATCTGAGAATGCCGTGCCGACCATCGGATTCATTCACGTTCATAGTCCACAGCAGCAGTAGTAGTCTTCAATGGCTATTTTCGTGCCGAGGGTGATCGATTTTTAAAAATCACCTACTGGGAACGAAACTGAAAATTCTCGAGGTTATTTCGACAATGAAACCCAAAACAGAATTTGAATGGACCGTGTTTCATATTGGATTCCTCTCGAACCGATAAAAGAAATGGTTGAAACAGGCGTATTTATCAACGTAGTGTCTCATGCGAATTTCTTTTGGAGTCGACGACTTTTAGATCGGGAAACGAATCCGAGTCCGCATGCAAGTGTTTCTGTTGTGGAATAATTCCTACAATCTGATAATGCCGCGCCGACCATCGGATTCGTTCACCTTCATAGCCCACAGCAGCAGTAGTAGTCCACAATAGTCCACAATATCGTGCCGAAGGTGATACATTTTCACTAATTACCCACTGAGAACAAATCGCAACAATTGCGAGGTTATTTCGACAATGAAACACAAAACAGAATTTGAATGAACTGATTTTTATTTTGGATTCGTCTCGAACCGATAAAAAAAACAGGGTTGAAAACGGCGTATTTATGAAGGTCGAATGTCATGTGAATTTCTCTTCGAGTCGACGACTTTTATATCGGGAAACGAATCCGAGTCCGCGTGCAGATGTTTCTGTTGTGGAATACTCCCTACAATCTGAGAATGCCGCGCCGACCATCGGATTCGTTCACCTTCATAGCCCACAGCAGCAGTAGTAGTCCTCAGTGGCTATTTTTGTGTCGAGGGTGATACATTTAAAATAATTACCCACTGGGAACGAATCGGAAAAATCTCGAGGTTATTTCGATAATGAAACACAATACAGAGTTTGAATGAACCGTTTTTTATTTTGCATTCATCTCGAACAGATTGAAAAAACGGTTGAAAAAGGCGTATTTATGAAGGTCGAATGTCATGTGAACTTCTCTTCGAGTCGACGACTTTTAGATCGGGAAACGAATCCGAGTCCGCATGCAAGTGTTTCTGTTGTGGAATAATCCCTACAGTCTGAGAACGCTGCGCCGATCATCGGATTCCTTCACGTTCATAGTCCACAGCAGCAGTAGCAGTCCGCAATGGCTATTTTCGTGTCCAGGGTGATCGATTTTTAAAAATCACCTACTGGGAACGAAACCGAACAATCTCGAGGTTATTTCGACAATGAAACACAAAACAGAATTTGAATGAATCGTTTTTTATTTTGGATTCCTCTCGAACCGATAAAAGAAACTGTTGAAACAGACGTATTTATCAACGACGAATCTCATGTGAATTTCTTTTGGAGTCGAGGAATTTTATATCGGGAAACGAATCCGAGTTCGCATGCAAGTGTTTCTGTTGTGGAATACTCCCTACAATCTGAGCATGCCGTGCCGACCATCGGATTCGTTCACGTTCATAGCCCACAGCAGCAGTAGTAGTCTTCAATGGCTATTTTCGTGCCGAGGGCGATCAATTTTTGAAAATCACCTACTGGGAACGAAACCGAAAATTCTGGAGGTTATTTCGACAATGAAACTCAAAACAGAATTTGAATGGACCGTTTTAAATATTGGATTCCTCTCGAACCGATAAAACAAACGGTTGAAAACGGCGTCTTTATCAGCGTCGAATCTCATGTGAATTTCTTTTCGAGTCGACCACTTTTAGATCGGCAAACGAATCCGAGTCCGCATGCAAGTGTTTCTGTTGTGGAATAATAGTACAAACTGAGAACACCGTGCCGATCATCGTACCAATATGAAAAACGGTCCATTCAAATTCTGTTTTGTGTTTCATTATCGAAATGACCTCGAGAATTTTCGGTTTCGTTCCCAGTAGGTGATTTTTAAAAATCGATCACCCTCGGCACGAAAATAGCCATTGAAGATTACTACTGCTGCTGTGAACTATGAACGTGAACGAATCCGATGGTCGGCACGGCGTTCTCAGATTGTAGGGAGTATTCCACAACAGAAACACTTGCATGCGGACTCGGATTCGTTCCCCGATCTAAAAGTCGTCGACTCCAAAAGAAATTCACATGAGATTCGACGTTGATAAATACGCCTGTTTCAACCGTTTCTTTTATCGGATCAAGACGAATAGAAAATGAAAATCGGTCCATTCAAATTCTCTTTTGTGTTTTATTATCGAAATAACCTCGAGATTGTTCGGATTTGTTCCAAGTAGGTGATGTTAAAAAATCGATCACCCTCGGCACGACAATAGCCATTGACCACTACTACTGCTGCTGTGGACGGTGAACGTGAACGAATCCGGTAGTCAGCGCGACATTCTCAGATTGTAGGGATTATTCCAGAACAGAAAGACTTGCATGCGGACTCGGATTTGTTTCCTGATGTAAGAATCATCGACGTGAAAAGAAATTCACATGAGATTCGACGCTGATAAATGCACCTTTTTCAACCGTCTCTTTTATCGGTTCGAGAGGAATCCAAAATAAAAAACGATCCATTCATATTCGGTTTTGTGTTCCATTGTGGAAATAACCTCCAGATTATTGGGTTTTGTTCCCAGTAGGGGATTTTTTAAAATCGATCACCCTCGGCACGACAATAGCCGTTGAGGACTACTACTGCTGCTGTGCACCATGAACATGAACGAATCCGATGGTCGGCGCGGCATTCTCAGATTGTAGGGATTATTCCAGAACAGAAAGACTTGCATGCGGACTCGGATTCGTTTCCCGATCTAAAAGTCGTCGACTCGAAAAAAAATTCACATGAGACACGACGTTGATAAATGCGCCTGTTTCAACAGTTTCTTTTATCGGTTCGAGAGGAATCCAAAATAAAAAACGATCCATTCAAATTCTGTTTTGTGTTTCATTGTCGAAATAACTTCGAGATTGTTCGGTTTCATTCCCAGTCGCTGATTTTTTTAAATCGATTACCCTCGGCTCGAAAATAGCCATTGAGGACTGCTACTGCTGTTGTGAACTATGAACGTGAACGAATCCGATGATCGGCGTAGCGTTCTCAATTTGTAGGGATTATTCCACAACAGAAACACCTGCATGCGGACTCGGAATCGTTTCCCGATATAAAAGTCGTCGACTCAAAGAGAAATTCACATGACATTCGACCTTCATAAATTCAACCATTTTTTCAACCATTTTTTTTATCGGTTCGATACGAATGCAAAATAAAAAACGGTTCTCTCAAATTCTGTATTGTGTTTCATTATCGAAATAAACTCGAGATTTTTCCGATTCGTTCCCAGTGGGTAATTATTTTAAATGTATCACCCTCGGCACAAAAATAGACACTGAGGACTACTACTGCTGCTGTGGGCTATGAAGGTGAACGAATCCGATGGTCGGGGCGGCATTCTTAGATTGTACGGAGTATTCCACAACAGAAACACTTGCATGCCCACTCGGATTCGTTTCCCGATCTAAAAGTCGTCGACTCGAAGAGAAATTCACATGACATTCGACGTTCGACGTTGATAAATACGCCTGTTTCAGCCTTTGTTTTATCGGTTCGAGAGGAATCCAAAAGAAAAAACGTTCCATTCAAATGCTGTTTTGTATTTCATTGTCGAAATAAACTCGTGATTGTTCGGTTCCGTTCCCAGTAGATGATTTTTAAAAATCTATCACCCTCGCCACGAAAATAGCCATTGCGGACTACTACTGCTACCGTGGACGATGGACGTGATCGAATCCGATGATCAGCGCGGCATTCTCCGATTATAGGGATTATTCCACAATAGAAACACTTGCATGCGGACTCGGATTCGTTTCCCGATCTAAAAGTCGTCGACTCGAAAAAAAATTCACATGAGACACGACGTTGATAAATGCGCGTGTTTCAACAGTTTCTTTTATCGGTTCGAGATGAATCCAAAATAAAAAACGATCCATTCAAATTCTGTTTTGTGTTTCATTGTCGAAATAACCTCGAGATTGTTCGGTTTCGTTCCAGTAGGTGATTTGTAAAAATCGATCACCCTCGGCACGAAAATAGCCATTGAGGACTGCTACTGCTGCTGTGGACTATGAACGTGAACGATTCCGATGATCAGCGCAGCGTTCTCAATTTGTAGGGATTATTCCACAACAGAAACATCCGCATGCGGACTCGGATTCGTTTCTCGATATAAAAGTCGTCGACTCGAAGAGAAATTCACATGACATTCGACCTTCATAAATACGCCTTTTTCAACCGTTTTTTTTATCGGTTCGAGATGAATCCGAAATAAAAATCGGTTCATTCAAACTCTGTTTTGTGTTTCATGATCGAAATAACCTCGAGATTGTTGCGATTCGTTCCCGGTGGGTAATTATTGAAAATGTATCACCCTCGGCACGATAATAGCCATTGTGAACTACTACTGCTGCTGTGGGCTATGAAGGTGAACGAATCCGATGTTCGGCGCGGCATTCTCAGATTGTAGCGATTATTCCAGAACAGAAAGACTTGCATGCGGACTCGGATTTGTTTCCTGATCTAAGAGTCATCGACTTGAAAAGAAATTCACATGAGATTCGACGCTGATAAATGCGCCTTTTTCAACCGTTTCTTTTATCGGTTCCAGAGGAATCCAAAATAAAAAACGATCCATTCAAATTCGATTTTGTGTTCCATTGTCGAAATAACCTTGAGATTACTGGGTTTTGTTCCCAGTAGGGGATTTTTTTATATCGATCACCCTCGGCACGACAATAGCCATTGAGGACTACTACTGCTGCTGTGGACGATGAACGTGAACGAATCCGGTGGTCGGCGCGGCATTCTCAGATTGCAGGGATTATTCCACAACAGAAACTCTTGCATGCGGACTCGGATTCGTTTCCCGATCTAAAAGTCGTCGACTCGAAAAGAAATTCACATGAGACACGACGTTGATAAATACCCTTGTTTCAACTATTTCTTTTATCGGTTCGAGAGGAATCCAATATGAAAAACGGTCCTTTCAAATTCTGTTTTGGGTTTCGTTGTCGAAATAACCTCGAGAATTTTCGGTTTCTTTCCCAGTAGGTGATTTTTAAAAATTGATCACCCTCGGCACGAAAATAGCCATTGAGGACTACTAATGCTGCTGTAGACTATGAATGTGAACGAATCCGATGCTCGGTGCGGCATTCTCAGATTATAGGGAGTATTCCACAACAGAAACACTTACTTGCGGACTCGGATTCGTTTCCCGATCTGAAAGTCGTCGACTCGAAGATAAATTCACATGAGATTCGACGTTCATAAATACGCCTGTTTTAGCCTTTCTTTTATCGGTTCGAGAGGAATGCAAAAGAAAAAACGTTCCATTCAAATTCTGTTTTGTATTTCATTGTCGAAATAAACTCGAGTAGGTGATTTTTTTAAAATCGATCTCCCTCGGCACGACAATAGCCATTGAGGACTACTACTGCTGCTGTGGGCGATGAACGTGATCGAATCCGATGATCGACGCGGCATTCTCAAATTGCAGGGATTATTCCACAACAGAAACACTTGCATGCGGACTCGGATTCGTTTCCCGATCTAAAAGTCGTCGACTCGAAAAGAAATTCACATGAGGTTCGACGTTGATAAACACGCCTTTTTCAACGGTGTCTTTTACCGGTTCGAGAGGAATCCAAAATAAAAAAACGATCCATTCAAATTCTGTTTTGTGTTTCATTATCGAAATAACCTCGAGATTGTTCGGTTTCGTTCCCAGTAGGTGATTTTTAAAAATCGATCACCCTCGGCACGAAAATAGCCATTGAGGACTGCTACTGCTGCTGTGGACTATGAACGTGAACGAATCTGATTATCGGCGCAGCGTTCTCAGTTTGTAGGGATTATGTCACAACAGAAACATCTGCATGCGGACTCGGATTCGTTTCCCGATATAAATGTCGTTGACTCGAAGAGAAATTCACATGAGATTCGACGCTGATAAATATGCCCATTTCAACTGTTTTTTTATCGGTTCGAGGCGAATCCAAAATAAAAAACGGTCATTTCAAATTCTGTATTGTGTTTCATTATCGAAATAACCTCGAGATTTTTCCGATTCGATCCCAGTAGGTGATTTTTAAAAATCGATCACCCTCGGCACGCAAATAGCCATTGAGCACTGCTACTGCTGCTGTGGACTATAAACGTGAACGAATCCGATGGTCGGCGAGGCATTCTCAAATTGTAGGGATTATTCCACAACAGAAACACTTGCATGCGGACTCGGATTCGTTTCCCGATCTAAAAGTCGTCGACTCGAAGAGAAATTCACATGAGATTCGACGTTGATAAATACGCCTGTTTCAACCGTTTTTTTTATCGGTTCGAGACGAATCCAAAATAAAAAACGGTCCATTCAAATTCTGTTTTGTGTTTCATTATGGATATAACCTCGAGATTGTTCGGATTCGTTCGCAGTGTGTAATTTTTTAAAATCCATCCCCTCGGCACGAAAATAGCCATTGAGGACTATCACTGCTGCTGTGGACTATGAACGCGAACGAATCCGAAAAGCAATTCGATCAAATCATCTCTTATGTTTGTTTATCGAAATCATGTTTGCAATGTTTAGATTCGGTTCTCTGATTGATTTAATAAATGTATCCTCCCTCGATATTGAGAACATCGTTTTGGAATCACTACTCCTGCGGTGAACTGTGAAAAGATACGAAACCGAGGTCTTGCGCAATGTTTTCTCATTGTCGAGCTTGTTCCGCAACGAGACCACTTGCATCCACACTTGGACTAGTTTTCAGCTATGAAAAACCTTTATCCAAATGGAGATTTACGCGAGATCCTAATTGGATTTTTTCAACTTTGAAAAATTCGAAGATTTTTTTTTTCATTATCGAAACGAATCCAACGTGCGAAACGATTTGTTCAAATAATGTTTCACGTTCGTTTATCGAAATCATCTTGCTAGTGGTTGGATTCGGTTCTTTTTCATAATTTGGAAAAAACATACACTCTTCAATGTTCAAAAGAGCGTTTTTCAACCGCTATCGTTGCACTAGCCAACGAAAAGAAATGAATCGAATGCGTTAGGCAGTGTTTTCCGGTTGTAGGATTTATTCTACACAAGAACTACTTGCACTCGCACTTTGATTAATTCCCACCTGTAAAAAACTTTCATCACAGCAGAGATTGACACGAGATACGACTCTTTTTGCCTGCAAACTTTGAGGCTTTTTAGGTAAAGCGTAAACCTCAAACGTCTATCGTTTTTAATTAATTACTAGAGACGAATCTAATTCTTTGCGCCATCACTTCGGTAATGCGAGCCGAAATATGATTTAAAGAAATCTTCTGTTACCTTGCATTCGTCGTGATATTGTCACATCCGGAAGGGATGCGAACATAATATCTTTGTTTCCCTCCTTTTTGCCTACGCCTAGCGCAATAGCACGGGATGAGAGTAAAAAGGGGGTAGTGCGTGGGAGATAATAGAGTCGAGGGATAGAGGAAATATTTTCGGTAATGAGGAATAATTCGACAAGCTCGTATAAACTTAACCGACGTTTATTACATATAGAAAGTCGGATTTGGATATGAATTAAAATGACAGAAGAAGAAAAAGAAAATGATACACAAGGTCGACAGAATAACGTGGTTCGCTTACATTTGTTGGTGTCGGTCATTCTATGCGTGTGTTTGCTCGTACGGTTGTATGCGCTCGCTCGTAGAAGATATCGTTGACGCTCTTAAGACGTAGGGCCCTCGCTGGTACCCCGGTACGCTCGCTGATCGAATAACTCGTAACACTTGGAGAAGATTTCGCTCGTGCTGAGATGTATGCTTTAAGTGTATACGATGAGAAGCACTTGAGATTCTATGTGAATGCACCGAGTGAGACACGGATTCCTGACCTTCCTGCTCGAACTGAGGGTCGAGGTTATGTGTATATGGGACTTGAAAGAAAATACTCGGAATAAGACTGTCGATACGTAGATCGGAATTAAACCTGAAAAAAGGAACTTGATTCGAAATTCGCTAACGGAAGATTGAGCTCTGAACTCGATGGAGATTGTCGGGAGACTGACTTCAGGAAGGAAGTCTTTCTTGATGTGAAAATTAGGAAGGGTTCAATAGTGGGAGACGGAACTTTAGGAAGAGCATGGTCTTGGTCATCTAATTCTTCGGGGATTTGTTCATTGGTCGGGAATAATTTTCGTGATTGGTTGCGGTATGGTGTCCGAATCATTTACGGGTTCGCTAGCACGCGCGTGGCCTTATTCCAGAGCATCGGTTCTACGTATTACGCGTATAAAGGAAGGGGGATCTTTGTCCCGCATTTCGGCGAAAAAGTGCACGGGGCCGTGTTCTATATTTAAGGTGTAAGCATGCGCAAGATTTATGTTGTGTCAATTTATAGCTATGGTGACTTCTCATATCGAGAAGTTTATAGATCGGACTATGCTGTGAGACCGAGGGTCTCATTTTCTTCCAAGCGAGAGTTCAGCGGAGCCGCCTAGTCTGTGTTATGGTTAGAGAGTTCGTTCTAAAGATTTACCGTGGTAGGGCTCTGCATAGCATTGAAATGCTCTCGTACTATTTTTCGAGTGTTAAATATTTGCTCCACACCTTAAAAATTTATGAGGTTCTCATACAAGACGGCATCGACTAAGTTGAAAAAAGGAAGAAAAAAATCTTGTGGTTTGAGATTCGTCGCAAGACGTGACACCTCCCCCCTTTAGGATTGTGCGTCCCGTGCAATATCGGTAAGTTGTGGTGGGGGTGAATTGAATATAAGAAAAATTTTCGTGGTGTCTGACGTATTTGCCTGAGTAACTCTCGCTTCGGTCGCACGTGAACTTTGATTCGTTGAATTTCCTTCCGAAGAAGCAAAATCGATCAACATGCACGGCAAGAAGATCCAGCGAACTGATCCTGCCATCGTGAGTATACGGATACGGTGGTTATCTCTTATCGCCTTGTGTTTCAATAATCATAAAAACAAAAATGTTTCCTATTTACAGATGTCATTCATTGCCTATGCGCGGGAGCGCCGGATTCAGCGCCGCAACAATCGGATGTTGTTGGAGATCCTGGAGAATTGCTCTGACTTCGATGCCTATGGCATTAGATTGATGATGGAGTGTCGTTGGGGCCAGGATCATCCGGAGTCTAACTGGGACCATCCCGCCTGGTCGACTCCGAAGTGCGTCTACGCGGCTTACGACGAGTAGTCCGGTTGCGAGCAAGGGACGTCTGTGTCCCTGTCCACTATCCGATGCTTTGTCGTCATTATGTGTAGCCGAATAAATCACACTTTTCATTGATGTGGGGTATTCGTTTGTATAGTGTTTGTTTGCTGGTCGGCTGTTGCGGTTGTATGATCTACTTCGTATACGGAATGTTCTGCGCGGGTTGCTCGATTCCTGCATCCTATGTTGTTGGCGGTTTCTAGACGGTTTCGGCTCTGCCTGTCGTATTCTCTTCGTTGGGATGTCGCTTCTTTTCTGTCTTCGTTGGAGCTTGTTATTTTTCGTTGGCGCGACGCTCGTAAGAGTTTATCGTACGCTCTTATTTACGGTTAAAATATTCTTATTCTAAAATTAAAAGAGAAGGGAAATATCTTAACGTTTCCCTTTTTGTATTTGGTTTTTTTGTTTGTTTGTTTTGGTTTCTTTGTTGTTTTTTTTATTACATTTTTATTATTTATGTGGAATGCGCTCTTCTATAGGCACTTAATGAGGCTAAATGAAGCAGTAATAGCTAATTGAAAATAATGATATTTCTATATGAAAGATTGGTTTCTCGTGTGAATTTTAAGGGAAGGAATGCGTGTTGTGTGATTCGTCATTCTTGGGATGGTCGGGCACGTTAGGGTACAGCGTGTTGGGACCGCTAGGCGGTGGCAGAAGTGGCTGGCTTATTGCTGCGCTGGTTAACGGCTCAGCTGATGAGACCGCGACGAGTTCGTTGACCTCCTGTCCACTCTCCTCGTCTACTGGTGTTTTCTTTTGGGATCGCCTGGCGATATGTATCAGCTGGTGCGTCACCGAATCCCAAATTGCACCGATGAGATAGATTGACCAACCGTACACAGTGTGTAGGCTATACGCGTGTATCAGCATATCCACGAGAAGTTTTATGGTCCGTGCTATTAGGAATATTCCGATTACACCGGCGCTTGCTGTCCCGAATTGTATGAATCTTCCCCACGTACGACTCCAGACGGACTCCGCGAGGTTTCGTAAGCTGTTGTTGTCCAGAAGGTTCAATATTTTGATTCCTTGGTCAACGGTGCTTTGGCCCGTTATACCACGTGCCACGTGGTTTAGGACAGCGGACTTTTCTATCGGGAACATTATGCGTTCCCGTAGGTTGTCGATGTCTTCCCTCGTGTAGATACCGCTTGACGCCAGTGATGCCGGATTGACGTACTTCCAGGTTGGTTTCGTCATTGGCTCCATGCTCGCAGGTGGTACGGTCTCACCCAGTATAGGCGTGAATTTGTACCACGTGTCGCCGAACAGATAGTATGGAGGGAGCAATGTGTTGCAGGTCGCTTGGGTTCCCTTTTTCAGGAGTATATAGGTTTTCGGGGTTAGGAAACAGGATTCGTTCCCACGAGTAACGGGCAATTGATTGTAACATTCCTTTAACCTCACCAATTTTACTTCTATTGGTATGCATTGAATTATGTGTACTACTTCGCCTGCTACTTGTGTCGCTAAAGACAAACTGTTCCGAAGCATTTGACGTTCTTTGTCACACTGTTGGGTGAGCATATCGTGATATAATGATTTCATTTGTTGTCGGATGTGTCGTTCTACATATATGAATTTTGAGTTGACATAAGCGAATATATCGTGATTGGCGACTGGGAATTTACCCCAAATTGCGAATGAGGCGCTTCGAGTTGTTTCAAATATAAAGAGTTCGGGGTGTTCTGTAGTGAGTATACTGTATCCACAAACTTGATCGGTTTCTTTGGCGGCTAGTGCAAATGTTACGTCTTCCGAGGTTACAGAGTAAACGGTGTTATGATTTCCGGATTCTATTTCGCTGATCTTTGCAGACATTCCTTCGTAAAGAATGCGATATCTATCGAATCCGCAATTTTCGCGCGGTCTTGGGCTCCAGAAAGTGTATCCCCTATCTGGGTCGATGCAGGTTGTTGCGAGCAAGGTGCATGTAGTACCTGATTTTAAATGAATCTGATTTGAATTCAAAGAGATTTGAGCTGTGTAGCTTCTTAGTACGATTTTCACTGTTCCTTGCACGACAACGTTATCCCAAGTACCGTACGGGTCTGAATACGATGCACCATTACACTCGCCGTTGTCCTTAATATGACCGGCGAGGGTAACGCTGATCGTGCTTGTTTGGTTCACCTTTAATCCGTGTATTATTGTGTGGCCAACTCGCGTGGTCCCATATTTGTGCATTTCGTCGCATGCATCGCGTCGGGTCGTTTCAAGATATTCTGTTTGCCCGTTGCTAACGACAGACACATGCGACGACATGCCGCAGTAGTATATTATTCTCAATACCTCGATTTTACATTGTATGATCATTGTCTCGGAATAGTCATTGAGCTGTAATAATTGTATGTACTGATCTGTGGTTTGTGTTTTTGACGCCGCGTTGTCGCAGGGTTTGACGTCCAACAGAGATAATGTCGTTACATTGGACGCACTTGATCCACAATCGTATCCCACCATGCCAGCGGCGGGACGGACTAAACATATTATCCATATAATGTAGATGGCGGTCATCTGGGAACAAGAGATCGTTAAAGTTTCGGCTTCGGTCCGGCCAGTGAAGTACTTCCAAGGTTATCGATGGAAATAAGAAATTGTGTTTCTTAACGTTTCGGCCCTCTGGTTCGGGTCCTCTTCAGAATATGTATATTGTTTTTTCTGTATACATGGTAATACACAGTGTTTTACAATCACGTAATATCTAGATGTTGTATTATTTTGTGTGACAATCGTGTTGGTTCTGTTTTAATTATAATTATATACATAAAGTATGGATGACGTCTTTTATTGAGTTACTTATTGTTATGTGTAAGTATTGGTGTGTAAAATGTACGGAGTGTGGAGAAAATATATAAGTGAGATATGATAGTTTACTAACCTCGAAGTAGTGATATTTCGGGTTTTTTTAAACACATGTTTGGAAAGATGTTGAGACGAACAGAGACATTATTTGTGAATATAAATAATGTTTTGTAAAAAGATACTCAGTAGATGGAGTTAATATCGTTTATGGGCGATTTTTTCTGATCTGTAGGGGATAAGTAGTTATGGGTCAATTTTTATGTTTCATTATTGAGAATTTAAGTATCAGAATTTGATCTAAGACAAGTTTTTTAAATGCAATTGCAATGACAATGACATGTGTTATCTTTCCAAAATGAGTAAAAACTCGAAATTTTCATTGGTTCGTTACACTTTGAGTTGTGTAGCGGACGAAAGTTCGAGAAAAACTGAGTGATGTATTGTTTTCTGGTGGCATATTCGAGTCTCTGTGCTATGAATTGGGGGAGAGATCGTGCTCGCAGTGACGTGTCAATAAGAATAAATTAGGTGCGCCAAGTTAGGGGTATTTAAAATTAGTTTGTGATGTCATTAAAATTAGCTTATCGTGTCAATATGTTAGTTAGTTTACCATGTAGATAATTTTAAAATTGTTATGTGATGTAAAATATGGTGGAGTGTGTTGATGGTTATATTATCGAATTGTAGATTGAGCTAAGATTTTTTATGTTAGTTCTAAAGTTGATCGCGTTGGGGTGTGCTTTAATTTGTATCATTTCCATGATTAGCCTTTTTTTGAGCCAACTCTCATTGTTTAGTATTTTTGTGTTATCGAATTGAAAGTCATGTTTATGTTCTATTGTATGTTGTGCTAAGGCTGTGTGTATTTCGGTAGTGTGTTTTATCCTATTTTTGTGTTCTTTTATTCGGGTTTCAAGATATCTTTTAGTTTGGCCTATGTAAGTGGCGTCGCAATCATTGCAGTCGATTTTATAAACGATATTGGATATTCGATTGTTGTTGATTTTGTCTTTGGTGGACAGAAAGAAGACAAAAATAGCAGAAGAACACAGAAAAGAACACAAAAATAGCATAAAACACACTACCGATGGTGGTGTGCGGTGGAAAGAGGTTTCCGAACGCGCGGGGATTTCTACTACCTCAACGGGTTCGTATGGTTTCTCGAAAGGCCATGTTTCGTCTCCACACTCGAGACATTCTGTTTCGTAGTTTATTTTGGATTTTGTTTCGTAAAAGAACCGGGATCCTAACAACCCGGGGTAAGGAAGTGGTACCTCATCTGGTATGATATGGAAAAAAGTTTCGAAAGCGAACACGCGAAGTAGCACGCTTCCTAGTGCGAAGACCGGTAGTGCGGATATTCCCCTTAGTTTGATAATATCTTGATCATCGATTCCTACCATTCTTGTGGTGTATGCTTTCTTAATCAAGTTGGGGATGGCACCGCTGTCTAGACGCATCGACACCTGACCCTTTTCCGGTAATGCTCCGATACACACCGAGGGTAGTGTGTCGAAATCTTCTGAATTTATTGAGTAAGTTGGATATTGACGCTCGGAGGGATTGCGGAGGCGACGTTCACCGGACGCGTTGGGGTCGGGGTACCGCTCGGCGCGTCCGCCCGAGGAGTATTCGGCCCGTTTCCCGGCTGGGCGCGTGAGTTGTTATACTCGCGAGCGCCACAATTCTCTAAAACGTGACCTACTCGCTTGCAGTGCCGACAAACGGGTTGATTGGACTTATGCGCTTCGGTTTTTAATTGAAAACATTTATCTGCCGTATGGCCGATTTTCTTGCAAATTTGGCATTGTGGAGCGGCTGACCGATGTTGCCAATCGGACGAGAAGTTTGCGGGCTTGCCTCGTGACGGACACCTATCGGCTGTGTGCCCTGAATTTTTGCACAACTTGCAAGTTGTGGGGGAATTGCGATTGGCGTAGCATCGATCCGCTGTGTAGCCAAATTTTTTGCAAATTTGGCACTCGACGGGCAAATTTGGCACCTGTTCGTTTTGTTTTTATTTTCACACTGATCGGCACTGTGACCTTGATTTTTACATATTTGGCAAGTTATACTTGCGAACCAGCAAGCTTCGGTCGGATGGTTGTCTTTTTTACAGATGTCACACAACTTAACGGACCTTGTTTGAACGGGTTTTTCGGATTTGAGGGTGAGCGAGTGCAACTGTTTACGCGACGTGAGTTCGCGTTCTTCCCTTAGCCCGCGTTTGAAGCATATGAGGAAATAATCGTCGATCGATCTCCTGAATGCCTCGTCTTCCGTTCCGTTGTTGGTTAGTTTTCGCGCGTCGACAATTTCTCTTGCCTTCTTTCTAATTTTTGCGGAAAAATCTATGATGCTATCGCCACTTGCTTGAAATATGCTACTAAGCTCCCCCAACAATTGCATTTCGGACTTGTTGAGCGCGTATACTTTTTTGAGGAAAGCTACGAGTTCTCCTACCGTTTCGAGTTTTGTCCTGTCAATAGCTTCCCTGGCTTGATTTTTTAGTTCGTTTCTTATCAATTTTGCAAGGTATTTCTCTGCCTCGGGAGGGAGCAAGTCCTTTGCGTCTTCGCATCCCGCAATGAAACCTGATAACGGGATATTTTTCCCGTCGAATTCCGGGACGCAGCTAATGGCATCCTTTATGGATATTATCTGATTTGTTCCTAGCGACATGGTTACTGGATCTTGATTTTCGTATTTTTGATGCAACTCTAATTTTTTATCGGTCTTCTTGCACGAGGTTCGAGTCCAGGCACTAGTTTGGGGTGGGAACTTCTTGTTGAATAACCCGATTTTTCTGTGGGATCTTCAGTGACGTTTAGATTTAAGGAGCTGGCTGATTCGTCTCCAGACATTGAAATAATTAGCACATTCCCCTTTTAATATCCCGGACGAGCCCCCAAAAATTTTATATGTCATATCCGGAAGGACGCGAACATAATATTTTTGTTTCCCTCCTTTTTGCTTACGCCTAGCGCAATAGCACGGGATGAGGGTAAAAAGTGCATGGGAGATAATAGAGTCAAGGGATAGAAGTAATATTTTCGGTAATGAGGAATAATTCGACAAGCTCGTATGAATTTAACCGACGTTTATTACATATAGAAAGTCGGATTTGGATATGAATTAAAATGACAGAAGAAGAAAAAGAAAATGATACACAAGGTCGACAGAATAACGTGGTTCGCTTACATTTGTTGGTGTCGGTCATTCTATGCGTGTGTTTGCTCGTACGGTTGTATGCGCTCGCTCGTAGAAGATATCGTTGACGCTCTTAAGACGTAGGGCCCTCGCTGGTACCCCGGTACGCTCGCTGGTCGAATAACTCGTAACACTTGGACAAGATTTCGGTCGTGCGGAGATGTATGTTTTAAGTGTATACGACGAGAAGCACTTGAGATTCTATGTGAATGCACCGAATGAGACACGGATTCCTGACCTTCCTGCTCGAACTGAGGGTCGAGGTTATGTGTATATGGGATTTGAAAGAAAATACTCGGAATAAGACTGTCAATACGTAGATCGGAATTAAACGTGACAAAAGAAACTTGATTCGAAATTCGCTAACGGAAGATTGAGCTTTGAACTCGATGGAGATTGTCGGGAGACTGACTTCAGGAGGGAAGTCTTTCTTGATGTGAAAATTAGGAAGGGTTCAATATTGGAAGATGGAACTTTAGGAAGAGCATGGCCTTGGTCATCTAATTCTTTGGGGATTGGTCCATTGGTCGCGAATAATTTTCGTGATTGATTGCGGTATGGTGTGCGAATCATTTACGGGTTCGCTAGCACGCGCGTGGCCTTATTCCAGAGCATCGGTTCTACGTATTACGTACTACGAAGGGGGATCCTTGTCCCGCATTTCGGCGAAAAAGTGCACGGGGCAGTGTTCGATATTTAAGATGTAAGCATGCGCAAGATTTATGTTGTGTCAATTTATAGCTATGGTGACTTCTCATATCGAGAAGTTTATAGATCGGACTACGCTGTGAGACCGAGGGTCTCATTTTCTTCCAAGCGAGAGTTCAGCGGAGCCGCCTAGTCTGTGTTATGGTTAGAGAGTTCGTTCTAAAGATTTACCGTGGTAGGGCTCTGCATAGCGTTGAAATGCTCTCGTACTATTTTTCGAGTGTTAAATATTTGCTCCACACCTTCAAAATTTATGAGGTTCTGATACAACACGGTGTCGACTAAGTTGAAAAAAGGAAGAAAAAATCTTGTGGTTTGAGATTCGTCGCAAGACGTGACATGACTTTAACAAGCAACTAGAGCAAACTTGTGAAAAAAGTCGAAGAAAATTGTTTTTTTTTTCATTCTGCTGATGATTACACGATGTTTAAGAACAATACACTTCTTCCTTTATTTTGTAAAACTTTGATGAATCGAACCGAAAAAATGCTTCGACGGATCAAATTGAAAATTTACAGGGCTATTGGGGGTACATTAAGCAGAAAACCAACCGGGCAACGTTAGTCTTTACATCAATACTTAAAGTATTGTGCATTTACTATAATATATAAAGTAGTAGTACATTTACTGAAAAACCATAAAAAGTCATTTTTTATCTTTTTTCAAATTAATATTTATGGTGAAAAAATGTTTTTTTTTTCTAAAAAATCAACGAAAGGGTCGTGTAGGAAGTTTATCTAAGTTTTCAACGCTGCCCGTGCAATGATTGGTTGCTGAGAAAACTGTGATCGAAGACAAAGTGATCTTTTTACATTCAAAGTCAGATATCTCAGCAAAAAAAAATGACGTAGAGAGAAAAAACCAAATTGAAGCTGAATAAACAAGCTAACTGACCTATTCATGTATTTAACTGAAATAACATTCTCGAGCGCGTGGACCTTTGAAAAAAAACCCAAACAATTTGAAAACAAATTTTCACGCGCTATTTTTTATTACTGCGCGACTACACCAGCTCATAAATTTGTTTTGACGACACAACTCGAAACTAGAAACTTGAAGTTTCATAATGCTGTTTTTCATCTCAATGCGATCATTTTTCACATTGATACAATGGTTGAAAAAAACACTTTGCAAAATTGAAGAAATTAGATTGATCGTGTAACGTCGCGAGAAAAAGTGCTATCTATTTCTTTTTCCTCTCCTATTTTATTTCACTCCGGCGAAAACGCGGGCTTACCCGATTCCACATGGAAATCGTGGAAAACTACGAAAACCAATACACACGATAACGGCATTCTCATTTTTCGACGGGTTCTTATATTTTCTTTAGAATTAGGCGTACCACAGCCAAAACGAAATATATCGATAAGAAGCGAGCGTCGCGCATAAGTTCCCACGCGAAAGCACAGTCGGTCTTGACCATATCTACACGCAACCGTCAAACGCAGTTGATGACAAAATCCTCAGCCATAAGAATGTACAACACACGAAGACAGACAAAAATATCGAAATCCTTACTCCACGTAAATATACATTCTCCAAAAGAAAATCCTTCATGCCGAAAAGTTGACCCGGCAATAAAACTACGTTGGTATTTCCCATGCGCCTCACACCTGGGTCAACAATGCCTATCTGAGGCTAGCGCGGCGACGCGACCAAGGCCCTTTTTCCTCCCTATATTTTTCCAACGTTCCAGATAACGAGACGCGGACTAGTTTCCGAGATCGAGATGGAGATCACACACATCATAGTCTACACCCAATCATAGTCGCCAAAAATATTTCCCCTTCCTACTCAATCAGTCATATGCGCTCGGAAATTTCCTACATCCTTTCCACCAATCGAAAAATTAACGCATGACGAAAATGCACTTTTCGAGAAACTTCTTCTCCCACCATCCCAGCATCCAAAATATCCTACAAGCTAGGATAGAAAAATCTTGGAGTCAGTGTTCCATCACCACTCGTTCAGATCCAGTCTCCCAACAGAGTGTTCCATCACCATTCGTTCAGACCTAGTCTCCCAGCAGTGTTCCATCATCACTCGTTGAGTAGAAATCTCCCTTCAAGCTCTATCGCGTACGAACAAAAATCAAGCAACGACATTCACCGGAACGATTACAAAAATTGTCTCCATCAAGCGAACGCGAACTTTAACTTCCGAATTATATTTTATAATAACGCGAACTACGAGAATTTCATTAAGTGTCTACGTTGAATGTGTACATCGTTTTGTTTTGCGTAAATTGTATTTTAATTCCAACCTCGTCTCGCGATAAATACCCCCGTGTTAAAAATTTGTGTCGGCGTGAACACATCATCGTTACCAAGCGTACGCAACCGAGGGGGCCGACCTACCAGCGGAGGCCCGAACCCGACGACTATAGACAGATTAGCGTATCCACGACGCATCATCAATGTAAGCGAAATATTTTATGTATATTTTTGTATTATTAATTTAATAGAATTAACCAAACTGGTTAATTATAATAAACCCCAAATTGTCAAGTCACTTTCGTAAGTCAATTCATTTATCAATCGAGTCACTCCATCACACCCACCTTTGCATGCACCTTTCCCTTTTACACCCTCATCCCGAGCTAGTGCGCTAGGCGTAGGCTAAAAAGAGGGAACCACGATAGGTATATGCCCACGTCCCCTCAGGACGTGACAAACGATTGGACGAAAATTGTTCGAGTTCTGCTGCATGCCGATTTTGAAGACGTGGTTTGGAGAAAAACGTGTGTGAAGTCAACCGTTAGACGATAGAGCTGAAGAAGTTTTGTTTCCGTAATCTAATGCCACCTTTTGGTCGAAAATAAAACTATTTTTAGTCGGTGAATTTCTCGCCATAGATAATAGGCTTACAAGAGTTGAAAATTGCGACTACGGTAGGGCATCGCCGAAGACGCTTTTTAACGTCAGAGAATCCCCTACAAAAATAGCTCGAAAACCACTTTAAAACTTTTTTAAGTGTTTAAAAAAAAATGATTTTTCGAAAATGTTCGACCGGTGTCCTCCTTTATATTACATCCTAGCGAATGTGCCTTCTCTCGGTTATTCCCAATATCCTCATTTGCCCTATAAGCTTATTATTATTGGCTGTCAACAAGAACACGATCTCAGGCGCCTATTCCAAGAAGAGCTGTCGAACGAAAAAGCAACCATCAGCTCGATCAACAGATTTGAAAAATCCTACGCCAGCCCATCCGCATGGTGACCAAGAGAAGCCTCGAACCTAGATTATTTAAACATAACATAGACTAGACGGGTCCGACGAACTTATAACTCCGACTAAATAATAAGACATCCGGTCTCGCAGCGTAGTCCGATATATAAACTTCTCGATATGAGAAGTCACCAGAGCCACAAATTGACATAACATAAACCATGCGAATGCGTAGGTCTCAGATATCGAACTCATGATATCGAATATCGGATATCGGATATCGAACTCAGATATCGAACCCATGCGCTTTTTGGCCGAAACACGGGACAAAAGTCTCCTACCTTCCACGTGTGCAAATTCTATGTAAGGAATGATCGAGATCAATGCTGCGAATCATAAATATCGCGACCAATCACGCTAAACCTTAACGTTCCTTCTCCCACAATGTATCCCCGCCTAATTTTCATATAAAAAAGACGTCCTTCCTGAAGTCAGCCTTCCAACAATTTCCATCGCGGTCAGATCAAGCCTTCCAACAATTTCCATCGCGTTCAGATCAAGTCTTCCAACAATTTCCATCGCGTTCAGATCAAGCCTCCCGATAATCTTCATCGAATACAGATCTCAGTCTCGCAAAATCTTCCATCAAATTAACTTCACTTCTCAATCTTGTTCTGACAGAATTCGAAGTGTAGTACCGGTGTCATAGGGTTTTGAATATTATACAACTTCGGGTTTTGACCGAAGTGTCGTATAAAAGTTTAGTCGACTCTCGCGGCCTCGAGCTTGTAAAATAGTTCAAGTGCTGTTTACTACGCGTATATACATAAATACTCTCAGCGCCCCAAAAGTCTGGTGCTGGTCACCGCTTTCCGAACGCTAAGCGTGGCGTTCGTCAACGCGGCCCTTATCTGCGAGCAACAACCGATACTATTGCGAGCGAGCTTACCTTCACACTGCTACACTCACAAATACACCGACCAATGTAAGTGAAAAATTTCCTTTTATATTAATCCGATTGTTCCTTCGGCTTCACAGTTATTTTCATTGTCAATTTTTCTGTATAAGCAACTTTATTCATCCGATCACTTATTTGTAATAAACCTTTAGTTAAGTTTGTACAAATTCGTCGGATTATTTCTAAATATCAGTCACTGCATGATTTCCTATTTTTTAACTCATTCCAAGCACTACCCCTTTTTACCCTCATCCCGTACTATTGCGCTTATCGTAGGCAAAATGGAGCGAATAAAAAAAATATATGCCCACGTCCCTTCCGGACGTGACATTTACACATATCGCGATCTTAAAATGTCAGCGCTCTTCTGTAGGCCGAGATCCCGGCAGAGAGAAAAAATTCTAAACGAATTTATTTTAGCCATTATTATAAAATTTCACCACTCTTTCGCAAAGTGAGACGCGGTCGATCCCGTTCGCTCGATCGCGAATTTGGTCGGCCGCAGTCAACCTGCCGAAGATAAACCATGGCAGAGAGAAAAATAGCGAACGCAACTGTTCAAACATAGAGCATGGTACATTTTTTTGAGTTTCCAAGGATTTTTTAAAAGTGCTTCCAACATAACGATTTTTCAAAAATTTTACACCGATGACCTCTAAACAATTCGCGATAGTAAAATTTCACCGCTCTTCTGTAGAGCGAGACTTCTCCGATCGTCATTGCTAGAAAATTCGATCTTTGGAGAAATCTGCCGGAGATGAATTCCGGCAGAGAGAAAAAATGCTAAACGATTTTTTTTTGCATAATTAGTAATCATTTTGTAATAATAAAATGTTACCACTCTTTCGCAGAGTGAAAACCGATCGATCTCGTTCGCTCGCGAATTTCGTCGGCCGCAGACAACCTGCCGAA
The DNA here is from genome assembly GCA_964007375.1 of Ophion obscuratus. NCBI lineage: Eukaryota > Metazoa > Arthropoda > Insecta > Hymenoptera > Ichneumonidae > Ophion > Ophion obscuratus. Next base: position 731,688 of record OZ023323.1, on the reverse strand, counting down.
GATAAGCCATAGCAGAGAAAAAATCGCCGATCGCAATTGTTTAAACAAAGAGCATTGTAACATTTTACAACTCTTCTGTAGAGTGAGTCATCGTCATCGTCATCGTGTCATTGTCATCTGTCACGTCCGGAGGGGACGTGGACATATAAAGTGTGGTTCCCTCTTTCTTGCCTACGCCTAGCGCAATAGCACGGGATGAGGGTAAAAAGAGGATGTGCTGGAGGAAGGAAGGATTTTTAAGGAATTTATGGAAATAATCCGATTATTTGGAAATGACTCGTTTCTAATTAATAGTTGATTTATTGAAATCAGCCAGTTCGGCTAATTCTATTAACGCTCGAGTACAAAGAGTGTAAAAATGTGATTCGCTTACATTGATGATTTCGTTCGGTGTCGACCCTGTCGTTCAGGTAGCGGGTGTCGGTCGTAAAATATAGGGCCTTCGCTAATGGGCCAGATGCGGTTACAGATGGTATCGGTGGCACGCGTACAATTTTCGGGTATACTGATTCTTTTCTCGGTTCGACGGTATGAACGCGACTAATTCGATTAAGGACTTTGAACGTAGATAGAAAATAAGGAGACCGTCGTGGACTGATAGACTTAAGACTACTGCAGACTGAAGATTACTACCGACTACTGTCGCGACTACCACTCTCTAACTGAAAACTGCTGGGTTGCTCCCTTTATATGTGATTTCTTGGTCTCCCGAATTCATAGAGTGGGAGAGTTAGAGCATTGACCTCTTTTAATTTGGAAATAGAAGTATCATACGTAACGAACGCATGAACCTGTATGTGGTGGAAGGTTTTTGTGGAGGAGGGCGCATCTGCATTCTCCGCATACGAATTCTTTTCCTGTGCTACTTAATTTTACGATCGGGCCGCTGGGAGTTTTCCGGGGCCTTACTGAGATTCATTTGTATGTTGGTTGTATGCAATTAGAGAGAACGTGGGGACGCATTCATGGGTTCTTATGCAGAGGTCATACGAGTCCATTTTTGTGACCGGATTTCTATCGGGGAAAGCGTAGCGGTTAGGCGCTACGTGATCCTTCCATATGCATATCCCTTTTTGGTACTTCTTAATTTTACGATCCGATTGATGGAAACCTTCCCGGGCCTGACTGACGTTGCCCTAAAGGCGCGTTACGTGTTTTTGTTTTATGGCTTTTCTGAGAAGTCGCGCCCAGTGTCCGACACGGCCGCCGAATAGACAGAAAAGGGGAGGCCGCATGGAGAGAGTGCGCGACGCTCAGGTTCTATTAATGAGCGGTATCTTAACTATAGAGTGCCTTTGGAAATATGTCGAGGAATGAGAATATTCTTATCGTGCTTATTTTGGTGCACGTGAGTTCGAAGGGAACCGTGGGAGACCTTGGTCACCTCGGAGTTCAATGTGCCTCCCGACGTGACACATCGTGTCATCGTCATCGTGTCATCGTCATCGTGTCATCGTCATCGTGTCATCGTCATCGTATCATCGTCATCGTGTCATCGTCATCGTGTCATCGTCATCGTGTCATCGTCATCGTATCATCATCATCGTGTCATCGTCATCGTGTCATCGTCATCGTGTCATCGTCATCGTGTCATCGTCATCATCATCATCATCATCATCATCATCATCATACCCAGGCTTGCACCCTGGTAGCATACGAATACGGAAGGCGCATGACGACGTCTCGGACCGCAATTTGGTCCTGCGGAAAGCTTCCATTGCAAGATCTTGCGAGTCTGATGGAAACTGGTTTCGTGAGAATAAAAGCCAAAGGAGTTCATTTCTACAGTTATTACGCACCGCCTAGCCTGACGACTGATGAGTTTGATAATTTTCTCGACAACTTAGTCACAGGCGCTAAACAACGCTTCCCGGTAGCCATAGCCGGAGATTACAACGCGTGGACTGTGGGATGGGGAAGATAAGTAACGAACCGGAAGGGGCAAGCCCTGCTTCAGGCCATGTCCTTATTGGATGTAGTACTACTCAATGCAGGTACAAAGCCTACTTGTGTTAAAGGTCAATCCTCCTCTATTGTGGACCTCACTTTTGTGAGTAGTAGCCTGGCGAGAGGAAACCAGTGCCACTATGTAGTCAGTGATATCTACACTAACAGTGATTATCAAGCGATTCTGTGTGAGATTTGCGGAGACCTAGCAGGACAGCGACAGCACCGAAGACAAACAAGAAGGGCTGGAAAGCAAAAATGGTTAACGCGGACTTGTTTCGTGAAACGTTTGACACCAGCCCCCTCACAGCGGAAAGTGCAACCGAGAAGTTCGAGGTGGTCACGCAGAGGATAACCGCAGCATGCAATGCCACAATGCCACTAAAACGCGATGTTGATTTCCAACCGGCGGTACACTGGTGGAGCGAAGAAATTGCCGGCCTCCGAAAGGAGTGTCATGGAAGTCGCCGCCTAGAGCACCAAGCTGGAGGCAAACGCTCGTTCCTCGATTTGGAAGAATAGCACAGGGAGGCGCGCTTGAAGCTTAAAAAGGCTATGAAGCAGAGTAAAGCTGAAAGCTGGCGTGATCTGCTCAGCGAGGTGGAAGATGCTCCCTGGGGCAGGCCGTAAAAAGTAGTAGTGACTCAGCTGAAAAGCCAGCCAATGCCATTGCCTGCGGACGCAGCCCTGTTGGAAAAGATTTTTACGCATCTGTTCCCTGAGCTACCCGAGGAGGACTACTAGCTCAAGGAGGACACCGATGAGGACATCCCAAGCATTACTGAAAAAGAGCTTCTCACGGCGACTGCCAAGGTCGGCAACAATAAAGCCGCTGGCATGAATGGGATACCGAACATTGCACTCAAAGGAGCAATTAAGTTGGCACCGGCAATATTTTTGAGTATGTACAATGCATGTCTTAAGGAAGGAATCTTCCCAGACGCATAGAATGTAGGAGCTCCATGCAATTCTCGAATTTTCTTTCTAGCTGCTTCATATGGTATGCCATTGTGATCGCATCTTATTCCATGGGAATTTCGTTCCTGCCACTTATTTGTCATTCTGTACTTGGCCGGAAAAGAGTCTCATGCAAATAGTGCGTCGAAGGCGAGCGTCAGCAGTTCAGCATTCTTGTCGTGGAGTTTGACGATGGTAATCTCCTTCAGGACAAATTCATTGACGGGTCTCTTGAAACCATGCACATCGACGATAAGCTCCATGTTGACTAAAGTGGACGCGAATCGTTGGCATCATTTTATGCTAATTTTTTAACTCCACCACTGATTGGATTGTACTCGACAATATGATAATGGATGATCATGCAAAGCGCCAACGATTATCAACTAAACATCAATAGTTATTGATAGTCCTAATACCGCATCTGGAAGGATTGAAGAATTCCATGTACAGGCATTTTATATGCATGGGTGCAGGACACAACGGTGTCCTGAGATGACCGGAGATGGGTTAATGTGGCGAGAAATCGACTTGGGCGCGTGCTGGTCTATACTTTAACCCCTGCTTGATGAATTTCGACAACGTGAAAGTGGTTGAGCTTCACGAAAAACACGTAACCTTACAATAAATGTAAATGAGTATGAATCAATACCCATTGAATGTCATATCTCATTGCCAGAGGAATATAATGATTATGAGGGCTACGATTAATGTGCAATCGAGAGATAATACACTCGTCGCATGGGTAACAGTCACAGCTTTATGCTCAGCTGGATGAAACAGTGACCGCTTCGCATGCATTATTCAACGGTATTGTATCTATCAAATATTCGATGCCCAGTGACTATAGGTCATTTTTTTCAAAAATTGTGCATCAAACCAATTTATCCATCAATATGTATACCACCAAAGAAGACATTGCTCCGATACGCGTGGCTCAACATGAGAAGACGAAAAGCATATCAATTTGATATACATACAAGATACCGAGGATAACAATGTATGACATTTCACATAGATCAAGAACCTGTCAAGCCTCGCGAGCGCATGACTAAACAGAGGCAGCCATTAAAAAATATATATACCATCGGTGTGTGAAGTTAACATAATTACTATATCGTTACATGTGCTAGACGAATCAAACAACAATCCATTATTTCGCAGATGTCTGCAGTACTTTACATTAAAGGATAAACTGCAATCACATAAGATCGATTGTGGATCAATAAAGCACTGGCCCATTCGACTAACAAATAATACGAATAAGTGGCTCCAAATGATCAACACTAGTCGGAAAGCACAACATCCATTCATTGAAAGTGCCTATTTGGAGTGTTTTCAACTAATGATTCAAAGACAGATGAGAATAACGTCGCAGAGGATATGTATCAATATCATAAAGTATTTAGTATTGATTACCACATGTGCTTTTCATATGACGAAGCGCTACCATAGTATCAATCACATCACAGCGCTGATTCCATATCATGGTTTGTGACAGAACTGGAAAAACTAGTGCTGTGCATAAAATACATTTTCAACGAAAATGAATGCTCATCATGAGTTAATTCTAATACGTCCACGCTATGGCAACAATTGTGTATTCAGTCATCATCAACGAATAGAGGTAGAAGTTTAATTACTCAAGATACAATGGCTCATGTCCCACATAATATTAGATGAGATCAATAAATTATCATTACTTCGAACATTGGAAAGTGGGTGATACTTGAATATGAGTTTTCGCTCTTGGGATCTATACGAATGTCCACCGCTTCAAAGCACAACGAAACATGCATGGACCGTAAAAGCTGCCTCCCAACTAGAGAAACCAAAATATGTAATTAGTGCGGCGCAGACTGGTAAATAGATAATCTATGGAAAAGGTCATTATATTATTCAACTACTAAAAACTCACAAGTATTCAACTTTATCTCAATACAGCATTTTTTTCTCAAGATGACTCGAATTTGGGCTTAAAAAAAAGTGTCGGCATTTTGTTCAATATGTACTCTCGATTTCGCAAATACCATTACGACTGTAATAGTGATTGTGCTTTACTAACCATCGCCAAGTCTTAATGTAACGTCCCTCTCGCGGGTAATGATTGATGGCATCAGAATGAGCCTGTAAAAAATGCTGCCGTAGATGTGTGAATAGAGTTAGAATGCAAAGAACATTCACTGCCGAATACGACTGCATTTTGTTTTAATCTTACACGACCGCATGGTAGGATATTGTCCATTGACCGACATTATCCGTAAAATTGTATAGATCACCAAAATTCCGCTTAAATTCACATTAAATATGAAAAATGAGCTATTTGTTGAGCCGTTGAGTATAGACTTTGACAATATGGATGTATAAAGTAAATTAGATGGAAGTTCTACTCTACGATATGAAAAGCATACAAACAATTGTGCCTTACGAAATGTATGTACAATCTTAAAATGGTGGCTGAATCATAAAGATTCATGCAAATAAAACACCATTACGTACTTTTTATTCTCGTCACCCCGTACTTAGTTATGTCAGTGTCATTGTAGTATTGTCAGCATCATGTCAGCGGATTGTGCAACTGAATACAATATTAGTTTCGAATGCGATACTCAATTTTTTTGTATGGAATTTTATTGAAAATAAAGTAATATAATCGCTCAATGATGATCGAAGACATTCATCGGTATACGTTCGATAGATGTTCGTGAGCCGTTTGTAGGAAGTTCGCCAAGAATTTGAACGTTTTCGACAGTCGTTCGTAAGACGTTCCAGAGACTTCCGAAGACATTCATAAGACGTTCAAAGACATTCAAGAGACGTTCGAAATCATTCATAACAGGCTGAAAACATGCGTAAGGGCTTCAAAGAGTTGCAAAAGACTTTCTACGGCGTCCATGAGACGTTTAAAGGTGTTCGTGAGACGTTCAAGAGACTTTCGAAAACGTTCATAAGACGTTTGAAGACATTCATGAGAGGTTCGAAGACGTTCAAGAGATCTGTGAAAATATTCATATTATGTTTGAAGACATCGATGAGGGTTCGAAGACGTTTAAAAGACTTTTAAAGACATTCACGAGGGGGTTGAAGACGTTCAAAAAACTTTCGAATTCGTTCAAGAGACTTTTGACGACATTCATAATACGTTTAAAGCCATTCATGAGGGGTTCGAAAACGATTGAGAGACTTTCAAAGACATTCACGAGGGGTTTGAAGACGTTCAAGAAACTTTCAAATCCATTCAAGAGACTTTCGACGACATTCATAATACGTTTGAAGACATTCGTGAGGGGTGCGAAGACGCTTAGCACTTGTAGCATACTCTCGATGATACCGACAGCCGTTCGACGATGGTATTCCAACGACTTTTTTCCCCGTCCACCATGTTCAGAGTCGACGGAACTCGATAGTGTTGTATTTTGCACCAATATAATGCATGCAGAGTTGACCATCGCGTGCCACTTGCAGCATACTCTCGAACATTGCCGGATCTTGGTCGAAGGCCTCCATAAGTCGCGCTGGAAAGAAGACAGAGAACTCATCCGCGATGTAGCGTTTCCCAAATTTGGTTTGTATGGCCCTCATGTCAGAGATTAGTCGTTTCGACTTAATGGGGAGTTCTGACCGCTTCTTCGTCGGGAGGGATTCCGCCATCCGGAGTAGATGCATACATATAGCGGGAGACGACGGTGACGTCACAGGTGTTGTGTAGTGGGTATCCCGCGGCGGCGCGTGGTGGGGGTGTCTGGCGGTCGCGGTTGCGTCGTTGTGGCACGTATGGGGAATTAGTGGTGGGGGAAGTCGGCGGTATCGGAGGGGGTGAGGGGAATTGGGCCCTTTTTCGGGAGCTCGTGGTTAAGTCGGGGGTGTTTCGAGCTGCTTTTCCGAATACACTGACTGGTGGTGTATTCTGCATATATCGAGGACCTGTTTACCGCTAGAGCACGCGCATGGGGGCTCCGCCGCGCGGATCGTATGGGGGAGGAAGGTCACCGTGGGGATAGGGAGCTTCGGATAAAGAAAAAACGCGATGATTTACGTGAATACATGTATCGAAGTTTTTATTCAACATTTTGTCCGTTCATACATATTGTGTGTGTGTGTGTGTGTGTGTGTGTGTGTGTGTGTGTGTGTGTGTGCGCACGCGCGCGCGTGCGTATCGGTGTTATTAATCGATCTTCCGTACCCTGGGGCAATATGGGTATGCTCGAAGAGGATCGCGTCATAGGGTTGGTCTACAGGGTACAGCACACCGTTGTGGGAATAATATTCCACGCCTCCTATATACAGGGTGTCCCAGAACTCAACGTTAAGCCGAAACGGGGTGACAGGATTGATTGTAACCATCATGAGAAAAAAAAAAATAAAGGAGAAAAAAAATAAAGCAGAAAAAAAATAAAGCAGGGCCTTTCAAAGTAGACAAATTTTGAATATTTTAAATTCATCGTTTAACAAATAGCCTTAATTCTAGCAAACTTGGGTTCGTTTGGGTTTGTTTGGGTTTGTTTCACAATAACCGAAAAATGGTTACAGTTTGACCAAATTTCTAGGTTTTTCTTGAATGCCCATAATTTTCAAACTGCATGGGATAGATTTTTTTCGGATTTTTCTCATGATGGTTACAATCAATCCTGTCACCCCGTTTCGGCTTAACGTTGAGTTCTGGGACACCCTGTATATAACGTCCATGGTGCGTTTTTCACGACGGACACCCATGACTTCCTAATCATGTTGGGGAGGTTGATCCATTCCGGTGGCACCCAAATATCATCGTGCGCCTCCCAGTACGTGTAGGCGACTTCTTGATCAGGGCTGAGGTGATCGGGGACACGATTGTATGGGCGAACATCGAGCTCGTAGTAACTGCGTAAATAGGATTCGTCCCCCAAGACCTCCTCGCTATCCTCGAAGAGAATCGCGTCGAAGGGTTGATCCACTAGGTACACCACCCCAGCCCGTCGATGGTAGTTGACCCCACCTAGGTAGAGTACCTCACTGGGTACAGTCTTCACAATTTGTAGCCATGCTTTCCGTATCCTGTTGGGGAGGTTGATCCACTCCGGTGACACCCAGATGTCATCATGCGCATCCCAGTATGCGTAGGCTAGAGCCTCGCTCGGCATCAATTGTTGCGGGGTGTGGTCGTAGGGCAAAACCTCGAGTTGATAATTTATCATTGTGCTCGACAAAGGAGCTTTTCAAAGGGTGGGAAACTTGTAGTTGAACCGCTTAATATCGGGAATGGTGGTCGTGGTTGATTCCTTGATCAGCTATGCAGATGACACGATAGACGTCGTCTACGGCTGGAAATGGACGATAATCTCGGTGATCCGCAATGTGTCGGTAGGTGTCGACCTGGATCAACCGATGCTGCTGACCGGCCTCGGATCTGCAGATCGACGTTTGACTCCGACGGTGAAGTAATCTCAAGCTAGCGAGGAAGAACACGACGTTTGGTGTTCACAAACAGTGTTACCCTCGTATTTAAAGGTGGTTTCGGGGGTCTGTCGGGTGGTGGTGGAAAGAGTATCGCACTGGTTGTGATGGTGGTGGTGGTGGTAGTTGTAGAAAGCGTCCGTCCCTATCCGAACATCCTGGGTTGGTGGTTGAGAGTAGGTCCCCACGGTAATTAAAATTTTCACAAATAGCAGCACTCGACAGGTATGCACGACTGGATACAGGTTGGGTTTCCTTCACCAAAGAGGCCATCGGCAGAAAGAGGGTGTTTTCCACGCCTCGCTCGTGCTATCTTTTCTCGGAAGAACAGACTCACTGTTTGATCGTTTTTAATTTTATCCGATGAAAAAAGTCTATGGAAACGATCAAGAGTACAGCCACGAACCATGTAATACAGAAACATACTGCAATATTCCCCACAAACTTTCGAGGTTTGCGATTGTAGAGGTTTTCCGCTCCATCGGAGAGTTCTGGCGTTTCTTCGCAAACGATTGTAATGTTGTGGGATAATTGGTGGGAGCCCGTAGCTGTCGAAAAAGATAGCGTGGCCATCCTCGTTCACGTAAATCGCAACCCAATGAGTACAAGGCCGTGTATGAATATCGGTATTGGCGACTATTGCAGCAGATCTACACCAGACTTTCGGAATGCGGTCTGCAGGGTAGACCCCTTTCGTGGGTGCTTTTATCATCCGTAGACCATCGAGCACCTCTAGACTGTTCATTGTTGTAATTCTTGCTCAACGAGTAGCGATTTGGTGGGGGATGTAGCGGTGCTGGTGGGGGTGTCGGTAGACGGGAGATAAGCCGCGACGAATCTTTATACTTTAGGTGAACCATCTCTCCTGTGACGTAAGACGCAGATGTGTTACTCTCTCTGCTAAGCGATGTCAATGACCCGTTTGTGTTTGTCTCCAAACTCTCCGGTGTCTCGTGCAGCGGTAAACAAACACGTGGAGTTTTACACCGTAAATTGCCACTCATGAAATTGAGGTTCGATGGTTGGGGTATAGTTGTGTGGTGAATAGCACTGTTTAACACTCCACCCCAACTACTTTTCGCTGACTGCGGGGATACAGTGATTGGTTCCATATAAATTGGACTATCTGATCCGTCTTTCCGTCCACGTAGCCAAGTCCTTATCTTCATCGCGTTGTTCAAGGCACATTTTGGTTCGTTGTGACGTGCAAGGGAATGATGCATGCAAAAGACATCGCTAGTAGGCATATTCTTCAGAGTAGGCCCAGCGTAATCCTCCAGGTTAACGATATCTCGAGCGAGGACTCTCCGTAACAATTCTGCTTTCTGCAGACCCCGTACATATATCCGCACTGCGTGGCGTACAAAGGCACGTAGTGTCGTCCACACACGTTCCAATTCTGCTTCACCGTCGAACTATTCAAGACCATGGTAAAAGCATGTGATGCGATTATTACTAGCGGCGAACTTTGGAGGGAGGTCCGAAAAATCGTGCGGAGGGGTGATGATCCAATGCGATGATCCGGGCTCTTGGATGCAGACAATTGCCAGCTCTTTCGGCTGAAAGCCGCCGTTTTTATCGTAGAGCGCTTGAATGTCTATGACAAAGTCCATGATGATGGAGACGCGATACTGGTGTATCAGCCGCGGATGTGGAGCGTTTTTTATATCGTGCACAGGCACGCCCCTTCCAAATTTGTTTGCTCTGTGTACAGGTTTTTATTGGTGAACTATGAGCGGTCGTTCACCTGTACATAAGCTTAGGCGCTGAAGTCTGTTATAACTTGTCGTGAGGAATCTATTTCAATTATATTGTCATATTCCGCGTAGACAATACAATTTATTGTGGAGGGGAGCGGCTCGTCAAAACGCACTTCTACGCATATGCTTCCATGTCGCGCAAGGTTCCAATGTGTAAAACAATTAGCATCGAGATCTGGCGTTAGGTCGAATGCGAAAAGGCAGTAACCCTTACCGTAATCCCTACGCGATATACCTAACCCCTCGTTTCGAAAATGCAGACCCGTATCCGAGAAAAGCGTATGATAGCTTTCTACCGAGAGCTCGCCATGTTGCGTAAAATGTGGTTGTAAAGGGCGACTCGGGACTTGTTGACCATCAACATATAATGAGAGAAAATTTATGGTCTGGTGGTGAAAATTATACGGATTGGATGCTACGTCACCGTTGAACGCTTTATTTGAAACAAAACCAAGTATAATTCGTTTCGGTAGTTGTCCTAGTATGACATTGTCCAGGGTATCGCCGAGAATACCGCTATGCATCGTAAAAGCCTTTACTTCGACACGCGTTATAGGGTATTTCGCTGTTGTTTTAGCGAGTGTTTTTGCGTGCGCTATAAGAACACCTGGCGCTATTTTAGCGCGTCGCACAAGAAGAGTTGCTTCGGCGATGTGCACGCGATATGTAACGAGTGGTTGCAAGATGGGCGCCATGATGCAAAATGCGTCCTTTGATCGGACCAGGCGTAGACGCATCTCGACTCCATTGAGTAGAAACTTATCCTGATTGAATACGTCGCAATGAAGGTGACCCAGTAGATCCACGTTCTTTCCATCGAATGTCAGTTTTCGACGTAGGTCCAAACCCTGGTTCTTTATCGGGTTTTTCACTCCGGGGAGTGCGTCCAAAGCACCAGGTGTGTCGGTGTACCACAATCCTTATGTGAGGTGCGAATCTTTCGCCGCAGGACCGTTATTTAACAGAGTTTCTATGTAAGCTCTGTAAGGATACGCGTTATTCTGTCCATCGTCGGAGAGCGAGGACATGGGTTTATAATGCACCCATTGCGAGGCTTCTATAGACGTCTGCGTCGGTGGTATACTGAACAGATCAAGCTCGCTCTTCATGCACTCGTGAGAATGGGAGTGTAGAAACGACATTTTCAAATTCAGTCGAAAATATCTGGTGGGCTGATGCGCTTTTTACTTTTCCTCGTAGCTGTTTTTCTCCCTGTTTTTTTTACACTTCGTACGTTTACAGGATTTCTTTCTCGACCGTTGTCATTTGCACAGTTTATCACAGCGTCTCTTCTTCGTTACGCGGCCCTTAACAGTGCTTCTTTTTTGTACCGCGTCACGTCCACTTGCAGGGCCCATTAGCGAATGTATACTCCTTTTTCCGCGCACGGTTTTATATCTCGAACCACTCATGAGTGGATCGATTTTCTCACCAGCTTTGCGTTTCAAGTTTACACCCGACTGTGCGAGTCGCTCGCGTACAGATGCCCCGAACGGTCTTTTGTATCTGCTTACATCTTCGATAACGTTTACCCGTGCACGTAGTGCTTCTTTTCCTCTGGCGCGTGCTCCCATTTTTAGAAGTGGTAGAGCTCTCCGGAAGAGACCCCCCAAAAAACTTCCGATTCCGTGTCCCCGTTGATACGGTGCTCCTACATAGACGCCGTGCAGACCGCGGGCTCCACCGCCCCCAGCCTGACACTCGTAATATGCATAGTAATGGGACAACGTTGTCTTGAAAGTTACCCAATGCGCTTAAAATGTAACGTGACGGTCAGTGTTCCGTACTCGAATGCTACCGGTTTACCGAGATGGTCTCTTATATCGATAGTGATCACTCGAAAATGATTATTCATAATCGGTAAATAGTTCGCGGGCGAAAAGTATTTCACACAGGTTGAGCCGTATGTATAGTATAACGGGCTGTATCTAAATTAACGATTCGCAACAGCGATGCCTGCACATCTCCCACGGTGTATGGTACGCAGCTATCCGTGTATACGAAGAGTTGATCCGGCAGGGCTCAGCTGAGGCAGGCTGGTCTCGCCCCGCTGGTCGTCTGACCTGCTGGTATATGATGCGCCATGGAAAACGTCAGAGGCTCATCAACTCCTGCTTGTGCGTCGAGGCCTAATACACGGGCAATCTTATCCGGTAAAATAACGGTTTCGGCTTGCGTTTTTCCTTTACACTCTTCAATTGTCGGCATCTCAACGGAAACGTGTCCAATCGCTGATCGAGATTCGACGAATCTTACGCCTTGTTTTTTGAACCGGGGTATGTTATTCAGCTCCCACATGAGTTGACCGTGTGTTTGGTATACACCATGCGGTATGTTAACAGTGACCTTTCGCGCGTTCACATAATCGATTTTATCCCCGCATGGCTTCCAGAGTATATTACAATCTCCCCGTTGTAAGTGCGTGATGGTGTAAGGAATGTGAATTTCGGTAAGAACCACAACCCATGTGCCATGTAAAGAAATTTCACGTGGCAGTTGCGTTGTAAAATTCGTCGTCGTGTTATCGGGGAAATACTTCATACTACTATTACTCGGTAGTACGATGAAAAAGTTTTCAGCCTCCATACCGCGGGAAGCGTGTTAGAAACGGCGTTTTATAGACCGATGTTTCGTATGCTGGATGCGGGTATCCAGGAGTTAAATTTCGCTGGGTAGCCTAACCAGCTAATGTAGACTTCTTTCCGTGCACCGCGACCTCGGGTTTTTATGACACGCTCGATTTTGAACTCCTTGTCTTCGTCTAGACGTTCAGCGTTGAATTCCGTTAACTCCTGGGGGTAGAAAAATCCATCTATCGCTTCCCCGTGAAGATCGTGCAATTCATAGATTGTGATAGCCTGACGCTTGAGAACCCGCGAGACTTTAAATATTTTTGTGCTCCAATTTTTCTCGTAACCCTTTTCGAATGTGGCCTTAGTCCTATTGATGCGTACATAATCACCGCATTTGTATTTATGGTGGCTGCGACGCTTCTTACCATCGCGGACCGTGTTGTTTTTCTCTGTGTTTTCGTAGGCTATCTGCGCATTGTACAGTGTTACAGCAGCGGGTTCCATCTTTATCGTTGAGTGTCTTGCATGGTTATACGCGTAGACGAATTGCTGGAGTACATCGATATAACGGTGCGTGTTGCGGTGAGTAAAGAAATGCCACATCCGCTGTTTTAAGGTGCGGTTGAATCGTTCAACTATCGATGCCTTGATGTCCGGATTTCTCGCAACTCTAAAGCGGATGTCTTTTTCAGCGAAAAAATTCTGGAAAACGTTTCCGAGGAATTCTTTCCCCCGGTCTGTTTGTAGATATATGGGGGATCGACCACCGGCACGGTTAAGGATTCGTTTGAAACCCATACTGACCCGGTGCATGGTCTTGTCGTTAAGTGGTTCAACCCATACATATTTGCTCAAGACATCTATAAGAACGAGTAAATACGCTACACCATCATTAGATGTCTGAATTGAGCGTAAATCAACGAGGTCTGCTTCCCACACGTCGTCTACATTGTCGACATTATAATGAAGCCTATGAAAACGTCGTTGAACGGGTCTATGAATGGTGTATGCATCCTGTTGCGTCAGCCAATCGTGCACATGTTTATTTTTACCGTTTAAAAGGCAATATGCACCTGAATAACCCGCAGGGTTACCTGGATCGTAGTAAACGTCTTGGAGTGTTAGCTTGCGAGGCATTCTCTCTCTCTCTCTCTCTCTCTCTCTCTCTCTCTACCCTGTAGATTTATTATACCCTGGCCCGCACTCACTTGGGTTATACGTCTGTCCGAAGTGGTATTATTGCTGTCTCTATCGTAGGATTTCCACAGTTCGTCATTCCCCATAAACTCACGAGGTATCCCTGTTGCCCGAAGAGCGCTAATAAATTCGCTACGTCCTTTCGCTCGGAACTTTTTTCTCAAACGTACAGCGTCGTTAACAAGATCGATAATGTTACCACCGTTTATGACTGTACCGTATATATTCACTCGTCCGCGGTCGTCCCAAGTTATATTCGACGGTTCTCCTGTGGGTTTTTGTATATATTCGAGTAAAGATTGTGCTCTTCGCTTATACTTCCCCGGTATACTGTTAACGATATCGTCGACTGACATTATGCCCGTTGTTTCATCATCAATGCCCGGGGAGCTGAGTTTACCGTTTGTTTTTATTTGTGATAACGTCTGAAAGAGATACCTCTGAAACAACGGTAAAAATTGCTTCCACCTTTCTTGATCATCTTTAAATTTATCCGAACGGAGTATATTCGAAAGTTCCAGATCGAGGCGCGATATCGCATCACCAGGGGTTTTTATGCTCTCTGGTTTGGTTTCAGGCGTGTTCTCGGATACTCTATCACTCGTAGAGGATGTGTGCGGTGTCGATGGTAGTGTACACCCTCCACCACGTTGTTGATACTCCGCCTCGTCAACCAAAATCATTTTTTTTGCATGCTGCATGGCTATTGAGTATTTGGACGGCCAGAGAATAATTTCCCGAGTAACGTATCGATGATCGGAGCCATCAAGAGACCGAGAAAACCACCGCAGCCTTTTTGCAGAATGATACGCTTCTTTGCTTTCCACCCCCACCCCCGACCCCGTTGCACACACTTCGTCGATGACGCTAGGGTGCGTAGAGTATTTTTGTATTTTTTAAGATGTTTCTTTGCACTTGCTTTTATATTTACGACACCGCGTAAGATATTCAATGCGCATTCGCAGATACACTTGATGACTCCTTTATCGGCTTTTTTAAGCAGCGCCTTGCGTTCGATGGGGGTACCGTGGTATAATGCGTGCAAAAGCGCAAGATGTCGTTTTGTAAACGGGGTGCGTGTCTTTTTCGTTTTACCCTGTTTCACAGAATGCTTCACCGTATCAGCCATGCTCGATACTACCCACAGTGTGGTACAAGATACACTGACACGATCGCACAAGTACCATGGCTGCTTATACCTATGAGCATATTGTGTCGTGCATTTGTTTTGAATAGCGTATAAGATACAGTGACGCAATACCCTATTTTCGACGGTTATTTTTCGGGGTAGACACTTCAGAGCGCTCATCATCGGGGAATATTCCTGTCCGGAACCGGTAATCATCCGGCGTTAATTGCTTTAGATCTAAAAGTAAATATCCGTGGGGTCGTGCTGACGCATCGTGATAAGCTTCAACAAGAAATTTTGGATTTTCGGGAAAAACCTACCTAGCGAGATGCTGGATTTGTGCGCGATCCGAAGGGTTTTTTAAAAACGACGATATAATTAGCATTTAAAGAAATGTCTCGCAGACCCGAACCCTGATGGAAGATGTTCTGCGTCAAAAACATCACGCTGATGTTTTTATGATGGCTACCTTTCGTGAAGAGGTCAACTATTATGCCGTTGGATGATTCACGCATGAGGTGGTCGATTATTATTAATTTTTTACCCTCATTATCGTGCGAGTAAGCGTCCGGGTCCGGTAGACCCTCATGAAATTCGATTTTCGCTAGTACAGCGCCCTCTCGACAGCCATCGTACGCGGCACGTGTATCTTCATCGAGAGTATCGCCGTAATACAAGAGGATCCGATCGAACGTTACGTTACTCATTACCCCAAGATGCCGTAGAATACGACCGCATATTAAAGACGTCCACGGGTGCTTCCACCGGACGTCCATTCGCGCGAAACAGAAAATATACCCGCGTGTAAAAAGTACTTTTCCCCTCTGGTTACGGGGTAAGGATGATGGGGGAAACACTGGACCATCAGCTTTTATAATACTCCTCCAGCGCGAGCATACCGTGATTACAGACTGTGTAACCGCTACCACACCATCGTCGTTAGCAGTACGAACCAGAAGCTTATTGGCTGGATGAAAAATGCGTTACATAGGCTTTTTTTCATAAGACTAGTTTTTTATTAAGTACACAATGCTGTTACATTTTTTAAAAACTATATTATATACGATGATTTTCATTCACTCCTTAAACCCGACGGGGTACGATAACCTGCAGCTCACATATCGACGCTTGTGGCACACAACGCTGCATGTTTTACGCTCTGTAATCGTGACAACATCGTGTAACGCAGTGCGTCGAATCGCTTTAAAATTTAAATTTATCGCTGCGTCGTTCAAATGTGGTAGCGAGGTCCCTATCAGCCGCTTGATAGAATCAAAATTTACATACCGAGCGTTTTCGTAATTTAGCATTAAGCCCTTTACCTTACAACACTGGGTCACGATTTCGTCAGGCTTTTCTTCGGTGACAACGGAATACCCATAAAATGTTGGTCCACCCGATACAAACGATTTAATGTATGCTGTTTCCCCGTAACATTCGAGCTCATTTGTTATGTTACCGAGAAAATCGCCGAGGGGTGGTAGCCACTCGCCTGTACGCGTTGTAAAAATGACTGAATCTGTGTCGTAATAGAGAACACGACGGTCAAGTTTTTCCAGATATTTATACAATTCTAAACGCGCTTGAGCCGTTGTGTACGCTGCTATAACAACATTAGATTGCTTGGTCTGGGGGACAGCGTCATCCACATATGACCATGTAACATACATCATACAATCGTTCACGGGTAATACACCGGTAACTTCCTTTTTGGCGTCTGTTACAAGTTTGAGTAATGTTCCCCGCGTTTTGATTATTTCCGTTTGCGGTAAATTATCGCGCTGCCCCATTTTTCCCCAAAGCGTGTTTAGCGCTAGTTTTGCTGTACCGCGAAGATCTGGGTTCTTTACTATCTTCGAGGGTTCTAGTTTTATCCCCTCGACTCGCTCGTACTCTGTTATATATTTATTGCGCGCGGCTTTATCTACACAATACACCGGCCAACCGCTTGCCTCCTGCTTAATTTTCAAAAATTTGTTCACGTAACCTACAAAGATACCCCCATCCCTAGTGGTCTCGTCGTATTTGGTTATTTTATACGACCAAATTACATGGATTTTCATCATAATATAACCCATATCCATGGCCTTTCTAACCTCCTCAATCACCCAGGTACCAGTGAACGCTCGATCCTCGACCTTTTCGTGGTTACATCGTTGTTGGGCCATTTCTTCTGCGCACCTACGACAAAGTGCGAAAAGAAGTTTCCCACACAAACGCACCGGCAAAACGGGGTGGAAAAGATTTGGCGGGGGCAGGATGGTGCATTTTATCACGCCATGGATACCTGCTCCGAGTAGATCACCGGGTGGCGAATTTTCGGACAACTTGTCACACTCGCTACCTGTATATATCTCGGGGTGTCCTACGGGAAAGCATCGTGTTTTACATATATACGGGTACAACGAGCAGATGTCTATGTATGAGATCTTCTCGTTCGGGGCAGCGTCATACGTAGTGACTATGTTTCCCGTACGTCCACCGTAAAATCCGTCGCGGGGGTTTAAAACCTGGAGCGAGAGTCGCGGATGCGCCTTTACAAATTCACGCAAAGCGGGGATATTCTTTTTCATCATCGTGAAATCGCATTCCCAGATTTCGCGAATGATATAGACACCGTACGAGCAAATTTTTTTGGATACAGCTAGCGTCCTCTCGTATCGGGCCTCCAGACTGCACCCACCGTAACTAGCCTCTCTCGTGCGATTGGGTTTAAAGCATTTTGGATACCCGTGCCAGTCACAACCATGAAATTGGAATACGTATTTGCCGTCCTCGTTCTCTAAATAACCATCAACTGTGTGCCCCTCAGGTAACCGGTACTCATGCCCCCTTCCCGCGTGGGCTATTACCTGGTGGAACTCGGAGTGTTCAAGCCGGAAAAGCCATTCGAGAGCCACCCGTGAATACTGACCACCGAGTATGTACCCCTGTGACGGTATAAGGCCCACCATGTTGGGTTTTAAGAAATTACGCCGGAAAATTTTAGAGCAGGCCGAGGCTATTGTTATCGCTTCGGTGAAGGGGCATACACCGCCTGCTTCGAGAAAAATCCCCCGAAACCGTCGACATGGACGTCTGAGAATATCTACATCTTTGAGACAATATGAAACAATTTCTTTTTTAAAATCGAACTCTCTCCCGCTTTTGATCTCCTTATCGTACCATTCGAGGAAGTCTTTACGCTCTTTGGTTGACATTGAATCCGGGGCGTAATCCTCGATGGGAGGTAAAGGGCCTATATATTCCTGCGTATCGACACGGTTGAACATGTGTGGAAAATGCCCTTTGGTTACTTTGTCCTCGAACCCGAATGTTTTCAGTAACGCGCTTAGACGCATTTGAAAATAATTTAAACTATCGATAAACACAGTCTTCCCCACGCGCATACACATAATCGAGGTTCCTGTGAGCAAAACGTTGGGCTTCTTTACCCTTCCAACCCCATGTTCTATAAGATAGCGTAAAATGAACTGCGCATCGAACCCCTTTGCATTGTGGGCTATACAGATAATCTGTTTGAATTCTGTTTTATCACGGATTGCTAAATCAACTAAAGAGGCCGCGGGGTCTTTCCGGAAAACATACGTGTGTACCCCGCACCATCGACAGTGTGGTGTCTGCCCATCGACGCTGTCGTGTTCCTTCAAACAGAACTCGCATACCTGCTGTGCCACACAAAGGGTAACGATATGCTCTTGACCGTCGGCTCCACCACTTCGAAAGTCAGCATCCTGGCGGGTTTCAAAATCGTAAAATATGAAAAGCACACCAGGACGCCCACCAACTTCTATGGGTTCGCGAGGTGGTAACGGTTGCATAAAACATTGCTCGTTGAAACCATGCAGAGCTTTACACGTCCGGCAATAGCTCTTTCCGCATCGATGTACCCCACTAGTTGAATCTACAACTTGCGAGCAGATTTTACAGCTACGTACCGCTTCACAGGTTGTCTTTTGAGCTGTGTTGCCACCTCTACGATATTTAAATGCGGTATGGTTTTGAAAACATACAGGACCTCGGAATTGTCTCCCGCATTCGTCACACCCGATAGTTATTTCAACCGCTGTACCTTCTTCGGTATAATTAATACGACATGCGGGTGTAGAAAAGCACCGAGGACAAACGCTTTTATATTTATGACCCGTTTTCATTCTGCAACCCTTGTTACACGCGGTGCAATAAAAACGAGAAGACGAATCCCCTAAGAGGTTCACAATTACGGTGTAATGATTTCGCGTCTCGATATAGGCAATATGTAAGACTACAGTAGGGTCGATGTCGAGACAACTGCGTCCATCGAAAATCGGCGGTGCGCCACTTCCGTATTCGGCATAATCAAAAACAAAAATTGCTATACCTCTCGTTTTGTAGTACTCCTGAAATAACTGGAGCTCGGATATACCGCACCCCGTATCAGTACATTTCCCCGAAAACACTTCCCCGAATGACACTTCCCCGAATGACATTTCCCCGAAAACACTTCCCCGAAAACATTTCCCCGAATCGACATTTCCCCGAATGACACTTCCCCGAACGGCACTTCCCCGAAAAACAGTTCCCCGAATCGACATTTCCCCGAATGACACTTCCGCGAACGGCACTTCCCCGAAAAACAGTTCCCCGAATTGACACTTCCCCGAAAAAGTTCCCCGAATCGGCATTTCCCCGAACGGCACTTCCCCGAAAAACAGTTCCCCGAATCGACACTTCCCCGAAAAACAGTTCCCCGAATCGACATTTCCCCGAATGACACTTCTCCGAACGGCACTTTCCCGAAAAACAGTTTGTTTGGTTCTGTTTGGGTTCCACGCACCCCACTATTCCAAGCACATCCGAGGTGCGCTGCGCCCACACCAGTGTTCCACGCAATCCACTATTCCACACGCACATTCGAGGTGCCGTGCGCCCACACCAATGTTCCACGCACCCCACTATTCCACACGAACATTCGAGGTGCCCTGCGCCCACAACAGTGTTTCACGCACCCCAATATTCCACACGCACATTCGAAGTGCCCTGAGCCCACACCAGTGTTCCACGGACCCCACTATTCCCCACGCATATCCGAGGTGCCCTGCGCTCACACCCATTTACGCATTTACCCATTTTGACCCAATTTGACTTTGACGTTAAATAAATAACTTTTTCACTCATTTTTTCTTGTCATCTTATTTACCCTTCGATTAATAATTTTTACCCATTTTGACTTTGACTTTAAATAAATAACTTTTTCACTCATTTTCGGGGAAGTGTCGTCCGTGGAAGTGTTCATTCGGGAAAATGTCATTCGGTGAAATGTTTTTCAAGGAAGTGTCATTCGGGGAAGTGTCGATTCGGGGAACTGTTTTTCGGAGAAGAGTCATTCGGGGAAGTGTTTTCGGGGAAATGTCGATTCGGGGAACTGTTTTTCGGGGAAGTGTCGATTCGGGAAAGTGCCGTTCGGGGAAGTGTCATTCGGGGAAATGTCGATTCGGGGAAATGTTTTCGGGGAAGTGTTTTCGAGGAAATGTCATTCGGGGAAGTGTCATTCGGGGAAGTGTTTTCGGGGAAAAGTATGAGTACCACCGCACCCTGCATCGGGTACGGTAACCCCGGCGGCTACAACCAACTCGCGAGCCCTCACACGCTGCAGCCTAGATTTTTTATGCTGTATATTATCCCATATTCTTTTAGACTCCCTATTTTTACACCGTTCGTAAACGTTATGGGCTTCTGCGACAACTAAACTTCTAGGGAGACATAGAGAATCGATGTTTGGAATTTCGATCATCGACCTCTTCCGCAGCCCCAGAACACTATGATATCGACCATCGCCACGACCCAGAGGAACTTTTATATATGCAATGTTAAAGTATAGCGATTCAGCAGTGCCTAATATACGCTTACTCTGATTTACGCTCTCTATTAGACCCCAGAGATCGGTGAAGATGAACCGTGCTACAGGCCGTACAGATAGCCCCGCAGCACCCATCTCCATTAATTGAGATGTGAACGAAACGCCAATCAGGTCCGCTGGATCGCGGTTGGCAACGAAATATGCATGTATATCACGTAACGCGTCGTTGCACCAAACTACGGGGTTGACGTTTAACGGTGGGGGTCGCAGTCTTACACGTGTCTGTCTACAGCTAGTACGGAAGCGTTCATAAAAGCGATCGTGTTGAGATTCTACGATAAACCGTTTCCCCGGTGGACCAATTTCGTTATCATCTTGAACCGCCGCCGTTTCATAACCGCGAATGTCATTTTGTTCCCCGCCAGACTCGATTTCCGAGCACCCGCTGGTACTGGGCCCCGCTATCTCAATTATTTTTCCCCTCTTGCTACCACAGCCCACCTGACAACACTGGTCTTCACGGTTGTTTTGTACACCTTACAAGTTAGAACTATTTGGGTTATCGCAAAACATACGCTTGGTCGATTCGGCGGTGGTTCAGGCCTTCTCTGCGGTCCCATCCAAAGCTGGACCCTGCGATGCTACCGCTGCCTGGAGGAGTGTTACCCCCATTGGATGATCCGGCGAGGTTCCATCTAAGCGATTCGGTTATGATTATTCAATGACCGGGGCACGTATCGTTTTGGATAATCCGTTTTTGCTCTCGAATACGTGCGCTATAATTTAAACTCCTCCAGAAACCGTCACCAAAATTTATATCGTGAACAACCGAGCGACGTGTGCGAGTGCGAGATTTTGAGAGAGATCGTTGTTAAATATACTAACCATTGGCCACCTCATTCTGCGTGTAGGGTTGAAAGTCCAGAGGAATTGCACTCGCCCCTTCGTGTTCCCACCAATATATGCCGTTTATAATGTCCGGATCGGCCATACTTTCTTCTTCGACTTCTTCCACCCGTACTTCTCCTTCTAAAGCCATAGGAGTTCGACTCTCGTCCTCCCCCTCAGATATCTCCTCATCGCTGCTACAGCGGAATTGTAAATATGCTGCAGAAATGCGGCTTTATTACAAACACTGTCTTATCACCGAGTTTGGATGGCGCGACGATGTATGTTAATACTTACGATCATTGCATGCTGCAGAATCTAAAAGTGCTGCGATTTCGGGTGTACACCGCTGTCTGGTTGACCCGCGTCTTAAAACGATATCCCGCGCTAACGATTCGGCATGTCACGCGTTATTTAGAAAACCATCCTTGAATAGTCTGCCGATAGCACGTCTCGGCAGATTGTACAAAATTGTGGAAAGCTCATCCACAAGGTTTTCGTGATTAAAAGTCGCGATGTACGACATACGAGCGTCGTCATAAACCGTAGAAACAAAACGATTAGTATGACGCACTCTTTCCACTATGTCTCGTATGCACGTCAACAGTGCCACACGATCGTTTCTCCGGATTTCAACAATAGACAAATCAGCCATTTCGAAATTCGCTGTCTTTTTACGAAAATTCACACACTAGGTTATGAAACTGCACGTTTGTCAAACACGTATCTTTCACAGAGACGTCCGTAAACACTATCACTATCCACGATACATCTACGTCTAAGATAAATTGGAACGTGGTCCAGCAATACTGGTAACACCTATCGTGAAAATATTCGAAGCGACTCGATGCCGTCTTTTTATATTCAACTCCCCTCCACTTTTTGGTGTAGGTGTTACTTGTTTATAAAAAACGGGGGCGTTGCTAACAGCTCTAGAGTCATGGTATTTTCGAGATACGAGGTATATATTCGAGAAGCGCAGGGGGGTGTTGTTAAAAACCCGTCGTAGTATACAAATGTAAATGCGTCGAGAAAACTTTTTAACATATCACTGGCTAAAACGGAAAGAAAATAGGAGATAGACGAGTGGTATTTTGGCGCATTATAAGTACCTAATATATATTCTCCGTGGAGACTTTCTAATAATCGTAAATTACAGCAAAATTATGCTTTAGCAAACACCCACAGTTCTACTGGACCGTCACCGCTAAACCGTCCCCTAAAAATGCAAGGATGAAAAGATCCACACCCCCGACCTCGTACGCGTTGTGTGACACGGTCGAAATTTCTACCCGGAAGAATCAACTCTACGGTTTTACATACGACACCATTGTCTCAAAATTTCTCCAATACGTTGTGTCTAGAGAAAGACACTGTAGTTCTATTTTCCAAGGGCCTGGCACGTGTACAACGCATTACCTGTGGCGCGAAGTTTCAACTGTAAGAATTGTAAATTAGCGCGAGCGCCGAGGCGCTTACTACCACACCTTACCCTCATCAAACAGCAGGCTATGTGGTAAATACTTCCTAAACCAGAAGGACTATTGGAATCCCTTGGTGTACATAGAGCGCATCGCTCAAAAATATACATACACCCGCAGTGACTCAGTTCTTGATCTTTTGTTCTTTATACAATTCAGCAGTTAAAGCCATCGTAGAAAGTGGCGACCGGAGATACACGTATTTTCGGGTAATATTGACAATAAACCGTCGCGCACATCCTGTGTACGTCTAGAACGTTGACCCGTGAATTCTTCATAGCAAAGTGCACCAACCGAGGGTTCGTGCACCTGTATAAATAATGAGTCATAGCTTCGCGAGGCTAGAAAATGTATTATAACCCTTTCAATGGTTCTATTTCCCCCACCCAGAGATCTCCTCCCGTATGAAAACCCTTTCCCACTACCGTTCTCTTATTATAATCACCCCCACTTAAATCCTCGATCACCTTATAAACAGCTGTATCTTCGCTTTAAGCCACCATTTCTGCTCGTAATACCAGCTTAGAAGTGTGACACTGGCGAACTGGCCAGCCGGCTGCAAAGAAAACTCTTTTTATTACGCGTGTTCGGAAATACCGTTGAAAAATGACTCAAGCTGTGTTAAATACAAATTTGCTACCGGTGCGATATCTCGAAGCGAAGGCAACGGAACCAGCCAAACAGAATCTCCCCGTGCTATTGTCAACGACGTACCCGCTTAATAATTCGGGTAGTAAAAAGATCACGGTGGGTTTGCAGCCGCAGTACAACAACCATTTTGAACCTGTTGTAAAGCTGTCTGGTAATTATTCACATCGTACGGTTATCTTCAACCAAAGTGAGTGGGTGGGATTTCAAACCCACTTAACCACGATTCGTCAATACTTCGCAACGAAACAAGCTGATCCTACTCAGACCATACAACTCGGAAATTATATGATTTCTTTCTCCACATCGTATGGGATGAAATCTATAACCATAGCTCTGGCAAATTAACCAACGTCTGCTGAGCCTGCCATCGGTACACCGGTGCAGCGGGGACGCATGACGCCTAAGAAACGGGAAAGTTCTCTCAACGCTATAGTCATGCAAAAACCGTCGTTTGATGGTCTTCTTAATATGATGACGTGTGTGGATGAACGGTTTCGACGACTGCAGCGATTCTCCGGCGATATGACAAAATGTCTCTCGGATATAGCCATATCGTTATAGACGCAAACAGCTGACCAACAATCAACCGGTTTCGCCGATGCCGATGCTGAACGATACATTCTCGAGAACATTCATAAATTCAAAGACACCACACGTGCAAGCTGCGTCAACTCTGTCTTTGCGGAGCATTATTTCGGCATCGTCTTCTTCGAAATCGTCAGTATGTGCATGAAAACCATCTTGGCCGAAATACGAAACCTCGACCAAATGCTACGCATGGGATCAACGCTGCAATACAATTCGGGTTAGATTTCTGCTTAAATTTTCCGAACAAAGCCCGAAAGTTTCGACTTTGGGAAGCCGACCACTTGACCACCAGACCTACAAAACCATCGACAACTACAGACCTACAAAACCATCGACCACAAATACGAGCAACGAGTGCTTCGTGTGCTAGACAACAGTGTGAACTATCCGCAGAGAGAGACGAACACAATTAAGCGATAAACAAATGAACACTCTGAGAATCATTCTAGAATAGCTTGGTTTTTTAATGATTCGATACTTTATTCCATACTCTTATAAGTAATTAGTATGTGTAATTCGTAGCTTATAAGTTTCGTGTACAGCTTCGACTATCACGTCCTCGAACCCGCCCGTTTTGTTAAGTAGACGCTCGTAGCATGTAACTATACTTTTAAAACCATGTAGTATTTTCGCTTCCCTGTAATAAAAAATATGCTTGTGCAGTCGAATTTTCGCTCCATCGTTTGCCACCCGAGACACCTACTCGGATGCGCAACAAAACACTGATAATAATAATAATATTAACATGCTTAAGGGGCAGGAGTTTGGTAAATAAAATTTTTGAAATATCGAGGTTTCGATCATTATTAGATTATATTCTGCATGATTAGATTTTCACACGTCGAAAAAATCACACGTCACGATCTCGTGAAATTCGTTCCATAATATTATGCGCGCTCGATCTTGCCCCACTGGGTAAACCACCAGACCATCCTTCCGGTATCGCACGCCCCCAAGGATGATGCTCTGTGTTTTGCTCGACCGCGCTGTGTAGACCCACCTATGCCGTGTTCCGATGTCCAACGAGGCCCATTCCGATGGTGCATATACCCCGAAATCCATGGGTATGTACACTGGCGCAACCAAATTTCCTCGCTCGTCCACCGCGTTGAGCTCGACAGGTAGAATGATGCCAGCCATTGTCGAATTCCACAATAAGGTTATCAGGCGAGTAGTCGGAAACGTCTGGTTACTGCGATCTTCTGTGGCAAGTCAGCGATTTGGTGGTTGATCGTAGCGCTGCTGGTGCACACAAATTGGATTCCCAGAGCATATACCGGTTGCGAGACACCGTATTTTACTCGGTTGATGTAAAAAGGACTGTTGATTTCAGAGCTCCCAGGCGATAATTCCACCGTTGTTGCACGAGCAAGACGATCCCCGCTTTTCCGTTCGAAACTCTTCGAATGCTCACAGTACGAGTTCGAAAAACGTTCTGTCGTTCTAAGTAAAGACTCACCTAAGGAAACGTAGAAACTCCCAAACCCAACCTCGTAAAGCAGACCAATCGCAAACTGTTTTCTAATATTTGCATACTTAATTACTGGCGACCACACCCCACACCTTTTGCAATGCACAAACTCTAAACACTTGAAAAATATAGCTATTCTCTATTTCCCCCACTCTCTCTCACTTAACAAACCAATGTTCACGTGGAAAATATGACCATCCGCCTCCACACCCTAACCTCGCTTTCCCAGCTTTACATTACACTGCACTACACATAATCAGCATATTGCTCCATTCACCCTACACAATAGAGTCATTCCTTGAAACCACGGAAATCGCCTACCACCCGTAGAGAGAGAAAGCGCCACAACAATACCTATGACGTCGAACGCATCTACACCCCCCCCCCTATTCTTCTCTCCATTGTCTTATTCACCGCCACGAATAAGCACTATACCTATATAACAACACCGCCCACACTTAGCCATGAGCCCCCGAAAAAGGGCCCAATCCCCCCACCCCCTCCGACACCGCCGACTTCCCCCACTACTAATTCCCCATACGTGCCACAGCGACGCAACCGCGACTGCCAGACACCCCCACCACGCGCCGCCGCGGGATACCCACTACACAGCACCTGTGACGTCACCGTCGGCTCCCGCTATATGTATGCATCTACTATCCGGCCGACTTTGTTGATACTCGAGAGATCCATTTTCCCCGCACTTTCAAATTTCTTTTTGGAGAGATGTTGATGATGCAGTGGAATAGTGCAGTCTGAGCTTGCTCCACAAAAGTATAAGCTCCCTCGTAAGCCTCGCACTCAAATTGTCAAACTTCTCCCCACTTTTCCAAACGCGAAAAACTGGTTCAAAAACGTTCGAAGAACCCCGTACGTGGAGAATTTTCACAGCACTTTTTACACTCCCGACATTGAGGTGGGGGGCCATCGGTGTTATCTTTTATCTGTGGCGTATTATAATGCTTCAAGCATGGAAGATATGAAATCACTTCACTGTCATTCCGATGATGTTCTGGCAAACCATCCCACAATAAGCCAACATATTCACCCTAATAATTTAGAAGCAAGACCTTTGGAACCTGTTCAAGCTCGTGTTTGGTCAAGTCCAGAGGGTGCTTGGCCGGATGCACCCCGTACACACTCGGACCTGCAAACGTATTGACGTTATATTTCGCAATGTAGACCTCGATGACACTTTTCAAGAGTGCAGCTGCGCTCAAGTGGTCCATCCGCGGTCACAGCCTTTGATCCCTAAAGATTATAGTTTTTCCAAGAAACCTGTCAGGACCTGTCTCGAGTGTCGGCGAGCTTTGAGACGAGGCAGATGCAATGGACATTGTCTTTCGGAATGGAACCAGCTGCATATCACAAATACTGGGTTTTGAAAGACCGCCCTTCATGTAGCACCTAGCCCCCCCCCCCCCACACTCCCCTTTGAGATCCCTGAGTTAGAATTGGCCCTACTACTTTTGTGTTTCGCACTACCATGAGGCAGGAATGTCCTTCTGGGTGGACGTAACATCCGCCTATTTTTACTCCTAGTCGCACTTCTTTTGCTGCGACACATTCTATCTTTGCCGTCAAAGTTTTTGCGTATAACATTTGCTCTGTCATAGGAGGTAGTTTAATTTTATTTGTTCCGTCCAGCATGGGGATCAGATGTCCGTATTGTAACGGGTCGGTATATCGTTACAATATATTTGTTTGTTCGAGACTCGATCAGGGAATAAATTAATTGAGACTCAGGTATTTTGGTGGTAATTTACAATAAAAAATGATTTATTCAATTTTATGGATACGATACAATATTATTCAGCGCCGTGTATGAGTGTAAAGTGTTGTTTGTATTGTTTTCGTGTAATTCGTCCCTTAACTAAAGCGTCGGTCGGTAAAGATTCGCGGAGTTACCCGAGTCGTAACGTTTTCGAGCGTGGCCGGTATCGATTACCATGCGTCGGTAACCGTAACCCCTTCCTTACCGATGCTCGAAGCGCGATGGATCGTGACGCGGTAGATCGCGGCGCGCTGGCTCGTCACGGTCGCTGCCCGCGCTTTGTTTACAGTTCGGCGTACGCGTGCCTTCTGATGTCGCTCGCCCGAGTCCGTTTTTTCTGTTTATTTCTTGCCCTTTATAATTTGATCATAATATTTGGAATATCGGTGTGTTCGCGGATGTGTGTGTGTTTGTGTGTGTCTGCGTGTGTGTATGATTTCGCACCTCCTGTTACCTCCTGTTCCTTTATTTTCTCCTGATACTATTTGTCGATTAAACTTTCAATAAATCTCTCCCTTTTGCCACTAATTAATTATACAATAACTCCTTTTAGTTTACTTCGTTTTTCTTGATCCGCGGGTCGGTATTCGCGAGAGGTTCCCTATTTTTACCTAACTAATTATCTTTTTGTATGCTTTTCCCTACTATTCCTCTCGTGCTCCCTCTCCCTTAAACCAATAATCGTGCAAAGTTTTATAAATGAATTATTTCTTTTCTTTTTAGCGCTTCCTCTGATTTGATAATTTTGGCTCCTTTCAGGTTCCCTTTCTTTTCCTTTCCTCTTCAACACTTTCCCTACCCTTAGGGTTAGTAATCGTGTCACAGAGTACTCGTCTAAGTCGCGGAATGTGAGAGTGCTTTTTGCAAAATAGATGACTCCACTTGTTCTGTCGTTTCGGTTTTCCTCGGTGACACTTTCCCTACCCGTGGGGTTAGTAATCGCGTCACTTCGTACTACTCGATTCTCCAGAACAAGCAGGTGACTCCACTTATTCGTTCGTTCGGTTTTCCTTGGTAACGCTTTCTCCACCCTTAAGAGTTAATAATTGCGTTACCTCGTACTTCTCGATCTGCCCGAAAAAGCAGGAGTGCCTTCCTTCCAAAATTCTCGTCCTTATATACCCATATTTTACCGCCTTTTCATACCCCTTCTCTCACTTGTTCCCTTAATTTAATTAGTAGGCTTATCCGGTTTTAGCCGGTTTTCTTTTCCCTTCTCTTCCGTCTTCCCTTAATTCCATTGGTGGGTTTGTCCGGATTTTACCGGTTTTTCTGTTCACTTATAGTTTTGTTTATTTTTCTGTTTCGGTAGTCCGTTATTCCCCCCTCCCCTACTCCTATCATGAAGTCGGTTGGCTTCTGACTGCATGGTGGGGGTTATTTATTTGTGAGACGGACTTGTACGTCTCATTGTCCCCCGTGACTCTTTATGTTTTGGATTGCTTTTCAGCCATGCAAAACATGAAGAGTCACCTAAAAAAAATTTGTCTTCTACTCTGCGCCTATCCTCTCTTTTACTTATCGCTCGTTTTTTCTTTGTTTACGCTCGCTCGCAAATATAATAAGAATAATAATGTTAAAAAAATAAATTTATTTATCTACTCATTTGTCGCTGTTTTCATCGTCTCCGTCGCCGTCATCTCCGACACTTATCTCGTGCCAGGACGCTCTGTCTCGCTGTTGCCGTCCCCTCTTTCTTTGTCGTCTTTCAGGCGCATGTCCAGCCAGAAACGCTCTGCCATGCAGTCGTTGTCGGTATTGCCGTTTCGCTCCTCCTCGCCTTCGACCAGGGCCGTGTCCAGCCAGAAACGCTCTGCTATGCGGTCGTTGTCGGTATTGCCGTTTCGCTCCTCCTCGCCTTCGACCAGGGCCGTGTCCAGCCAGAAACGCTCTGCTATGCGGTCGTTGTCGGTATTGCCGTTCCGCTCCTCCTCGCCTTCGACCAGGGCCGTGTCCAGCCAGAAACGCTCTGCCATGCGGTCGTTGTCGGTATTGCCGTTTCGCTCCTCCTCGCCTTCGACCAGGGCCGTGTCCAGGCAGAAACGCTCTGCCATGCGGTCGTTGTCGGTATTGCCGTTTCGCTCTTCCTCGCCTTCGACCAGGGCCGTGTCCAGCCAGAAACGCCCTGCCTCGCCATCCTCGTCTTCGTTGCCGTCCCCCGTGTCTTTGCCGCCTGCCAAGTCCATATTGTGCCGAAAATGCTCTGCTACGCTTACGTCGACGGTGTTGCCATCCTCGTATACGTCCTTCTTTTTCTCTGAATGCGACCACGGCTTCGGTTTTCGTGACTGGCCGCATCGGACAAGGCTTGAGTCCCTCGCGATGTTGCTGGTAGAGGTTTTCGGATGTGCATGACCTCTCGCTGCCACCATCGATCTCGGTTCCTACTGGGTTTCCTTTGGCGATGAACGTTAGGGTTGAACACTTTGGATGAACCGCTTTCCGGGGTGCCCTCCGTCCATCTTCCTCGATGACGAATTCTTGTGACGGCTCGTATAAATTGCTCACGAAGGCGTCCATAGACTTGTCTAGCTTCATGATTGCTTGATTTTTCGGGGTGATGCTCCTGACTGTAATATTTCCAATTGGGTGTTGATTCCACGGATGTTCCTCGATAAGTTTGATGGACTCTCGTGACCAGGACAGACTTTCGCTCGTCCCTTCTCGTTGTTTCGTTAGTCTTTCTGTTCTTTGGCCGTTCTGTGCCCGAATTTGTTTATCGTCCAGAATTATGATCATTCCTAGTCGAGAGATTTGTTCGGCATCTCGCTCTTCCATGTCGTTTTGAATCTGCCGTTTTTTCTTAATTCTCTCCTTCTTCTTCAGGTTTCTCTTCATCCTTTCCCGTGCTTCTTCCATGGCTGCCTGAAGCACTTCCTCGTCTTCCGTTGCGCCTCGTGATGGTTCGATCACCGTCGTAATTGCCATCGTTTCGGGCGCAACGTTTAGCAGTTTCCCTGGTCCTGTGCTTGTTCTGCTAAATTTCCATTGCTGTTGATTGGTGCTTCCTGTTGCTCTCTCGGGGGCATATTTCTCCCCATTGGTCCCCCGGGATTACCTGGATTCCATGGAGATGCAGCCGGGTTAAGGTACGTCCTGCTGTTTTCGTATCCTTGCTGCCACGGTTGTCGCCCCTGGAATGGGGGTGGTGTCGGGTTGAAATTCCTTCCTTCGTTCTCCAATCTTTTTCCCCACTGTTGTGGATTTTTCCAGGATG
This sequence comes from Ophion obscuratus, assembly GCA_964007375.1. Taxonomy (NCBI): domain Eukaryota; kingdom Metazoa; phylum Arthropoda; class Insecta; order Hymenoptera; family Ichneumonidae; genus Ophion; species Ophion obscuratus. Next base: position 700,783 of record OZ023323.1, on the reverse strand, counting down.
GTTGTGCTCCTTGCCACCGTGAATGCTCAGTTTTTCCCTGTTGGTATTCTCCCTGTGGGTATTGTCCCCCGAATGTCCCGAATCTGTTGTTTTTCCAGGGGTTGTTTGGTTGCCACCTAGGAATGATGGGTTCCTGACGACGAGGCCCTGCTCTTTGGGCATTTAGCGGCCCTGCGCCGTCCATACTTTCCAGCAGTTCCAGGAAAGAATCGATCGTTTTCACTCCGCTGACACGCACCGCCATCCTGATCGATTCGTCAAAATGGTTTGCCAATTTCCGGATGATCATTTCTTCTTCTGGGCCTTGGCTGAGATCCTTAGCATTCCCGAAGATTTGGGTTGCATATTCCGCCCTGGTCGTTCGATGTCCATCCCACTCATACGCCCCGAATTCCAGGTTTCTGCGAATCTTATCCTGGATTTCTTGACTCCAGTAACGTGCCCGGAATTTTTCCTTGAAGTCTTCAATGTTCCGGACTCTGTCTTCGACGATCCTCCACCAATCCTTTGCAGTTCCTTGAAGTGACTGGCTGATGAGATAGTGGAGGTCAGTGTTTCCGGTTATTTTCCAGAATTCTACAAAATCCTTTAAAAATCGGATCGGCCTTTCTCTGCCGTCGCCATTGTATGTGGGCGGTTTTTGTTTGGCAACGTAGGCCTGACTCACGTTAAGCCCTGTTCCCCATGTAGTGTTGCACAGGGTTGCCGACGTTTGAGCGTGTATGTTATTTTCGCACTCCGTGATCCGTTTTGAATGGTCTGTGACGACTTCTTCTACTTCCTTGGACGAATACCGGAGGTTGGATATCGTCCTCCTGATGTCTTCCACTCGGGTGTCAAAGTCATCATTTTTCTCTTGACTCTCCTTCCTGATCTGATCCTGGGTTCTTTCTATTATTTTCTGAGCAATTACAAGCTTCCGTTCAGTCCGTTCTTCGATCTTGTTAATTTCTTGGGATACTTTTTTATTCGTTTCTTCTTGTAGCTGACGTGACCTTACAACGCATCGATCATCCTGCTGTTTAATCTCTGCTTTGGTAGTGATGCGTTCTATCCTTTGTTCGTTGCGGATTTTATTCATGGCCCTTATGAGGGTCTTAGTGAGCTCGCTGTGCTCATTTCCGTTTACATCTAGATTGACGGTGCTTTGACTAATGTCGAATGTTTCTTCATTTGCCCTTTCTTCCTGCCTGGGTCCTATTGCCGATAATCGGCCTATATTTCGCCGATCTCGTTGACGGGCCTCTTCCAATAACCCATCCGCTGTCGTCGATTCCCAATGGAGGGAGTTTTCGTTGCTTTGCGGTTCCATTTTAAAAAAAAATGTATTACCACCTTTTTACGAGTCTTTCTTTATTATGATCGAGTCCCTGTTCGGGCGCCAAATGTAACGGGTCGGTATATCGTTACAATATATTTGTTTGTTCGAGACTCGATCAGGGAATAAATTAATTGAGACTCAGGTATTTTGGTGGTAATTTACAATAAAAAATGATTTATTCAATTTTATGGATACGATACAATATTATTCAGCGCCGTGTATGAGTGTAAAGTGTTGTTTGTATTGTTTTCGTGTAATTCGTCCCTTAACTAAAGCGTCGGTCGGTAAAGATTCGCGGAGTTACCCGAGTCGTAACGTTTTCGAGCGTGGCCGGTATCGATTACCATGCGTCGGTAACCGTAACCCCTTCCTTACCGATGCTCGAAGCGCGATGGATCGTGACGCGGTAGATCGCGGCGCGCTGGCTCGTCACGGTCGCTGCCCGCGCTTTGTTTACAGTTCGGCGTACGCGTGCCTTCTGATGTCGCTCGCCCGAGTCCGTTTTTTCTGTTTATTTCTTGCCCTTTATAATTTGATCATAATATTTGGAATATCGGTGTGTTCGCGGATGTGTGTGTGTTTGTGTGTGTCTGCGTGTGTGTATGATTTCGCACCTCCTGTTACCTCCTGTTCCTTTATTTTCTCCTGATACTATTTGTCGATTAAACTTTCAATAAATCTCTCCCTTTTGCCACTAATTAATTATACAATAACTCCTTTTAGTTTACTTCGTTTTTCTTGATCCGCGGGTCGGTATTCGCGAGAGGTTCCCTATTTTTACCTAACTAATTATCTTTTTGTATGCTTTTCCCTACTATTCCTCTCGTGCTCCCTCTCCCTTAAACCAATAATCGTGCAAAGTTTTATAAATGAATTATTTCTTTTCTTTTTAGCGCTTCCTCTGATTTGATAATTTTGGCTCCTTTCAGGTTCCCTTTCTTTTCCTTTCCTCTTCAACACTTTCCCTACCCTTAGGGTTAGTAATCGTGTCACAGAGTACTCGTCTAAGTCGCGGAATGTGAGAGTGCTTTTTGCAAAATAGATGACTCCACTTGTTCTGTCGTTTCGGTTTTCCTCGGTGACACTTTCCCTACCCGTGGGGTTAGTAATCGCGTCACTTCGTACTACTCGATTCTCCAGAACAAGCAGGTGACTCCACTTATTCGTTCGTTCGGTTTTCCTTGGTAACGCTTTCTCCACCCTTAAGAGTTAATAATTGCGTTACCTCGTACTTCTCGATCTGCCCGAAAAAGCAGGAGTGCCTTCCTTCCAAAATTCTCGTCCTTATATACCCATATTTTACCGCCTTTTCATACCCCTTCTCTCACTTGTTCCCTTAATTTAATTAGTAGGCTTATCCGGTTTTAGCCGGTTTTCTTTTCCCTTCTCTTCCGTCTTCCCTTAATTCCATTGGTGGGTTTGTCCGGATTTTACCGGTTTTTCTGTTCACTTATAGTTTTGTTTATTTTTCTGTTTCGGTAGTCCGTTATTCCCCCCTCCCCTACTCCTATCATGAAGTCGGTTGGCTTCTGACTGCATGGTGAGGGTTATTTATTTGTGAGACGGACTTGTACGTCTCAGTATATTTTAATGTGTCTTCCGTTTAGGATGTCGACGTTGTGCTCTCTAATGAGGTCCAAACCAATTAATCCGTTGACTTCCAGTGGTACTGCGTCATCTATTACGTAGAATCCGTGTTCTACGTTTACTTCGAGTGTTTTGAGCATGAGCATAATTTTACACAGTGCGTAGCATTTTTTTCCTCCGATTCCGATGAGTTCGATCGATTCTTCTATTATTTCTATGTCCTTTTTCATTACACTTTTGTTATGAGACTACATCGGGCTCCGGTTTCTCCTTTCAACGTGAGGATTTTGTTTTTGGTCTGGACAGACGCGATGTGGAAGTCGCTAGCGACTCTACCAGAATTGATCGTCGTTATCCAGTACGATATTTTTTTCTTCTTTGTATTTTTTTCTTTTGGACGGACCTGTATTCGATGTTTCGATTATTTTTCTGACGTTGCGCTTTTTTTCGTCGTTTGTTGCCGTTACCATATCGAGCGAAAATGACCCAATTGTATTCCTTTTTTCGCTGTCGTTGCGGTTTTTTTCTTTTGGCCTGTTTACGTTCATTGCCGTTACCATATCGAGCGAAAATAATCCAATTTTTGTTTCTTTTCGTTGTCGTTGCGATTTTCTTCCTTCAGTCCATCTTCCTTTAGCCTATTTTTATTTGCGTTCCAGTGATACTGATTAGGGTACCCTGGGGGCCCACTCTTGTTGTAGTAGCTAGTTGCTTGGCCCTGCTGATAATTCATTTAATGATTTTGATGATACCCGGTTCCCGGTGCCTGTCGATGTCCGTTTCCTTGTCCTTGTTGCCAAATCCTTTTTCGCCAATCCTTGTACGCGTGTCCCGGTTTCTTGCAGTAATTGCAAGTGATGTTGAATTGATGCACGCATGGAGCTGGTAGGCTTTATCGTCCGTAAGACGATGTGTTGGATCAGCAATCCTTTGCTAAGTGTCCCATTTTGTGACATTTATTGCACGTCGCGTCACCGGCATTCGTTTTTCCAGATGAATCTGCTTGTCTATGGATTCGCCTCCTTGTAGCGATTCTTCCTCTTCCATTGCTCCATTAAGGGCTGATCCGAGATATTGAATCCTCGAGCCTTTACGATGACTTGGTATTCCCTTCGAAGTCCTCTTTCGAAGTTGTATAGGGCTTACATATGTCTCTATTGTTCTTTTTTCCGCAGGCGATCTTGCCTCCGTTGTGCTGGCTTCGATTAATTCCATCATTATGGCCTCGAGTCGTTGACCGTATGCTAACACGCTCTCGTTGTATTTTTGCTTGCATGTATTAAAATCGACCTGTAACGCGGCTACTGTACGTCGCGTTCCATATAATGCTGTCATTTCTTTTTTAAATTGTTCGTACGATTCTATTTCTTTATATCGGGTATCTTTTCGCGCTTTTCCTATTACTTTTGTTGCTAACACGGATTGTAAGAGGGAATTTCTATCGGCTGCTGCAACACACGCGTTTGCATAGCCGAATGCTTCAATTATGTCGTCGACTTCTTCAGGTTTTTCGCCATCAAATCGGGGAATGAGGCTTCGCCTCTCCTTTAGGGTCATGAAATCATTTTCTTGCGCCATGTTATCTGAATTACGTTGGAGCAGGGAAAATTCTTGAATTTATATTTCGCGACCACGCCTAGTATCTATATTCTTAGGAGATTGATTAGAATCTGTTGATTGATCAGAAAAATGAACAGTTCGATCTGCTGCGGATCGGATTTTGGTATGTTTCGCGGCTGTCGGCCTACTTGGGGAATTTTGTGAATTTGGACTTTTGTCTGAACTTGTTGCGGATCGAAATCGCGTTTTCCTAAGTTCCTGTAGTTCATATTTGACTGTTTTATTCTCGGGACGATCTCTCGCCATGAGTTCGTCGAAAATTGAATTTAATGAACGCGATAATTTGTTGTTACTCGGTAATCGGTATCATTTATGACGCTCATCTTCGTTTGACATTAAAGTTCAATTTTTTGGCTTTGGAGGGTGTTTTTGATAAATGTTCCGTCGCTTACAGACAGGGTTGCGAAATTTATAATGAAAATGTAATGCATTATTCATTACTTTTTTAATGGGTAATGAACAAATATTTCATTACCCATTACATTGGATTTTGTAATGTAAAAAATTTCCATTTCTCATTACATTGGATTTTGTAATGTAAAAAATTCCATTACCCATTACATTGGATTTTTTAATGTAAAAAAATGCCATTACTCATTACATTAGATTTTGCAATGTAAAAAATTTCCATTACTCAATACAATGTAATGAGTAATGAAATTTTTCTTACATTACAAAATATAAAGTAATGAGTAATGGCATTTTTATATTGCTTTTTCGCGTTGAAAGAGAGAGAGAGAGAGAGAGAGAGAGAGAGAGAGAGAGAGAGAGGATGGATGGTTGGGCGGACGGATGGATGGATGGATGGATGCGCAATCATTTGTAGGTAACAAACACATCGATGAAAAAATCGAAAAACGAAGTTTGACCAATTTTTCAGCACTGTTGGGTCGAAAAATTCATTTGCATGTATAACTTCGACTTTTTCTATTATAATCTTTCGGAATTCGTTTGACGGTGATAATTTGATTAAGGGGTCTTCTCACTTCAGACGCTAAAAAAAGCTATTTTCATGAATTTTTTCATACGTTTACATTATCGATATTCATATAAAGTTGTTACACTTAATAAATACACTTTCGAAATAAATTGAAAAAAAATTGTTATGTATTTATGTAACCCAAACAATCTTTAATCGCGTTTTTCTCGAAACAACGATTTTCGGCGGCTTGTTGATAAAATCTTCGAAACTACTAAACCGATCCTTATGAAATTTTAACCACATATTCTTTACAACTATAGATATAGGGCATGTCAAGGATTTTTTAAATTTTGATACTTACTTTTGTTGCCAAAAACGGTGAAAAAGACACTTTTTTTTCTATTTTTTCAAAAAATGTCCGCCATTTTGTTATTTCTGCATATCTAAATAATCTTATGATATGCGCTATAGCCATTAACATACTGAATCTAAAACCGTTTGATTTTTTTCTTTCGGATGATCCATCTCCGAGATTTCATCAACAGCGTAGACCTACATTTTTTAACTACCATTTTCGAATATAAATGTTGACTTAAACAATTTTTTTTAAATGTATTTCGAAAGTGCATTTATTAAGTGTTACAACTTTTATATCAATATCTATAATGTAAGCGTATCAAAAAATTCATGAAAATAGCCTTTTTAGCGTGTAAAGTGAGAAGACCCCTTAAGTAAAATGTTTTTAACACAAGCGTAGCGTAAAAAATGATCAATTAAAGAACACCGCTAATTTAGCCCCAAAATTTTAATTTTCGATCACAGCGAAGATCTCTCTCTCTCTCTCCCTCCCTCCCTCCCGCCCTCTCTCTCTCTCTCTCTCTCTCTCTCTCTCTCTCTCTCTCTCTCTCTCTCTCTCTCTCTCTTCGCTCAGGGTGAGTCTGATCAGACGTCTTTACTTCGCCTACATTTTCGCTCCGTCTTTTTGGGCCTGGTCCTGCTGTCTCCTGCCTTCGGGCGTTTTTGTTTCAGGCAAAAAGCACGCACAAAATTGCTTTCCACCGAATGTGACAAATTTTGAAACCCTGAGTGGCATACAGGCTGAGAAAGTTCGGTGGAAGCATTTGACATATTTTATAACCTGGAATTATGGCTGACTCATCGGCTTCTTGGAAATCATCGCGTCTTTCTGTGAAAACGCTATAGTCACAAGTACGTCTATAGTCGGGTCATCGACAATACAGCGCGTCAACGGTAGATCGATTGCGTGCCGGCGGGAAATCGATTTTCGCGTCCTACTCACCGACGTCCACTCACACTGACAAACGCAAGGTCAGCAGAGTTGGCGAGTGCCTCACTACACTCTCACAGCAGCGAAGCCCGTGCCACGCCACGTCCAACTACAGCGCCCTACTGATTGTGTTAGTGATGATGTTGATGAGCCATCACTACTACAACGCCACGCTAAATCGATAGATAGTAACCACGATCATCGATTCTCGTTGACCGCCGTGATCCGCGCTATCGTCGCTCGTCCGTCTCGCATCACAGCCGGTATAGTAGCCCTCGTGCTTATTCTTCGCGGTATACCAGCAAATTTGTTAAATCATACACGTATAACGATGGCTACTCGTTGTGGATTGTGTCGACGACTGTCAAACAGATCCAGTGATAATATTGTATGCACTGGGGAATGCGGTCAAACATTCCACAGTTCGTGTGCCGCAGAAAATTTTGCAACAGATCTGACTGAGTACGATGCCTCAACTTTTCGTTGCGATAAGTGCGCAATGCACCGCTCCCGAATCACGATACGTACGCCTGAGGCATCCCCAGAACGAGACCCCGTGTCACAAAACTCTTTCTCAAACGTCGCACTACACAGTATCCTAACTCAACTCCAACAAGACTGCTCCTCGACAAATACCATAGTAAAATCGATCCAAGGCACTTTATCGACAGTAGTCAAAGATATTAATGAATTAAAGTCTAATGTAACGCGACTCTCCTCATCTCACGAAACCTTAGCTCGGCGTGTCACCGAACTTGATCGTAAAGTCGACGTTACGACGTCCGATGCTCACACTATGCGTGGCGAGTTTCATGCGTTGAGTGATAGGATCAATACCGTAGCTAGCGGTCATTCACATGATCATTCTCATGGTCCTGTAGATCGCAGCTCGGCTGAGCTTACACTAACTGGCATCCCAGTAAACCTGTGCGACACACCGCGAGAAATGGTGCAAAAAGTCTTCCAGGCTCTTGGCATTCCAGAATTGATCTCTGACGTACTCGAAATTAGATCTCTCATGAAAGCAAATCTCAACCCTGTTGGAGATCAAGCTGGCTCGACTTCTGCATCTAATACCTTATGGAAAAGATTCGTAGTAGTCCTAAAGTCGTCAAATGTTCGTGACTTTATCATCGATAAGAAGCGCGCCAAAAAAGAGCTCACGGTACGCGAGGTCTTTTCTCTTGATCAAACAGGAACGATTTTTCTCAGCGAAATGCTACCGCCGTTGACTTACAAACTACTACGCAAAACAAGAGCTAAAGCTAAGACGTCAGGATTTAAATACATATGGTATCGACAAGGGTCAATCTACGTTCGTAAATCTGACGGCTCACCACGCATTGAAATTCAAAATGAGACTGATCTCAATAATCTGATTTGACTACATCAGGATCATATTGCTAGAGGACCGTCTCAGATCAAAAGTACCTTACGTTCAAGCAACAACTCGTCAATTCAAATTGCACAATTCAACGCAAACTCCTTGCTGAGCCATTTTGACTTTATAAAAGCTCATCTCTCTAGCCATTTCTACCACATTATTTCTATATCCGAGACGTGGCTTAGCGGTAATATATCCGATTCTCTAATCACTCTACCTGACTATGCATTAATACGCAATGATCGCAGAGGCAAGCGGGGTGGAGGAGTGGTCATCTATATCCACAGCTCTCTAAAAATTCAAGTTCTCGCTACTTCACAAAATCCCATGCTCAACGCTCCCGAGTTTATAATCATCGAAGCAAAGAACTCAGCCGCTGAATCACTATTATTTGCTTCTATCTATAGACGGCCCAAAGGTCTCCTTCTAGAAGAATTTTTAGACACGTTCTCACGCTTCACGTTTGCGTACAAAAACATAATCATAGGTGGTGATCTAAATTGCAACTTATTGACAAACAAATTCGAATCAACATATCTTCGTGACGTCATTACGACACAATCCTGGCACATCGTCGAGTCGACCGCCACATTTCATACGGCGACTTGTGACTCTTGGCTGGATGTACTTATAATCGACGATGCGTCCAAGTTGACGGCCTTTCACAAATCCCAAGCTCCATTTATTGCAGGTCACGACTTACTCTCGATAACTTATCAGTTTGATTCTAAGCCAGTCTCCGATCGAGTGATTACTCGGCGTGCACTTAACCGATTCAATGATCTACGATATAGGGGTGCCCTTTCTGCGGCCTTTGAAAATAGTAATATGGGTGCAATTCATTCATGTACAACCGAGTCAGAGATCGAAGCGTCTGTGGAAAACTTTTGCGAGATTATTGTGACAGAATTCGACACTCATGCACCAAAACGAAAAATTCGCGTAAGCAGACCGTTTGCACCCTGGTTGACCAACGAGCTGAAGACACGAATAAAAAAACGTAATTTACTATTCAAGCAAGCAAAGCGGTCAAATAATGTTTTAAACCTGGCTATCTACAGGCAGTTTCGAGATGAACTTGCACTCGAGCTAAAATCCACAAGGAACCAGTATCATCGGCAAAGATTGATGGGGATTACCGACATAGCTCGAATTTGGAGAGAACTTAGAACCCTGGGTTTAGCCAAATCAAATACAGCCTCTCCCTTCAACTTTTTCTCATCCCAGGAACTCAACAACTTTTTCGTCAGTGTATCCAACACTCCGGAACGGTGTCAGCTTGCTCAACTCTTTAACATCATAGATGAGCGAAACCATAGTGGACCAGTCTTCGAGTTTACTGCTGTGGACGTTGAATGTGTCTCGTCACTTATCAAGCGCACTGCTTCCTCGTCGCTATCCACTGGTCCCGATGGTATAAGCCCATACATACTACACAGCGCTCTTCAGGTCCTGTCTGACGCCCTAACTGATATCTTTAATACATGTTTTCGACTATCTTATTTTCCCCAAACATGGAAGCGTGCCTTCATTCGCCCTCATCTCAAAAATAATCCACCAAGATCGCTCTCCGATACCAGGCCGATAGCAAATTTGTCAGAGCTATCTAAAATCTTTGAACGTATCGTTCAACAACAGATCGTCAAATTTGTCACAGAAAATAACATTTTAGACCCACGGCAATCGGGCTATAGACAGGGCTTCAGCACGCAAACAGCTCTACTACGGATCAGTCACGATATTAGAGCAGCAGTAGACAATAGATGTATTACCATCCTTGTGTTGTTTGATTTTAGCAAGGCTTTTGACACCGTTCCGCATTACATTTTGCTTAGGAAATTAATGAAGATGGGATTCTCTGACCGCGTCCTCAAGTGGGTATTTGCGTACCTTACGGGCAGATCACAGGCCGTCATTGATGATGAGGGCCGTTGCTCCGAGTGGCGTAATACTCATGCTGGTGTTCCCCAGGGTTCTGTCCTAGGGCCCCTCCTTTTTTCACTTTTTATCAACGACATCGGATCAGAGCTTCGCCACTCTGAGTACATGGTCTTTGCCGATGATACCCAAATATATCTAAGCTGCCCACCGGATGATATAGTTGCTGGTATAAACCGCGTCGAGGCTGATGTGCAAGCCATAGTTAGGTACGCTCACGAGAATGGTCTTAAACTCAATCTGCAGAAATCGCTGGTTCTGGTATTGGGCAGCAGAGCTTATGTAAACGAACTAAGCTCCAGGGCACTGCCACGTATTATTGTAAACGGCACTGCCCTACCCTACGTCAAGGAGGCTCGAAACCTTGGACTGATCATGTCCGATGATCTTTCGTGGCGCAAGCACACTGCATCAATAACGCGCAAGGTAAACTATTCGTTACATAAACTAAAATATAATAAAAATGCCTTATCACGCGAACTTAAAACTTCACTCGTCACTGCGCTCATTTTCCCCATTCTGGACTACTGCTGCCTGGTGTATAATGACCTATCTGCAGAGCTGAATCGTAAATTACAGAAACTTATTAACTCGACCATAAGATTTATTTTCAATTTGCGTAAAGATGAACATATCACACCGTATCGTAGGCAGTTACGTTGGTTGACGGTGAGAGCACGCAGACTCTATTTCATGGGTGTCATGATGTTCAACATTGTAAATAATAATGCTCCGTCCTACTTGCAAGAGATGTTTAGCTTATCACAGCCTTCGTTGTACTCGGCTCGACGAAATGCCACGGAAACCTTCCACATACCACTCCATCGCACAACCACGTTTAGAAATTCCTTTGGGCTTGCAGCTAAGTATTTCTGGCACTCACTCCCGCTTGCTATCAGATCATCACCTAGTCTTGCCATCTTTAAAACAAGACTCTTTACGCACCTTTTCAACGATGACGTACTCAGTCTCTAAAATCGACTTAAACTCTCTACATACACATTACAAAGCTCACCATAAATCATAAATCACGAATGCATTGAACCTTAGTCTAAAATTGGTTCTAACGCTATTGCTAATTTAATTTAGTTAGTTCTAATGCTATTGCTAATTTAACTAGTTCTAACGCTACTGCATTATATAACGTCCCAGGTTGCGTATGCCTATTCTACTATTGTTATTTTTAAGTTATTTTTAACTCTACTCTGCGCTAGTTTAAATCAATTTAGCTATTAATCGTTCTGAACTCATACTCTTTATATTTTATATTATATTTATATTATATTATTGTACACTATTAGTATCCCATTGCCTAAAGGTTCCGACCAAGGCATATTAAACTATCAATCAATCAATCAATCTCTCTCTCTCTCTCTCTCTCCCTCTCTCGTAGAGTTGGAGTTCAGACGTGTGTCAAATGCGCTCCGTCATTGAGTCAATTTTTTGGTGGAAAAAAGTGTGCAACAAAAATAAAAAGTATAACAAAGTGATTAGTTTTGTGTGGTGAACAGTTTGAACTATCGATGATTCTGATACCTATCGGGATCGCGGGCCTGTGAACCTTCTTGGGACTGACATTGTTTGATTCGCGAAGAAGGTGACGACGACCATTACCGCTGCCACGGTGGCACGGTAAGAGCGCGCAATACGGAATAACGCTGTGCGGGATGGTCAATTACCGACCGTACTGACAATGGATACCACGACTGAGTACGATGAATATCGATGCTCAGGTTGCAGAAAAGCGATCAAAAACGTGGCAGTACGATGTAAGACGTGTCCGAAACTGTTTTATCATCCGGGATGTGTGAATAAGCATAAGGTGTACGATAAAAATAGAGAATTAGTGCAGTGTAAGGGTACCCTCGAAAACTTCCCAGTTGACGAAACCCCGAAGAATTCGACACCCGTGGCAGGTAGCAGCAGTTTCAACAGAGACCGATTCGGTTCAACTGGGTCAAATACCGCAAGCAGAGTTGTGAGTGCGTCAGCAAATATGGAAGTAAAAATAGACTGGTTGGTGAAAACCATGAAAGACTTAAAGGATGAAGTTGCATGCAAGAAAGAAGTTAAGATTATTATTAAAGAAATAGTCCAAGAAGAATTAGGAAGTATGAAGAGCGAAATCGAAGAAATCAAGAGGATGCTGCAAGGAGGAGTTCTAGGTCCAGCACGGGAAGTACCAAAAACCTATTCAGGAGCCGTCAAAGAAAAGAAAAAAGAGAAGGTCATAATTATCAAGCCTAAAGAAAAACAAGAAAGTGAGGCCACAAAAAAGACGATCGAAGAAAAGGTCGACATAAAAAACATGGCTGTGGGAGTAACAAGGTTAAAGAAAGGGAGTAATGGAACAGTGATTTTGGGCTGTGAAACGACAGAAGAAACAGAAAAGTTAAAGACCATAGTCCAGGAGAAAATGGGCGAAGGTTTCAAAGCCACCGAAACGATGCAACAAAAACCGAAAATTAAGATTGTCAACATGGAGGCGGACGAATTAGAGTTGGCAGACGATGAGCTGGTTGAAACAATAAAGAAGCAGAACGCAATGGAATAAATTGAAGGAAGGGAAATGAAAATCGTCAAAAGAATAAACAAAGAAGGAAGACACGAAGGCTCAATAATAATGATAGTCGATGAAGGAATCCATCAAGAGCTATTGATGAAAGGCAAGATCAGCGTGGGATGAAGAAAGTGTCCGGTATACAACCACATCAATGGGAAGCGATGCTACAAATGTTGGGGCTACTATCATATAACAAAGAACTGCACAAGAGAGGGAACCTGCCATAAATGTGCCGGAAACCACGAAGCGAGTAGGTTTACAGCGGCGGAAAGCAAGTGTATAAACTGTGTGTTCAAAAACAGAGCATTCAACCTAGAGATAAATACGGAACATAATGCACTTGATCGGGAATGCCCTACGTATAAAAGAGCAATCCAAGAAGAGAAGAGGAGAGCAGGCTGGGACGATTAGCAACTACAGCAGGAAGAAACGTTATGGTATACGAATGCACAGAGTCTTATTACACACAAGGATGAAATACGATACCAAGTAGTTGACCGAATGAAACCTGCAATTATAGCGTTATCAGAGACCAGGGTGACGATCGACATAGAAAACAGTGAAGTGTATATACCGGGATACGGTATAGTCAGATGTGATGCGGAGAATAGGAACACAGGTGGTGTGATCTTATACGTCAGAGACGGTGTTAAATTTGAAATGATACCAATAAGTAAAATAGAGTCAAACTGTTGGTGTGCTGGAATAGAGGTCAAGGACGAACATTATAGAGGAGTGATCGCAGTTGTGTATCACTCACCAAGTGCGTCGGATGCCGATTTTATACGATACATAGAAGACGGTACATAGAAGACTGAGGAACTAACAATAAAAGGAGACTGTTTGATAATAGGTGACTTTAACATCGATGTTACAGTAGAAACGTTCTATAAAAAGAAGTTAATAACAGGAATGATGAGTCTAGGGATGAAGCAATATGTTAATAAGCCAACGAGAATAACGCAAAATAGCCAAACAATTATAGATTTATTATTTGCTAATATGAGTGTACAAGTTCAGGTGGAGCATGAACCAAAGATAACGGACCATGGATGGATAAAAGTCATATTAGGTAACAGGACGGAAAAGAATGAGTGCAGAGAATATAAAGCAAGAAACTATAGTAAAATCGATGCGAAGGAATTTTCAAGGATGTTGAGCACTACCACAAGACAAATGGAAGTGGTAGATGTAAGCCAACGAGCAAAAATGCTTGTTGATAACATAGTGGATGCACTCGATACGTTTGCACCGAAAAGAACAGTCAAGATTCCAAGGGTTTGGGACGGGAAAAAATGGTATTTGGAAGATGTCACAGTAGCAGCGAGAAGAAGAGATGAGGCATACAAAGTAGCAGTTTTCACTGGCTTGGAAGAGAAGTGGCAGAAATTTAAAATAGAAAGAAATACGGTGGTTAAATTAATAAGAGAAAAGAAAAAGGAATATTATGAAAAGATGATAGACGACAATAAGAAGGACCCGACAAAATTGTGGAAAACATTAAAATAATTAATTAAAGGAGGACCAATGGGTACACGGGAAGTAGAAAATATAGACTTTGAGATATTGGATGACACGATGGGAGGTAATATAGCTGATAAATTTAATGTGTTTTATGTACAAAGTATAAACAATATAATTAATTCAATACAGCGGGATACGTCTGGGAGCCCAAACAGAAGAAGGATTCTAACGGGCGTTGGGATGGATGAGGAAAGAATAATGGGAAAATTTGATGTTGTTGAAATAAAGGACCTAGAGAAGATTGTGATGGAACTCCCAAAAAAGAAGGGAACAGAAAAAGGAATATCAAGTGGTGTATTAAAAATGGGATTTATTGCAATAAAAGAGGAATATGTAGAAATAATAAATGGGTCGCTAAGGGAGGAACATTGCCCGGACAGCTGGAAAACTTCCACGATTATACCGATTCCAAAGATGAACAAGGCCGAGAAAGCCAGTCAGTACAGGCCAATTAATATGTTGCCACTGTACGAAAAAGTGCTCAAATGAGTAGTGAAAAATCAAATTGAAAAACATTTAGAAGCCAATGACATTATAGCGGAGCATCAGTCGGGATTTAGAAAGCAATATTCGTGTGAAACGGCGATTCAAACTATTGTAGACGAATGGAAAATGGACATTAGTGAAGGAAAATTGGTAGGAGTAATCTTCATGGATCTAAGACGAGCTTTTGAGACCATAGACAGGGAAATATTATTAGACAAGTTATACCAATATGGGATTAGAGAAAAGGTGTTAGATTGGTTCCGAACATACTTAAGAAATAGAACACAACAAGTTCGATTTAATAATGAATGGTCTGAAATTATTTCCAATCAACATGGGGTACCGCAGGGGTCAGTACTAGGGCCGTTGCTATTTATTATATATATAAATAATATAGTTAATTTGTGTACAGAGGAATGTTGAATAAAAATGTTTGCTGACGATACAGTAATATATGTAACTGGCAAAAGCAGCGCGGAAGTGGAGAGAAATATGAATATGTTATTAAATATAGTGGAAAAGTGGTGGATAGAAATAAATGAAAAATAAATGTAGAGAAAACAAAATATATGATTGTCAGCAGTATAAGAAAAAGTGCAAGTGAGAATATTGTACTCAAGTATTTGGATGGAACGGAACTAGAGAGAGTGGAGACGATAAAATATTTGGGTATAATTATTGATAACAAGCTACGATTTAAAGAACACTGTGAGTATATGTTAAAGAAAATTGGTAAAAAACGAGTTTCCTAAATAGAGTAGGGCATTACGTATCTGCGTATAAGAGATGTGTCATATATAAAGCAATTATCGCCCCTCACTTTGAATATTGTGCAACGCTGTTAGTGGGCATGGGAGAAACAGAGTTGAATAAACTGCAGATCGCGCAAAACAGAGCGACGAGAGTCATATTGCAATGCAACCGATACACGAAGGTCGAAGATATGCTGAATGCGGTGCAATTTATGTCTGTAAGGCAAAGATTGTACTAGAATGTATGTATATTTATATTTAAAGCAGTGAAAAATCTACTGCCCAAAGAACTGAAAAGTAGGTTACAAATAGTGAGAACGAGGATTGGTAGGGAGACACGACAAGCGGAAAATATAGTAATACAATTTCGGAGAACGCGAAGCGCACAAAAGAGTATGTACTATGATGGAGTGAAAATGTATAATGCATTGCCAGCTGATCTAAAAGGCTGTGAAAAAGTCGAGCAATTTAAACGAATGTTAAAAGAATATGTTGTGTCAACAGTAAAATGAGATGTACTTAGATTTAAGGAAATATGTAACAATATGTACAACAAATAGCTGAAAAAGCTAATAAACATCAATCAATCAATCAATCAATCTCTCTCTCTCTCTCTCTCTCTCTCTCTCTCTCTCTCTCTCTCTCTCTCTCTCTCTCTCTCTCTCTCTCTCTCTCTCTCTCTCTCTCTCTCTCTCTCTCTCTCTCTCTTTTGTGGTTCCGACTTGTCGTACAAACTATTACCTACGATCCTTTGTAACAACCGCGTGCTATGTCTGGAATGGAATTGAATATAGCATTAGGAAGAGTTTGAGCCAAGAGAGTTTCAGGCGAGCTATGATGTGTGATTTACTCCGCGACATGTAAATGAGATATATGTTGAGATTGAATAGCGAAACTCTTTCTTGCTACTTTCTCTTCTTCCTATTTCATTTAATATAATTTAGTTTATATTTATATTTATATTTAAGTTTAATGTATAATATGTTCACTGTATTTTCTTTTTTCTTTTTTCTCATTTTATTGTGTCTCATTACTAGGTTATACATTTAAGTGTGAAACTTAAGATAATATAAGATGTATAACTATGTGCGTCAAATACTGTTCAGAAGACTCGACACGGATATGTATGCACGGTGCTCTTAGGGAGCTTAAGCTCCAGGGTACGAAATAAACGAACGTTCTCACTTCTCTCTCTCTCTCTCTCTCTCTCTCTCTCTCTCTCTCTCTCTCTCTCTCTTTCTCTCTCTCTCTCTCTCTCTCTTACTCATTCCATTACTCATTACTTTATATATTGTAATGTAAAAAAATTCCATTACTTATTACATTACCTTTTGTAATGGAAAAAAATTCCAGTCCGCATTACATTACATTTTGTATTGTCAAAAATTTCCATTACTCATTATATTGGATTTTGTATTGTGAAAAAATTGCATTACCCATTACATTGTAATGAGCAATGAAAATGTTTCACATTACAAAATAGAATGTAGTGAGGAATGGAATTTTTTACATTACAAAATCCAATGTAATGGGTAATGGAAATTTTTACATTACAAAATCAAATGTAATGAGTAATGGACATTTTTTACATTACAAAATGTAAAGTAATGGGTAATGAAAACGGTAATGCATTACAAAAAGTAATGCATTATTTGCAACCCTGCTTACAGAACGATGATGCGCCTCATATTGATCGATGCTTTTTCGTCGGTTGATCACAAGATGTTGACCTCGTTCTCGTAGCTGTTTGGCAGGAAATTGTCAGTGTTTTTCCCTGTTGTCGCGTTGCTTTGGTTTGCTGTTCTCGTGGGTCTGGTATCGATGATCCTCGGGATCTGGTTCCTTTTGGTCAGCTCTGTACGGTTGACTCGGGCGTTTGCTTACGCCGCACTTTTTATTTTTATTTGGCCGTTTCGACGTTCGTCGATCGGATCACTTGTTGACCGCCTTTTCAGCACTTGCTGCGTTCAGTTTATTTTGTACGTTCGATAGGATGTTTCCTTTTCTTTTTTCTTCAAGTTGTGGAATGGACATTTGCGGTATCCCCAATTGCGGGAATCCCACCGCTGCCACCAATGTTGTGCCCCGGCTTCTGACAATGCGCGGAGAGCACAGAATTTCGCTCTCGAGTAAATTGCTACCGTGGGTTGTCGGATGATCGAGGGCGTGGGTATGTGGGGACTTTTTCCGTTCTGAGTAAATCTCCATTTCGGGATATTGCTATTTAAACAAATTATATTTTATTCAAAATTAGCCAACAAAATTACAATTCTTTTTTATGCCTTGAGACCGGCCTCTTCGGCTTCCGGCCGAAGACTGCCTTTTTGTTGAATCTCTTGGCCAATTGCTAACTCGGGTTTTCGCAACCAATCGTTCGAGAACATTCGAATCGTTCGATTGTGATTCGGCGTTTTTCTGGCTGAGTCGAGCGGAATATCGGGTCCGATACCGTCGCATGGGGTCTTTGAACTTCATGCGTTAGCAATCTGAACATTACTGACTTTTCAGGGCACATCAATACGGAAATTATGCAGATGGCTGATTTTTCGGTGAAACTGCAAAATGTTAGTATTTGAACTTTTAGCCTATTACACATGTTGATATAAAAAAAGTCGGAATTTTTTTTTATCGAGAAAGAAATAAACCAACTTAACTTTCAGAAAACGCTCATAACGTGTAATATTTTCAAAATACCCGAACGATTTTTAATCTGTTTTATGTCTTTTATATTGAAACTTTACATATCGCATGGTATCAATTTTTTGTTATATTTAAAGAAAAATTGGAATATATTAAAAACCTACACATCCGTTGTTTCCTCCCCGTAAAACCGGATGTGGGTCCACGACCGTCATAGCAAAATTGTCATAATCTTGCTTGCTGGGCGCATAGACCGTAATATCAAGTAGAAGCGACGACCAGAAATAAATTAAGTCTTTTATCCCGGTGAAAACACCAACAGTATTAAATATTCGTCCCAAATGTGGTATCAGTTTTGGTAGAGACGCTGGATAAGGCACATGTTTTGTACATTTAACTTGCGGCGCAGTATTTGACAGCAAAAAAGTAAGAAAAAATGAGTTTTTTATGTGTACGATGATAAAATATTAATAAATAGCACTGCCGGTATAAAGCACTACCCGGCTTTCACACAGAGACTTTTCTTTTTCAAGTTGCGAGCTCGCACCGAGTCTTTCCACGTTTCATTCTACTTACACAAGTAGTATACCTATGCTGGTTCCCCCTCATGTAGGAATCTACTTTACCGACGGTCGGTAAGGTAGATTCCAGCAACTCCCCAGGAATTTACCGACGGCAGATTCTGACCCAAACATGGTACCTGTGGGAATCTACCTTACCGACGGTAAATTCTGACCCAAACATGGTTCCTGTGGGAATCTACCTTACCGACATACCGACAGGAAATCGGCGGGAAATTCAAAAAACCTTTTGGCGGGAAATTCAAAAGACCGGCGGGGGGGGGGAATATCTTTTGGCGGTAAATTCAAAAGCGGAGACCTTTCGGCGGTTGATTCAAAGCGCAGATACTTTTCAGCGGGAAGTTCGAGAAAAACGACGCTCTTGGGGGGGGGGGGGGATTGAAAAGACCGCGCGTGGAGACCTTTTGGCGGGAAATTCAAAAGAGGGGGGAGACCTTTTTCGGCGGGAAATTCAAAAGCCGAGACCTTTCGGCGGGAAATTCAAAAGCCGAGACCTTTCGGCGGTTGATTCAAAGCGCGCGCGGATACTTTTCAGCGGGAAGTTCGAAAAAAACCTCTTGGCGGGAAATTCAAAAGCGGAGACCTTTCGGCGGGAAATTCAAAGGCGGAGACCTTTCGACGGTTGATTCAAAGCGCGCGCGGATACTTTTCAGCGGGAAGTTCGAGAAAAAAAAACCGCTTGGCGGGAAATTGAAAGACCGCGCGCGAAAGTTTCAAAAGCCGGCGGGAAATTCAAACGGGGAGACCTTTCGGCGCGGGAAATTCAGAGCGGGGGGAGACCTTTCGGCGCGGGAAATTCAAACGCGCGCGGTCCGTGATACCGGCGATCAGGATACCGGCGATCAGGATACTTGGCAATCAGGATACCGGCGATCAGGATACCGGCGATCAGGATACTTGACAATCGGGATTGCTGTGACACTCACGCTTGAGATGTTTATTAAGAATTCAAGATTCATTGTTTACATTCTCTTTTGAGTGGCAAAATTTTGTCCGCGTGTTCGCGGCATCGTTGACACTCGCCGACTTCGGGGTCATTTTTGAGGAATTCGGGTAATTTGTCCCAGGCGAGATCGACGCTGTGTGCAGCGAAGGTGACGATGAATTCCTTGGGTAGATGGGCGATGTCGATGGGTTCCATGGCAGAGAGGGATCCAACTTGATGAAACAGTTTGAGCGATCGTCCGACGTAAGGGAGGCTCTCTCGAAGAAACTTCCTCAAGAGCAGGACATTTCGAAGTGCGCAATTGGGTGAATCGTGGTAGGGGCAGAATGCCGCCACTTTGTTGGCTCTCCTCAGCGAGGGACACGCCACGACGTCTCGTGCATCGAATCCGAAACGTTCGAGCCACTGCTGCTTCTGCTGTCCCTTCACGTAGATGGCGCTGGCGTTGTGCAGAACCGATCGGAGCACGTTCTCCACCTCGCAGTAGGGTACTTCTCCCGTGCTCCAGTCGAGATGATGGTAGTTGCGTTCGAGCCAGGAATTGATGCTTTTGTACCTGGCCGGAAGATCGTACCATGGGATCGGTGGTTTGAAGAGGAAAATCAGCGGCTGCACGTCCGCATTGAGCGGAGTCACTGCCAGTTCCTTGAGTACAAACTCGTCCTGCTGGAAGCCCTGTGTATCCACCACGTACTCCATTGCGATTAATGATGACGATGAACGCTTGACTCGAGCCGCATTTATAGGCGGATTCTTCATCCCCTCCACTCTAGAGGCGTTTCCTCACATCCCCACTTATGGGATTGTAGTCTACGATGCGATCGTGCAAGATCAGGCAGTAGGCTGTAGTTCCCGCGGGAAAATTGGATTGAGCCTCTAGTTCGATACGAACGTCAACCGGTGCCTGCTTGAGGGCGTCGTTCTGTCTCGAGCAGTCAATCACAATGAGTGGAGCATGCGCGATGAAGTCTGTCTTTGTCAGCATGGGTTCCGCCTCCTTGGCGTAGTACGCAGTCTGGAAGCTGGCGTACATCTCGTACAACTGAGCGTACTGGTTGCGCGACACGTCAAGATTGAGGTTACCGTAAGGGTAGCACTGCGAATTGAGGAACAGTTTCACATTGGTTATTGCGCAATGATCGAAGCGGCTAGCGTTTGCCGTTCGAACGCCTCGTCGATTCGTTTGCAGCGCGAGAATGACGAAGCGCGGTTTCTCCAGCTGATTCGACGTCTTGACCGTCCAAACGTGTTTCGTCGTGATTGGGAGCATGGGGTATTCGTACAACTCCCACATGCGAAACGACATAGTGATGTCCTTCTCAATGTGACTGAGCAGACGTATCTTGTGCTTAGTTGACAGCATCACGTAAGGCATCAGCCACTCTATTTTAGCGATCTCAATCTTGAATTCCTCGGTGGCGCCATTCTCGAGGGCTGTTTGAATAACTGCATTCGTGTCGTTCCTCGATCGCGTGAGAATCAGCTCGTGCTTCGTGTTGATGACGATCTTGCGGTAGTCCTCGGCGAAGCCGAGAATCATGGCGAGCGGTATGCACACGTCGAAGTATCCCCTGTCGTCCGTCAGTTGCTTCGGCTCTTCGAACCAGCCAGAGTTTTCAACGCTGAACATCTGACCGGGGCTCAGTGATGCGTAGCCCTTCATGAGACTCGTCAGACCAACGTTCTTGCTTCTGTCCACCTCTATGGCATTGATCTCGTAGCGAATTTCCTCAAACAGATGCAAGATGGCGTTGTTAACGAACTGTGTCGCCGTCACGGCATTTCCGTTCGTTTTGCTGAGTCTACCGCAGACGTGTAGGGAGCTTCGCGCCGGCAGAACGCACAGGTCCTGATGCTGAATGGATATGCGAATCTCATCGCTGTTGGCGAAACTCGATGAAGTATAGGGTTGATGCGCGTGAATCTCGTAATGCGTTACGGACTCGTCGAAAACGACGGGCGAGTGCACGTTCAAGGCCTCTTCCATTCCAGCAGCAAAATATCAGGCAAGTTATTCTCTTCCACCAACGACAACTTTGAGTCCGAGACTTCTCAGGAACTGAATGTTCCGACGTGTTAGCGTTTTCGACACTCGTCGACGACTCGGGCGACATGGTAACGCGCTTTTATAGCCGACCTTGTTGTAGACGATACCCATGTCTACTTGGCTTCCTTGATGTGCAGTCTGATAGTGATGATTTCACCGCGAAAATTCACCAGTTCTCCGTCCTGATCGACTATGCGCAATTGCACGTGGTCAATGACTTTGACGGTGATCGGCAGGTAAATGACTTGCGAGGGAACTTCGATGATCTTATATCCTGGCGGTACTGCCGGGAAGAATTCGTGGATCGTGTGCGCTCTGTGCTCGTTGATGTACGCCCCGGACGTGATGTTGCACTCGACTCGCAGCGCGTTGACTCTGAGAATAGCTACCGGCAAGTCCGAGCTGTGAGTTGTATCGGGTGACAGCTCGCGCGCAGCGAAACCCAACAGGTTAGCGATGGAGTCTGCCGGTCGAAAATCCACGCTTCGGTTGCACTTGAGCAAGCTACGCAGCGTGTTGTTGTTGGGCTTGAGGTTGAGGGAGATGCCTTTTCGCCCAAGCACATCCTGCAAGTACTTCTCGATATCTTCGATCTCGTAGCTTCCCGTCGGCAACGCAATCACCTCACCACCCGCGTAGAACTTGTTTTTACCGGTATCAATGTTGGGTACGGAGTTGAACGAGAGGAATTCCACTAGCCCGAGAACGTAGTTCTTGCTGGGTGAGAGTTCGATCGGCGGAAAGTACTGCGCCTCCAGTAGAGACGAGGGTCCCGACAGGCTGAGAGTCAATGACTCTTCCATGCTGATGCGTGACTGACTCCGCGTAAACTCTCACAACTGCTTATATAAGAATTTCAGACAAAGATGGCCGCACTCGTACGTGTCGAAATCCTGATATCTCGCGTGATTGTACTTGACCTCGGCGACTCCGAGGTACTTCAGGAGTTCTCGAGGTGGTGGTAGATCGCCGAAACTGTCGAAGTAGACGACGTTGTTGCCGTGCTTTCGATAGGCCACCCAGTGCGTGCCCGGTCCTTCCTTGTCGTCGAGATTTACGATGGCCGATTCGCGATAATGCGGTCCATTCCTCGGCAAATCGTTTCTCATGAACACACCGCGAAAGTGCGGAACGTCCTGCGCGTATTTCAGCAGGTCGGCGTCCGTTAGAGGACGCTTGGGATAGTTGAACTTTTTTTTTTCGCCTCCACGTGTATACCAAATCCCTTTTTGTGAGGCTTGAGGTAGAGCCCCTTGCCGAGAGCGATAGCTTCCATCGTCTCGTTGTGTCGGCGATTCTCTTGCAATTGACGCTCGGCGGCTTTAGCGGTATTCACAGCTTTTGCCACACCCGCAGCGCCACCTACCAGCGCTCCCGTAGCACTCAAGCCGGCAAACAAGGGAATGAGGAACGGCAAAACTCCGCCCACTTTCTCCGGGATGGGCAGTACGCGTGGCACCAACACCTTCTTCCTTCCGCCAGCTTGCTTCACAGCTTGGCGAGCCTTCGTGAGCGCCGATCGAATGACTTCGCGAGAATTACTTCCGGTCGATCGCGAGGCGGCTCTCACTATTTTGGCAAGCGCGATGAGGGGCCTCTTGTTCTTCAGCCCCATACCGAGTTTCGACTTGGCTTTCATGGTGTTTGCCACGACGTAAGCGGCAAGTTTCTCGTCAATAGCGGCGTCTCTTGCAAACACCCGCTGCCAGGCCCTATCTGCCAAAACTCGGTCGGCCGAATTGCGCGCCGCGACGTCCTCACGGTTTTGCGAGTACGCGATATCGTGCTCCTTGCAGGCTGCGTCCAGAGGATTTACACCGGGATCACCGCGAGCGACGCGTTCCGCTAGCTTCGTGCCTGGCCCGTAGTACTGATAGCCCGGTATGTGCAACTCGATTGGAAGCCTGTTGATGAGCTTGTTCAGGGCACCTCGACCTGTGTGCATCACTACGCGATCAGTCAGCGAATGAAGTCGAGGGGTATATAAGCGGGCTATTTATACCTTGACGGCTCAGTCATGGATTTCCGAGAGCAAGTACACAAGCTACCGGTGATGAATTTCGATGCGCTCGTTGAGGGCAGAAAGCAGGGCACGCGACACGGCGATCTGCTGCCTGCCAGTATTCGCGCAGTCTTCTGCGGTCCGTCAAACTGCGGCAAGACCAACGCGTTGCTAGCCCTCATCACGCATCCCAATGGTTTGCGATTCGAGAACGTCTACGTGTACTCCAAGTCACTGAATCAGCCAAAGTACAAACTGCTCGAGAAAGTGCTCGCACCGCTCGAGGGTATCGGATACTTTGCATTCAGCGAACACGATCAGGTCGTATCACCCGCGGATGCTCGTCCCAATTCCATCATCGTATTCGACGATATAGCCTGCGAGAAACAGGACAACGTCAGAGCCTTCTACTGCATGGGCCGACACAAGAACATCGATTGCTTCTACCTGTGTCAATCGTACGCTCAAATCCCCAAGCACCTGGTGCGTGACAACGTCAATCTGTTGGTCGTCTTTCGACAGGACGAGATGAACCTCCGACACATCTATGACGATCACGTGAACACGGACATGCCGTACGTGCAGTTCAGAGACTTGTGCTCGACCTGCTGGAACGACTCCAGTCACGGATTTCTCGTAATCAACCGTGGCAGTGGACTCGACTGTGGCAGGTACAGAAAGGGCTTCGACAGCTTTGCCATAAATATATCGTGCGCGACGTGATCCCCGCAGTGCATTATGGATGGTCGAAGCGACAGTGTGACGGCTGAGTTCCGTCGCGAGAAACAGACGCTCAGCCAGATGGAGAAAATGAGGGATGCGATTAAGCGCAAGTACATGCTTCTCAAGGCGGACAAGCAAACGATGGAGAAAGCTCTGGACGAAACTTTCAAACCAATCGTCAAACCTCTCGAACGCCTTGTGAACGCCAGGCACACGTTGCCTAAGAAGGAGGAGGTGTCTCGTGGTGACGATGAGATGGAAAGCTCCTTCAAAACTGCGTACGACGCGGAGGAAGAGTGGCCGAAAATGACACCCGACGAATGCGTGCAGCAGCAAAAAACGAGCCCCGACGAATACGTGCAGCAGCAGCAGAGTCCCGACGAATATTATGACATGCCGGAAGTGCCTGCGCTCGACAAATATCTTCACATGCTCAACACGAATCGGAAAAAGTATCTCGATGTGACTTATGGGGTTCGAAAGTTGCCAGACGGTAGCATGATGATCGGCGACTCACCCATACGTTTCGTGAACGACGACATGATTGTGGGTGACAGGAAGTATCGATCGAGCGTCGGCTTGCTCGAACTGCTCTTCAGGAAGGAACCCAGTGCGCATCTCGTGAGCGCGGAAGACAAGAATGTCTATGGGAAAATCCTGCAAACGACGAACGCACACAAGAAACACTACAGGTCGGACGAGGTCATTCACAGGCAAAGAAACAGCAAGTACAGAGACTGGGTGGCGCCCTTGGTCGGTGGTGGTACATCCACCGGTAGTGGTATATTGCCTCGGTACAAGGTCGCGCGAAGGAATACGCGAATGGACTACGTGTACTGGGACGACCCGAATGAGCTCGTTGATCGACTGCGTCTGCTGATGGCTGAGCGATCGGCCGGCAATTCGAGTCACGTCAACGAGATCATCTCGATCATCGAGGAGCTGCGTGAGGCCGGTATTGTCATTTAAGCGGGGCACAAGGGGCGCTGCAACCACACTTGAACAATGAGCATCGACGTGTTCGGACGTCAGCTAGGACGAACTGAGGGCAGTACGCGAGGTCCTCCCGGATTCGGATTCAAGCTCACCACCGACGGACAGTACGACGTAGAGGGCAAAAGATTGTGCAACGTTGCCGACGCGAGTGAACCTCGCGACGGGGTCAACCTGAGTCTCGCGAGACGTCTTGTTCAAAGCACTCTGAGCGAATTGTTTCACATCACAACGCGACTGAGAGAGGATTTTGACGATCTGCAACTGAACATACATATTCTGCAGAATCAAGTGAACGACAGGCTGAGAATTATCGAGGTAAACGTTGAAACGACTCTGGAGTTGGCCACGCGCAACTCCGAGGCCATCAAAACGTTGGACACGCGGCATGGAGCATCGGAGATTGGTGGAAGAGCTGCATAAACCAGCACGACGCAATTATCCACGACGCAAGTTTGACGTGCGAGGACTGGATGAGACGTGGCAGGCCGACCTCGTGGAGATGCAACCGTACGCTCGGGAAAACCGGGGTGTCAGGTATCTGCTCACAATCATCGACGTGCTGTCCAAGTTTGCCTGGGCCGTTCCCGTGAAGCGGAAGACCGGCAACGACGTCACTGCGGCCATGGAACTCGTGCTACGACAGGGTCGAGTACCGAGGAATCTGCAGACTGACCGAGGCAGAGAATTCTACAACGCGTCCTTCCAGAGCCTCATGAGTCGATATCGCATCAATCACTACTCGACGTACAGCAACCTCAAGGCATCCATCGTCGAGCGGTTCAATCGCACACTCAAGAACAAGATGTGGCTGCAGTTCAGTCTGCGCGGTTCCTACAAGTGGCTCGACATCTTGCCCGATCTCGTAGCTACATACAACAACAGCAAACATCGCACTATCGGAATGAAGCCGAACGAGGTGGCCGACGCTGAAACTTTGTTGCTGCAGCCGCGTGATTGTCAAAAGCGCAAAGCGCCCAAGTTCCGAATCGGCGACAAGGTGCGAGTCAGCAAGAATAAGCACGTTTTCGAGAAAGGCTACACGCTCAACTGGACGACGGAAATTTTCACGGTGAGTCGAGTGATGGAGTCGACCGTTCCGGTGACATACAGGCTGAAGGACTACCGAGACAAGCCCATTGCTGGTGGTTTCTACGAGGAGGAGCTTCTGAGAGTCAAGTACCCCGACATGTATCTCGTGGAAAAAGTGTTGAGGAAACGTGGCGACAGAGTCTACGTCAAGTGGCTGGGATTCGATAGTTCGCACAATAGCTGGATAAACAAGACCGATTTGTAAATGGGTTTGAACATTTATTGCAATAAAAAACATTTCACGTTATTTATGATCGATGCTGAATTCTATTTGATTCATCTTGGCCTCGCTGCCGCCCAAGTACTTCAGGAGCAATTGCCCGTCCGTGGCTGTTTGCACCATGTGCTCGTACATCTTCGGATCCTTCACGAACGCGTCCGCGATGCGTTTAGGCAGAAAAACTTGGCACTCCTCGTCGAGGGTGGCTACGGTTCTCAGGCCGTATTTCGTTGTGACTTGTCTCAGGTCGGTGACACGGTAGACGCTGTTTATATTCAGCGCTGCCAGTTTCTTCGTGGGCAGGAAATCCTCGAGCAGAGCGATTTTGTTGAGCTTCTCGATGCCGTCCATCGTGCTGATGAGGCAAACGGCCGCAAGCGCGACGCTCATATACCCGCTATCCCCTCCACTGCGCGCGGTGGGGCTCTGAAATGCCCCCACGGCAACGTATCCGTGGTGTCGGGGAGGAGGATACGTTTGTCGTCGTGAGCGCCACCTTCACTTGCCTCTCGGTAAACACTTTGTGCAAGCGCGATCTGATCACGCACTGCTGCCTGCGCTGCGTCAATTTCTCCCGCAGGCAGTGCACAAAGTCGTCGAAGGTGATGCTCGCCTCGACCACCGCCCTCTTCACGCCCTTTACCCGCTTCACACGATCACGGCCCTCGACTCGGATGCTGTACATTTTGCTGCGCAAGCCAACAAATTCCGTCATGATGCTGCCGTTGCACTCGTCCTTCATGAGACCGACCACCTTCTTGTTGGCTCGTGGCATGCCAAACCGGTTGTGCTGTGGGTAGTCCGAAGTATCGAACCTCTCGATGTCACGCCTCATGATCTCGTAGATGTCGTCGCAGCGAATCTCGTACAGCAGGCTGTCGGTGTCGGTGTAGAGGAGCTTGCAGCGATCGCCAAACTCTCGCTTCATGTAGTCATAGTGAAAGGCGTATACGTGGATCTTCGACAGGTCCAATACGCTCAGGCCGACGTAGATGGGTTTGTTGAGGTAGACCTCGGTCTTGGTGAGCTGTATGGCGACGAGGTTCTCCTCGAAGATGGAGCAGCTGTGAAAGTTGGGCTTGGCGATGAGTGCTTCGGCTCCGTAACGTCCGCCCCAGTTTTTCACGAGCTTCACATCAACGTGTTTGCGCACATTCTCCATAGTCTTGCCGAACACTGCGTTGTTCATCAGCTTGAAGAGATTTTTCTCGAAGTCGTTTCGCGCCCTCTTGCGCAATTCGCTGTTGAGCTCGATGTAGGGTTTCAACCATACACTCTGCTTGAACTTCAAAACTCGATGGACGCGTTTGAGCTCGAGTCCGTGTTCGAGGGCCTGTTTCAGGTTACGATAGTGTAGGATGTATCGGTTCTTCGGGTCGAGTGTCGTCATGAGTTTGATCTGCGTTGAGCCATGGGCGCTCTTGTGCTCGGGACACAAAGGTAAGTCCTTGTGTGCGTCGTGGAGACGTTCCGGGTACTGCAGGTCCACTTCGAGGACATACCCGACCGGCGAATCGTCTGGCACGTTGAGGAAGTCGACGTTGTCAACCCACTGGAAACCGCCGTACGGGAGCGCCTGCGTCATTGCCCAGCCGTAGAGGTTGTTCACGTCGAAGTACATGAGATACTTCGTCTCCTCGCTTGCGTCATAGTCGCTCATGTACTTGTTGATGGCACGGGCGTAACGGTTCGAGCACTGACTCACCCCACCTCGTATTCCTTGCTCAATGAACATGTGCATGTCCAGATCGGTAAGCAGTTCCAGCTGAATATGAGTGTATTTGAGCATAGCATCCCACGAGAAGCCTGGCAGTGTGTAGTAGTGCGCGGGGTCTAGGCCGTAGGCTCTGATTGCATCGTTGCGGAAATTCTCAAAGACATCAGCTAAGAGCAGTACGTCGGTCTTCAAGTAGAGGTCTGAGTATTCGCCCAAGTTGGCGACGTTGAACTCACTCCACACTCTCTTGGCGTGCTCGTAGTCTTCGTCCGAGATGTCACAGTCGGTCAGTGTACTGTGAAACTTCTCTTTCGACGGTAGCTGCTCGGTGTCGTTCAATTTGGCAAGTGAGTCGACGTACTCATAGGGGAACACACCTTTCCTCGTGAGAAGTTTGAACTTGTCGTCGGAAAGGTGCGTGAACTCGCTCCGGACAATCGTCAGTTCCTTCAAGTACGATGCGAGTTTTTCCAGCGACGATGCCATGAAACGGAACGAGTCGATGAATCGGAACTCCACCTCGCTATCCGCGACATGTTTCGTGAACGAGATGTAACGTTCTTTCGTCTGAGGCAGTACGTAAACTCGGCCTTCGAAGCACGTGGCAATTTCGCGGATGATGAAGTGCGAGTCGTAGCCGGAAAGATTGTGAAAGACCACGGGTACGGTTCGGGAGTCCTGGTAGTTAAGGTTGCACTCGTTGTGCGCCGCGCCTCGGTACCTGCCTGTGAGGTGACAGTGATCCCTCACTCTGTCGCTGGTGAGCAAGGGTTTCTCGCAAATGTGACACTCAGTTGCAGTGCGAAACTCCCTCTCCTGATGCCACGACAGTCTCTCCATAAGTCGAGGATTAGCGTGAATGTCGTCGAGTTCTCGGGCGAGGTTTCGCAGTTCTGTGACGAACCATTCCGCAGGCTTCGCACCTCTGTAGCTGCGATACCTCGAGAGCGAATTGTCGTAACTGCACTTCAAGTAGTATGCCACGCTGAATGCCTCGTGCTGTTGGTAGGCATTTTCGTCTCGAGTGGGTTTCAGCAGGCACTCAAAGTCAGCGTAGATGACGAAAGGCACTCGCTCCTTGTGGCCGTGGTTCTTGAAGCGGAGAATCCTGTTTGCCCCCTTTGGCATGGCGACCTTGCACTTGTTGACTTTCCCACAATCGATTTCATGCGCAGCCAACTTGTCTGCATTGTGGAAATAGTGGAGACATCGATCGCAGATATGAAGCGCGCGGTTACCGTTCGACAACTGTGCCGAGACCAAGCGAGACAAGTCCTTTATCCACACGTAGTGGAATCGTGGTACTATGTAGCATTCGTTTTCCTCTTCCTCCTCGTCCTCCTCCTCGTCAACGTAGTGATCTTGCACGAGCAGCAGATTGACGTGTTTATTCTTCTTCGTGGACGTTACGTGCACAGGCACGACCATAAATTCCCTCTGCCTTTTTCTCAAAATGTATACATTCACCGAGACATCATTTTGCTTCTCGAATTTGCCAATGTGTTGCGGTATTACGGGGAACTCGATCCCGTCAAAGTTCAATTCAGCCTCGTACCGTCTGTACTCGGAAACGCGATCAGAATTGTGTGTGGGATGTAGGGCGGATAGTATGGCCCACTTGAAGCACTGGTTGTCATTGTTTCGAACGTTGATGCACGCCTTCTTGTTTCGTATCTTCGACGGAAGATCCACGTAACAGCTGCCGCGCAAAGGATTGAATTTGCTTATGTTTACCGTCATGTTGATGATGGAATGGAGTGACCAGCCGGAACCTTGCTGTTCAAATTCCTCCATATCCGTTTGAATTGGTTCCTGAACGTTCTCGATGAACCACGCTCGAACATCGGTTGTGGGGAAAATCGGCGCAGCCTTCGTGTTGAAGAATTTCGTGTCCAGTACTTCTTCGTCATTCTTCGTTGCAACGAATTTCGCAGCCAGCACGGCGTACACTTTCACCGAAGCTTGACTCGGCATATTTGCAATTTTTGTGCGGAAGTGAGCCATGCAATCTTTCATGAAACTCTTTACATCAACGTGCTTCAAATTCGTGAACAGCCCCACCCTAATGCCATTTTTGAATGAGGAATTCAGATCTGTCCATTGAACTCGATCTACGAGTTTATCCCGGTTCTGCACGCCCTGACCACTTTTCAACAGACGTCCCAATTTGATGTCAATCCCTCGCAAGAATCCAATGGTGAATAAGTACTTTTGTTTTTCCGGAGCGGTGGTGGCTAGCGTCTGTGAATGGTCCAGCGTCTTGATAACCTTGGCTAAACGTTTCATCCATTCTTGAATCTCGTTGGGAGTTCGATTCTGCAGGAGCGTCAACACTTCTTCCCAACTCGCAATAATTTCTTTGCAATCTTGAGCGGACATTGTCGTTACTCTCAATTGATGCAGGGAACTGTGCCAGCTTGGCCATCGGGACCCGAATTTATACCGCCAGCACCGGCTGATAAGTTGTTAAACGCTGATTGGCTGCCAATGCCGAGTAGTGGAGGGGTAACGATGCTGATTGGTTGGCGCTGAGTAGTGGAGGATATAAAAGAGCCGAACCACGAAGCGCGAGCATCAGTCCGAGAATGGAGTTCGTTGTCGACTTCCAGGGTTTCAAGAGACCCTTCAACGAGTTCGTATTCAAAGAGGTAGCGGTCGTTGCCCTCGAAGACGATGCACTACCGTCAGTGTACCTCTTCGAACCGCCGCACAGGTGGAGCTACTTACCTGCCAAGTATCAGAGCGAGAATCTATGGTTGGAGAAAAATTACCACGGTCTAACGTGGAATAGCGGCAACGTGCCCTACGAGGAAGTCCACGAAGTTCTCATCAATATTCTACGAGATGCCAGCAAGGTACATGTCAAGGGTTACGAGAAGAAAAGATGGTTGGAAAAAATTCTACCCGATGTGTACAACCTCGACGACCTGACCTGCCCATCGCTGCGTCAATTGACGGCGAACACGACCATCTCGTGCACCAATCACCAACGCGCGCGGAATCCTTCTCACTGCGCAGTTTACAACGCGTGCGCACTGAAAACGTGGCTCCTTGAGTGGCAGAAACAACAAGTGAACTTTGCGAGCACCGAATGCATTCCAGACACTTCGACAACAACCACCCTCAAAGACTACTACGAGCAGAGTCTCCACTTTAAAATGTAATAAAGTCAGATAAAAAAATATATTTTTTCTCCGTTTATTTATATATATATTTATTTGTTACAAACGGCGTCGGGTGGTGGTGGGTGGCCTCGATGGCAGGGTCCTCCTGCGTATGCAAGGGCCAGTCTTGGGGATGTTCTCTTTACCTCGAGACTGGCCCAAACCCGAAGCCTTAGTCTTGTTTCTCTTAATTGAGGGAGCAGTCTTCGGTGGAGAAATCAAAATGGTTTTCCGCCGCTTTTCTTTTTCGTCCACCGAAGACTGCTCCCCCTTTTTTATCGGTTCCGTAGCTATCTCCTCCTCACTCGACAAATATAAGTCGGCCTCGAGCGCGGTTGCTGTTGCCGTTGCTACTGTTGTCGTTGCTGTTGCCGTTGCTGCTGTTGCTGTTGCCGCGGTTGCCGTTGCTGCGGTTGCTGCGGCGAACGGCGGAAGGGGCAGCGAAAGGATGCCCCGCTTAAAGCGGGGGTCCTGCCCATGGCTCTCGCCGCAGCCGCAGTAAACTGCGTTACGCCACTTAAAAATACGTAAAGTAGCATTAGAAAAAAGCGTGAGAGACAATAGAGAGAGAGACTTACCTTTTCCATAATTCAAAATAGACTGGCGTTCTATCGTCACTGCATCTCTTTTATACTC
The DNA here is from genome assembly GCA_964007375.1 of Ophion obscuratus. Classification (NCBI taxonomy): domain Eukaryota; kingdom Metazoa; phylum Arthropoda; class Insecta; order Hymenoptera; family Ichneumonidae; genus Ophion; species Ophion obscuratus. Next base: position 668,637 of record OZ023323.1, on the reverse strand, counting down.
GAGCCCGGGGGATGGGGGAATAGACCCAGAATATTCCGGAAAAGTATCGGTACGGAATATTCGGGAGAATTATAGGTGCAGAATATTCGGAGAAGTATATGTCCAGAGCATTCGATAGGGGCGTAGGTCCAGAGTATTCGATAGGGGTGTAGGCCCAAAGCATCGAAAGGGGTAGTCACCCCCACCCGGTCGGTAACTACCCCCCCCCCGGTCGGTAAGGTAGGGACCTACCATGCCGGCATTGTGTGGCAGGAATCTGCCGTACCGGCCGTCGGTAAGGTGGGGACCTACATGCTGACAGTCGGTAAGGTGGGGACCTACATGCCGGCCATTGGTAAAGCAGGGCCATGGCGGCTGTGGTCTGCCGTCAGTAGGAATTTGACTGAAGAACTTCAAGCGTGAGTGTCACAGCAATCTCGATTGTCAAGTATCCTGATCGCCGGTATCCTGATCGCCGGTATCCTGATCGCCGGTATCCTGATTGCCAAGTATCCTGATCGCCGGTATCCCGATCGCCGGTATCCCGATCGCCGGTATCACGGACCGCGCGCGTTTGAATTTCCCGCGCCGAAAGGTCTCCCCCCGCTCTGAATTTCCCGCGCCGAAAGGTCTCCCCGTTTGAATTTCCCGCCGGCTTTTGAAACTTTCGCGCGCGGTCTTTCAATTTCCCGCCAAGCGGTTTTTTTCTCAAACTTCCCGCTGAAAAGTATCCGCGCGCGCTTTGAATCAACCGTCGAAAGGTCTCCGCCTTTGAATTTCCCGCCGAAAGGTCTCCGCTTTTGAATTTCCCGCCAAGAGGTTTTTTTCGAACTTCCCGCTGAAAAGTATCCGCGCGCGCTTTGAATCAACCGCCGAAAGGTCTCGGCTTTTGAATTTCCCGCCGAAAGGTCTCGGCTTTTGAATTTCCCGCCGAAAAAGGTCTCCCCCCTCTTTTGAATTTCCCGCCAAAAGGTCTCCACGCGCGGTCTTTTCAATCCCCCCCACCGCCAAGAGCGTCGTTTTTCTCGAACTTCCCGCTGAAAAGTATCCGCGCTTTGAATCAACCGCCGAAAGGTCTCCGCTTTTGAATTTACCGCCAAAAGATATTCCCCCCCCCCGCCGGTCTTTTGAATTTCCCGCCAAAAGGTTTTTTGAATTTCCCGCCGATTTCCTGTCGGTATGTCGGTAAGGTAGATTCCCACAGGAACCATGTTTGGGTCAGAATTTACCGTCGGTAAGGTAGATTCCCACAGGTACCATGTTTGGGTCAGAATCTGCCGTCGGTAAATTCCTGGGGAGTTGCTGGAATCTACCTTACCGACCGTCGGTAAAGTAGATTCCTACATGAGGGGGAACCAGCATAGGTATACTACTTACACATTCGCGATACGGAAAGAATATACTCACTTGCGAGCAATAATAGATTATACAACTTACCTTAACATTTGCCTCGTCAGTGTTCAGCTCTATTTCTTCATTCCTCACCGAAGAATCTTCAAAGATTACTGGAACATCAATCGTTAAGGTTTCGTTTTCGTAGCAATTTTCGTCTACCGTTTCCTTCGCACTACATGCTTTTTCTTCTATCGAGGGTGGCGTGATAAAGAGAAGAGTAACTTCCTGATTGTCTAAGAGGGTGTGGGTGTGTACTAAGATGTTAATTGAATCCGTTCACCGGTTAACTGAATACCAAATGTCTTCTTGTTAACCGGTCAACCAATCAATGTCAAACCAACGAATGAGTTTCACGTGATGCCGTAACCAAGGTGTATTTCAAAACATATGATCAATCACTCGCAATTAACATACGCTGTTGTTGCTTTTTTCCGTATTATTTTTGCTCATGTGTTGCTATCAACGTGTGTCTAATGTGTGTAAATATGCGTCTTGTATGTTGATTCTACACGTTTTATGTGTGTACAAATGAGCGTATTGTTGATGGGGACAGCTACGAAGGTGTGTAATAATCTAATGCCTAAAAATTTCACACTCACGTGTGTATTTTTAACACCTTACGTGTTACCAAATGCATAAGGGCGTAGAATCAACATGGCAACGCCTGTCTCGCCTTTATGTTGTGTTATTTCTACAAACTTTGACCACACGTCAAACACGCCTAGTTTTTTCAATGTATAAGCTTGAGAATGCCGGCTGGTATGATGCCCACAATAGAGGTTGGAGCGCAATTACCATGATTTGCGATGCAACGATGGCGTTTTTCCACACGACAGGACCCCTTGTTCATTCGATCAATATTACAACACGCTCGAATCGTCTACATCAAGAGATGGGAGAATCGCTGTGTTTGAAGTAACTCACCGAACTAGCAACAGAGATCATTGAAGTGGAAACTCTGGATTGCCCATCTTTGTGGAAGCTTGCCATACGTCTCTCGACTCCTCTGTTCGTAGATTCCTTCGCACCAAATCTCCTCTAAGCGCTGATGTCAACTTGGAGCGCCTTCGTGATCCGAAACACGATCTTTTCCCATGGATTCGCTACTGCCTAGCGAGGTTTGTAGAATTCCAGGCCAGAGCACCTGAATCCACTCCGAGTCCTCGACCAATGACGTTTGTCGGTGAGGAAGGGAGATATCTAGGGACGTGGCTCCGAATTTATTTTTTTCAAATATCATCCACAGTGAATCAATCTGCGCCCACGAGTCTATTTCTCCTTTCAATTGTTGAATGTTTTGCAAGAATCGTTCAATGCCCACTTTCACTTCACGTCTCTTCCACGATTTTTTTTCGTTGCGCCGCATAATCGTGTTCCGCATCCTTCCATGGCAACTTCTCGACAAGAGCCTTTCTTTTCGTGAATCACCTACAGCTCCGTATCGCATCTCAGCTCGCCATGGCGGCGTTTGTCTACGTGGTAACACACTCCATGTCTGGAGGGGTGAAGATTTCACTCCTCTGCTCCAAGACAAGGGTCGTTCCATTGTCTAAACTAACAATGCCACGCCCCGAGCTGACTGCTGCACTGCTGCTCTCGAGACTGATTTTTACGACGCAGCGATTGATCGACACTCCATTACACTCGATCAATTTGTGGACCAATTCGTCAGTGGCATTGTGTTACATCCGGAAGGGATGAGAGCATAATATTTTCGTTTCCCTCTTTGTTGCCTATGCCTAGCGCAATAGCACGGGATGAGGGTAAAAAGGAGTAGTGCGTCGGAAAGAATAGAATTAACTAATTGACGCGATATTTCGGTATTGAGGAATAATTCAACAGAACTGGTGTACGATCGACACTATGTTATTTATTATAAGATTACTAGACGGGTTAAAGCGATTAGGCCTACGATGAGTGATACAGAAAAAAAGGTATGGTTAGCTTACATTGGTTGTGTTTGACGCTCGATCGCTCGCTCGCTCGCTTACGTGGATGTTTATTGTCGCTCGCGTTCGGGGGCCTTCGCTCTTGGCCTGGTGCGCTCGCTGGTACAGTTGCTGGTAAGACACTCGCAGGATTTTACGCTGGACGTGTGTATACTCGACGTGTTTACTACGACGGGCACTACGCGTAGATAGAAATATGAACGGCGCGCACGGTCGATGAATTAATATTGATATTCACGGACCGATGATAGAAATTATACAAGTATAAGATAAAACTTTTGTGACTCGAAAAATAAAGACGGTTCATATGAAGGACAATCGGAGATATTCGTTAGGCTGCTGAGTTAAGACTTAATATAAGGAGTGATTCGGTTGACGGAAATATTGGTTGACGGAACACTAAGTTCTGAATTTGATGAATATTGTTGGGAGACTGGGATTGAGACTCGATAGAAGAACTTGAGTCGATGGTAGTTGACGGGAGACTGACTTCAGGAAGTAAGTTATTCTTGATATGAAAATTAGGAGAGGTTCAGTAGTGGGAGACGGAGCCTTAGGGACAGTGTGGTCTTGGTCATCAAGTTTTTCGGGGATTGGTCTATTGGTCGTGAATATATCGGTTAATTAGCGTGATTGGTCGTGGTGTGGTGTGCGAATAGGTTACAGATAGGTCACACGCGCGTGACCTTATCTCAGGGCATCGGTTCTGACTAAGATGCGTACAAAGAAAGGAGACCTTCGTCTCGTGGTTTAGCGAAAAAGCGCATGGGATATAGAGTTCGATATCTGAGACCTAAGCATTCGCATGGTTTGCGTTATGTCGATTTATGGCAATGGTGACTTCTCATATCGAGAGGTTTATATATCGGACTACGCTGCGAGACCGGACGTCTTATTATTTAGTCGGAGTTTTAAGTTCGTGGGAGCCGTCTAGTCTATGTTATGTTGAAATAATGTAGGCGTAAAGCTCAGCCACTTCCACGTTGTTGAAATTCATCGAGCAGGGGTTAAAGTATAGACCATCACGCGTTCAAGTCGAGTGCTCGCCATATTAACCCATTACCGCTGTGTCCTGCACCCATTCATATAAAATGTCTGTCCGTGGAATACTTCAATCCTTCTAGATGCGGTATTTGGCCTATCAATGACTATTGATGTTTAGTTGATAATCGTTGGCGCTTAATTCGGCTTTGCGGCTTCAGTACTTCGATGAACTCGACGATCTGTTGCCCCCACACAGCAAAGTCGTCGACCGAACTTAAGAGCGTGGCTCGGTTGTGCAAGATTTCTTCTGATGGTTCATTGTTGTTCTCCATATTAACGAGTTGAAAAGTATTTCCAGAGAGATATGTTAACTTCCTGCTTAATTCAAAGTGTGGCCAATTTTGAGCGCTGCCGATGATTAAAAATGGTCTCCCATCAGAAAATATTTTTGTCGTTCCCTTCTAGCTCGGAAAATGTAATAGAATCACCTCCACCAGAGTTTATTAATATCACGTTGATATCTTTTATCGCGGAAAGCATGAAAAATAAATACATACACAGAACGAGCCGGTCGGGGTTCAACGGGAGCAAAAAAAAAATATTTTGTGAGTATTCCAGACTGCGAGTGCATCTATGCTTAAATAGTACATGCAGTAGGATCAGCGATCGAAGCCTAAAAAAATGCTCCGGCCATAGATCCCTAAAGTTGATCGTTTTGTAATAAATACCTCGTTTTCATATATGTGTTTTGGATTCGAATGTCGTCGAAGAAAAAAAATGCCTTAAGAATTTGGCTGATTTGGTATGTACTATATAGCCGCAAGTGTCACTTGAATAGGTTTGATGTTGCTCTGCGAATAGCTCTATGATTCGTGACAGACTTCATACATACTGTAACACGTGGCAATATATATTGAAACTCTATGATGCTCTTTATAATACGCCAGTTCAGTCTCCATGACCTAGACGCTGTTCTGTAGAGATCGCGAAAGTCAATGATTGGTGAGCCTGGTCAGCTTTCATCTCCACGAGTGCAAACTTTTCTAGACAGCAGATGCCTATCCCACAGGGATAATTAGGGGAAAAAAAACGTTTCGTTTATCCCTGGCCAGGATGCACCATCTTGCAAGGTTTTTTTCTACAAGTCCCATCTAATGTTGAAAACTATTTACACATCCTGTTGGTCATACCCCACCCTACTGTAAGCCTATGAGGATCCAGAAATCGAAATCAGAAGAATGACCGGAACAGCATTTTTCGCCATTCCAGTCTTCACCCTGCGAGGTGTCATTGCGGAAGAGTCGGAACACCGAAAATCAGTTAAGAAAAATGTCGAACCAAATTGTTTTGATCGATCTCGTCGATGATGAGATGGTAGTTGTTGTGAATATGGGGTAGAAGTTGGGTTAGACGAAAACGTTATTGATATCGCCGATGACGACGATGATGAGTGGGCGGACATTAAAGTGCTTGTACATGATGACATGGATCTGGCCGAGATGGACAGTGTTACAGAATCATTTGATAGGGGATTGGGTGATGCCTCAGATAAGGGATTTCATTATTTGCGTGAAATCATAGTGGAACAGCAGCAAATAAATCGGTTGAACCGGGGCGTCATGAGCTGTGTGAACTATGAATATCTCACCGAAAATGATCGGGCGAAATTTTGCGTGTCGTGCTACTTTGACATGCGGGACGCGGTTGATCGACTTATTCAAAGATGTGGCCACTTCAGCGAACCGTTTAACAATATCCAGGGGATATTTTGTACGAACTGCGGCGGGCCGACCCACCAAGTTTCAATGCGCGAAACGGTCCCCACTTGCCTGAACTTATACTGGGTCGATGGTTCGTATTATCTTTAGTACGATTCAAAATATGATTATGTTTGATAGGTTAATAAGATGCATGATTTGTTACTTTCCAGGATAACGGATCCGCTGCGGATATTCAAAATAAAATAATTTGAACAATGAAAAACAGGCAAACACACACACACACACACACAAAAATGCACACCAAATATTTTATGTATAATATGTACTATGCAAGGTCATTGTTCAATTTAATTATTAATAAAGTATTGTTTTATTGTCATTTAATTCGAAGCATTCTTTTTGTCCCCTGCCCCTTCCTTCCACACAAACACACACACACACACACACACACGCACGCGCGCGCACACACACACAGGCACGCGCGCGCGCACATACCTCCTTCCCCCTCCTGCCGAGCGCTTCATGGACCACACGGCCCCCCTCCACGGAGGCCCCTCTGTGACGTCACACGCGCCCGGCGAACTCTCCCCCCTCCGCCGTACCCACGCACTTGGATTCCCGCGCTGGAGCTCCCCCACCCCACTCCCCCCTGAGATCCGTGAGTTAGAACCGGTCCTGTTATACTACTGAGGATTTGATCTCACACAATACTCATACATAATAGACAACAATCGCCACGAGATTTACGCCCTCGTACCGAAACGAATCTATTTTCTCAATCGACAACGCTGAATCCGGCAAGATCAGCCACACTCGCCAATCCATTATTATATTATTTTACTCTATCACTCGATACGAGATTTACGACCTCGTGTCAAGGACGTAAAGAAAAAAAAAATACACACTCACCAAACTGTCTGTTACAAGAGTCTGGTACTCTTGTAACAGACACACTTGATTTAATTTTAAGGTATTTTTGCAACGCATTGTAGCGACAATTTATTGTGATTATTTTCGAATAAATTATTAAACACCGTATAGCTCGACCAATCCCGCACACTCCACCCCAATCGCAACAGTCCACTATAATTCAAAAACGACTCGATAGATTTTGATAAAATTTGGTGTGCTTATTGATAGCATTAAAAACTGGTCCTTAATCGAAGGATTTTTATTTTTGTTGAAAATTTATATACTTTTTAGCAATAGACGAGCGATTTTCCGGTCGAAAATCGAAAGTTATCTGTCAGAAGCCGCCATTTTGTTATTATAAAAAAAGCTTCGATTGACGACTAGATATATTATTAAACGAGTGATTTTTTTTCGTTTTTTGATTTCAGATGATCCCGTAAAGTTTTATGATGATCACCGCAAAGCACTACTAGCCGAAGGGGGTCCGACAAAGATGGCGATATTTTTATAAATAATCAACTTTTTCTTTGAAAGTTTTTACAAACCAAGTTGGAATGTAATATGCAAAGTCTGTGTAACTACTTTTGTAAAACAAACTTAATTACTATAAAAAAAAAAATTATTGAAAATGCTCGTTTTTTTCACGCCTCGAACTGCATCTCACCCCTTAATCTGATCAGCAGATGGTGCAGAGAGGTAGGGTTGAATGTCAACCCGGAGAAAACCTAGATGATACGCTCCACCCACAGACGTAAGTTTGACGGGTGGGAGGACCTGAAATTTTGAGGCACAACCATCGGCCCAATGGACAAGGTGAAGCACCTAGGAGTGATCCTGGACACTAGACTGACCTGAAGACTGCACGCGCAAAGGATCCGCGACAAGGCCTTCCTATGGGCGATACGTAGGGCCTGTGACAGTCCTTGCGGCTTGAGTCCCCCGGGTGATGCACTGGATATACACGACAGTGATTAAACCGGTTGTGACGTGCAGGGGCGTCGTATGGTAGAAAAGGACCCGGCTGAAGACAGTTAGAAGCATGCTCACGCTTATTCAACGACTAGCGAGCAGGGGAATCACTGGTGCCATGAGGACTGCTCCCTGTGTGGCCATAGAGACGGTACTGGACTGGCCACCACCATTTACAGTGGTGCAGAGCGCAGGGGCAGGGGCATCAGCCTACAGGCTGATGAGAACGGCCCAGTGGCAGAGTAGTCTGTTGAGAAGGAGTCATACGAGCATCGCAGGAACGTCGCAGGAAGCAAGCCCCACGACGTTCATGAAGCATACAGGGACAGGACTAGGTACCAGTTCAAGAACACCTACAAGGTGGTCAACCCGAAGCGGGCAGAGTGGACCACCAAGAAAGAATCGCGTGGAGGGCAGGAACTGATCTGGTACACTGATGGCTCCAAGACGGAGGAAAGTTCGAGCGCGGGACTGTGCCTAAGTGGCTCGAAAAGAGAGACACACATTTCGCCAGGGAGGTACTGTACAGTGTACCAAGCAGAGATCGCAGCTATACTAGAGTATGCGCTGCAGACTCGTATCGCGCGGTACAGAGGCAAGAAAATATGCGTCTGTTCGGACAGCCAAGCAGCAGTAAAGGGGCTGGAACAGTGCAAGACCAACTAACTCTTGGAGAAGGACTGCAGGGAGGCTCTACACGAACTAGGAGACTACAACAGAGTGACGCTCGATGGGGTTCCAGGACACGAGGACATTGCCGGAAACGAGAGGGCGGATGAGCTCGCTAGGAGGGGGTCAAATACCCCACTCTGGGGGCCTGGGCTGGCAGTAGGCATAGCAAGCAGTAGATGTACTAGGGCGGTTCTAACCCAGGCATCTCAGGGGGGAGCGGGGCGGGGGGCTCCAGCGCGGGGAAGCCTAGTGCGGCGGTACGGCGGAGGGGGGAGGGGTCGCCGGGCGCGTGTGACGTCACAGAGGGGCCTCTGTGGAGGGGGTAGCCATGTGGTCCGAAGAGCGACTGTCGGGAGGGGGAAGCCGTCGTCGACGAGTGTTTTGTGGGGGCGGGGGTCAGGTTGTGGTGAGTGACCGTTGAAAACCCATAAATCTCCTAATTTATTAGAGACATAAGAAAGATTAGCATCGATGCAGTGTTTTTCTTTCTACACTATTTAGTCCGTGTGAAAATAAAACTCACACACACACACACACACACACACACACACACACTATGTGTGCATGTAATGGTCATATATGGGTAGGAAAATTTCGTTAATTTGAAGCGATACATGGAGGGGACGGCTTTTCAAAGCTGTTTATGTATGTGATGCAGGTGTGATGCGCGTGGTTTCGTTTCCGAAATCTTTAAAATATTTGTATGCGTGTCCACTCCTGCCACGACTCTCGCCGACACCCGAGACAGGTCCTGACAAGCCGGGATTTCTCGGAAAAACTATAAACTTTAGAGATCTATCGTCAAAGGGTTTTTGACCCCAGATGGGCCACCGGAGCACAGCTGCACTCAGGAAAAAAATATTTCGATGTATCGAGAACTCGTTTTCATTACGAAATATAACGTCGGGATGTTCAGATGTGCAAGTATGTATGCAGTGCATCCGGCCAAGCACCCCCTGGACTTGACCAAAAACGAGCTCGAACAGGTTCCAAAGGTTTTGCTCCTAAAATATTGGGGTGAATATGTTGGCTTATTGTGGGATCGTTTGCCAGAACATCATCGGAACGATAGTGAAGTGATATCTTATCTTCCATGCATGGAGCACTATAATACACCACAGATGGAAGATCACATCGATGGCCCCCCACCTCAACGTCGGGAATGTGAAAAATGCTGTGGAAATTCTCCACGTACGGGGTTCTTCAAACGTGTTTGAACCCGTTTTTTTTTTGAGAGTTTGAAGAAATGTGGGGGAAATTCTCCACGTACGAGGTTCTTCGAAAGTGTTTGAACCTGTTTTTCATGATTGGAAAAGTGGGGAGAAGTTTGAAAATTTAAGTGGGAGGGTTATGAGGGAGCTTATAATTTCGTAGTCCAAGCTCAGACTGCAGTATTCCACCGTGACATCCATATCTCTCCAAAAAGAACTTTGAAAGTGCGGGGAAAATGGATCTCTCGAGTATCAACAAAGTCAGCGTGATGGCGGAATTCCTTCCAACAAAGAAGCTGTCAGAACTCCGCGTTCACTCGGATCATCGAATCTCCGACATGAGGGCCGTACAAACCAAGTTTGGAAAACGCTACCTCGCGGACATCGCGGATGAGTTCACCGTCTTCTTACCAGCGCGACTGGTGAAGGCCTTCGACGAAGATTTGGAAACGTTCGAGCAAATGCGGCAAGCGGCACGTGATCATCGTCTCTGGATGACATACAAAGGTGGAAAATACAACAGCATAGACTTTTTCCAAGTCTGAGTACACATGGTGGAAAAATACGAAATTCGTTGGAACACCATCGTCGAACGGCTGTCTGCATCATCGAGAGTATGCTGCAACTGACGCGTAATAGTCAATTCTACATCCTGTTGTGGAAAATACGTCAGCGTCAAGTTCCATCGTCTTGCAGTATGGTGGAGAAGAGCAAATTCGTTGGTGCAGCATCGTTGAGTGCAACAGCCGTCTGGATCACAGCCGTCTCACCATCGTTTTCGACGTTTTAAGTGTTTGACTATGTAAAAATGTATTTAAAAGAACTGTTTTATCGAAATGTATGAGAAGGAGAAATGCAAAACAATTTTCGTCGTAGAATAAATGAAGAATACAAATATTATATATTTTCATCAAAATGTTTTTATTCATTTAAAAAAATCCCTCTCTCACACAACGCTTCGTATACACTCAACCAGCTTTTCAGCGATTTTACATTCTCATGGGCGCAGTTGTATTTCGTGTTGAAGGAATGATGGGGGCATTTCGAGTTTGTGATTTTCGGCAACTTCTTCAGCGATGGACAGTCTAGAGTCTCCAAGTCGATGACGTTTGTCGCAGGATCCACGAATCTTGATAGCCAAGCGCATTTCTCGAATCCCTTCGCATAGATGGTGGGGGCTCCTTGCAAGAGTTCTCGAATTGTCTTCCTAGCTGCTTCGTATGGTATGCCGCAGTCATTCCATCGTATTCCATGGAAATTTCGTTCCAGCCACTTGTTTGTCATTTTGTACTTGGCCGGTAAAGAGTCCCATGCAAATGGTGCGTCGAAGGCGAGCGTCAGCGGTTCAGCATGGGTCGGTATTCCACCAGGGGTCTGCTGTCCAGAAAAGGGGTACTCCATGGTCGAGGTGAAATCTAGCCAGACTCATCCAGCATTGATTTTTATGATCTTCACACATTTTTGGATTACCATGTATGCGCAACTTACCTCCAAAACATAGATGAATTCGACGTATTTTCGTGGGAAAAAAAAAAACGATTAACTCTAGGGGTCTATCGTTGAAAGCCTTTGATGCCAATGGACACTTGATCACAGCTGCAGGATCCATAAAATACATCTTTTAACCCGATGCATCCCGACTTGTTTTCTATGTCGTTTCTTCCTCGGGCAATCTATACCAACACAATATCGGAAAAAAGTCCGGTTTTTCCCCGAGATGTAGGGGAAAGCTGGATTTTTTTTTCATTCTTCCGAACGGGGAGTCATTTTTTTATTATCTGCTGCGCTCCAAACTGCCCACACTTTGAATGAAGCAGTCAGTCAGCTAACATCGCGGAAGTCGTCTCCAACTTACTACTATGGATAACAACATTGAACAAAGCTTGCATGATCAAGCCGCGCTTTTAAGTTCGTTCGACGATTTTACTGCGTGGGAGCAACGGTGCGTCGAGTTCATCGAAGTGTTAGAAACGCAAAGCCGAATTAAGCGTCCGCGCTTGGTAATTGGACATCAACAGTCACTGATAGCTCAAATAGCGCGTCTGGAAGGATTGAAGAATTCTGTATGCAGCCGTTTTATACACACGGGCGCAGGGCATGGTGATCATGGATTAATCTGGCGTGAGATTGACACATCATTCAAGAGTCGAATATTGACTGGTTCTGTAATCAATCGCAGTCACATCGAGCCAAAACAATTTCTTAATGATGCTCGGGACCTAGTGCTTCAACATGTACAAAATATTATCTGCAAGCACAACAGTATCAAAGTTAATACGGTGTTCAGTGGTGAATTCGCGAGTGGAGATAAACATGCTATTAAAAGTGTCAACACGCGAAACTGTGAACTCTTTAACACGAGCGATTTGAATGAGTGGTATGAACAGCGTGTTATTGAGCCCACTTTAACCTCACTCGACGAATTTCAAGAACGAGACAGTGGCTGGGCTCTACGGAAAATACTTAACCTCACGATAAATGTGAATAAGTATAATCCGATGCGTGCTGGGTGCTCCATATCATTACCGCGGGGAATAATGTTGAAGAGGGCTGTGGTTAACATAAAATCCAATGATAACGCATGTTTCGCGTGGGCAGTTGTCGCTGCTCTATACATAGCTGAACGACACAGTGACCGTCCATCTTCTTATCCGCATTATTCGACTGTACTGAATCTCCAGGATATCGAATTCCCGGTGACGATACATCAAATTAAAAAATTTGAATTTAATAACAATGTATCGATCAACGTATATACCACCACCACCAAAAAGGACATTGTTCCAATACGAGTCACTCAACACAAGAAGGAAAAGCACATCAATTTGCTGTACATGCAAGATACTGAGGACTACAATGTGGGGCACTTCGTATGGATTAAGAATCTGTCGAGACTCGTGAGGGCGCAACTGACCAAAAAGGAGCATAAAAAATATATCTGTGATCGGTATGTAGTTACCATAATATATATATATATATATATATATATATATATATGTAATTATATATGCTTGACGAATTAAACAAGACAATATTTTTTTTTTTTGCAGGTGTTTGCACTACTTCGGTTCCGAGGAAAAATTGCAATCGCACGAGGTCGATTGTGGGGCGATAAACGACTGTGCAATTCGACTACCAAACGACACCAATAAGTGGCTCCAGTTCAGCAACTTTAGCCGGAAAGAGCGACATCCTTTCATCGTGTATGCTGATTTGGAGTGTGTGCTGGCAAAGACCGATGGGGAGAACCTGGCGAAAGATACGTATCAACATCACGAAGTATTTAGCATCGGATACTATGTGCGTTGTTCGTATGACGATTCACTATCTTCATATCACTCGCGTCGCAGTGCTGATTGTGTATCGTGGTTTGTCGAAGAACTAAAAAATCTAGCACTGCGGATAAAAGAAATTTTCTGCGACAACGTGCCAATGGTATATTTAACACCGAGTGAGTGGGCTAGTTTTCGAGCCGCGACTCAATGTCACATATGTAAGAAACCATTTGCGCAAGAAGATGTACGCGTTCGAGATCATTGCCATCTGACTGGACGCTATAGAGGCCCTGCCCATTCCAACTGTAACTTAAATTATAAACAGTCATTTTTCATTCTTGTAGTTTTTCACAATTTATCCGGCTATGATGCGCATTTTATAATCAAGGAAGTAGCCACAGCGTTCGAAGGAAGAACCAATGTGCTTCCAATTACAAAGGAGAAATACATCTCCTTCACGAAACATGTTGAAATTAAAGACGATTCAAAACATAGGATCCAATTGCGCTTCATCGATTCGTACAAATTCCTCAACACCAGTCTCGACAAATTAGCCTCATTTTTGACCGAGGGCAAACTCAAAATTTTACGCATGCAATTCCCAACTCTCTCGACAGACGATTTCAATTTGCTGACGCGAAAAGGGGTCTTCCCTTATGAATATATTGATGACGTGACCAAGCTAGACGACACTTGCCTACCACCACGTGACGCATTTTATAGTTCCCTGACAGATGCTACAGTATCGGATAGCGAGTACGCACATGCTGAGAACGTTTGGGAACGGTTCTCCATTCGAACGCTGGGCGACTATAGCGATTTATACTTGAAGACAGATGTCTTGTTATTAGCTGATATTTTCGAAAACTTTCGGAATACGTGCATTGAGAGCTATGGCCTAGATCCCGCGTATTACTACACATTGCCGGGGTATACCTGGGATGCAATGTTAAAACACTCGAATGTCAAGTTTGAATTACTAACTGACATCGACATGGTTTTATTCGTTGAGCGGGGTATACGCGGTGGTCTCAGTCAATGCTCAAACCGATATGCACACGCTAATAATAAGTACATGGAGTCGTTTGATCCATCGAAAGCATCATCATATTTGATGTATTTTGACGTCAACAATTTGTATGGATGGGCAATGTGTCAACCCTTGCCATATGCAGATTTTCGATGGGTCAACGACGTGTCCAATTTTGATCCATCTTCCATCGCGCTAGATTCACCGACAGGCTACATTCTTGAAGTAGATTTGGAATATCCCCAATCTCTACATGATGCGCACAAAGACCTGCCGTTTTGTCCAAACCATGAAAAACCGCCGGGTAAGCAGGGGGAAAAGCTGTTAGCAACCGTCTCTGATAAAAAACGCTACATCATTCACTATCGAAATTTACAGCAGTGCTTACGCCATGGACTTTGCCTCACGAAAATCCATAGGGTCTTACAGTTTACACAATCCCCATGGCTGCGTTCGTATATTGAGTTGAATACCCAGTTTCGAACGCTTGCCAAAAACGATTTCGAAAATAACTTATTCAAATTAATGAATAATGCGGTCTTTGGCAAAACGATGGAGAATGTGCGCAATCATGTAGATGTAAAGCTTTTAACAAAACGGGAGGGCAGATATGGCGCAGAGGCAATGATTGCGAAGCCAAACTTCCACAGCCGAAGTGTTTTTTCGGAAAACCTCGTTGCCGTGGAATTGCGCAATCTCGAGGTGAAATTCAACAAGCCAATATATGTGGGTATGTGCATACTCGACATATCCAAAACGTGCTTGTATGGATTTCATCATGAGTATATGGTACCTCTGTATCGAGATAAATGTAAAGTCATGTATACCGATACGGATAGTCTCATATATGACATTGAAAGCGATGATATATATGCCGACATGAAGCGCGACATTTCAAAATTTGATACGAGCGATTATTCAGCGGACAATAGGTATGGTATACCGCTCGTCAACAAGAAGGTGCCCGGTCTCATGAAGGATGAATGTAATGGAGCAGTTATGACTGAATTTATTGGACTTCGATCGAAAATGTATGCGACACGTGTAGAGGGTAAGAAGGACACGAAAAAAGTTAAAGGTGTCAAGAGTAGCGTTGTGGCTAGGACAATCACGTTTGACGACTATGCTCGATGCTTGAATGAAGAAGTTGAAATGGAGCGTAGTCAAACGTGCATTCGATCAAAGTTGCATAGGGTCTACACCATCCGTGAGACAAAAATCGCTCTGAGCCCACATGACGATAAGCGGTATATCATACCTGGGACCTCCGATACCCTACCATGGGGACATTATAGAATACCATCGTAAAAAATTATGTAATTTTTTTTCTACTACGTTGATTTTTTTTGTAAAATTGTGTACCTTTTATGAATATTGATGTATAAAACTCGTGAAAATTGTGTATATATTTTGTTCACTCGATGTAAAACATGTTAAAATTATGTTTGTTGTTGTAAATATTTAATTATATATAAGAATTGATTTATTATTTTTCAGTAAATAAGAAACGGACTTTTATAATGCCATGTGTTTATTCATTCTATCCATCTCCTCGTACCCACGTTCCACGAAAAAGGGATTATCGACGGCCAGAAGGGGAAAAAAGCAAGCCTGCTGTGGAGTCGGTCAGAGGCCTTGGAGGGGATACATGCGGAGGCGACCAGCAGTTTAGGTCAAGAGTCATAAAACATATTTATTTTTCCATTTTCTTTATTATCGGCTACAAATCGGATTTACTTATCCAACTATTGTGGCTATTGTCGAAACCTAACCATTTTACAAACATCCGATTACCACGCTTCTTCAACACTGCTTCAATGAGATAGATATCGGGGTGCTTGACCCTGAGAAGCTCTTGTTCGTAGAAGCCACCGGCGATCGGTTCATCTTTATGGTCCTTCAAGTGGTACGTCACGGGATGAGTTTTTTTCACACGATATATTGTAAATATTTCTGTTGTCCAGTTTGGGGTGTAACCCTTTTCGAAAATAGTTTTGAATTTGCTGATTCTCACTTTATCACCAACGGCGAATTTTGGTGATGTTTTCATTGGAGTCTTTTTGAAAACTTGCTGCAGTTGCTTCTCATTTTCCGCGTTGACATTTCTTGGCTTCATCTTAATGGTACGGTGTACAGAATCATTATATTCGGCTACTAGCTTATCAAGAATATCGATCCACTTATAATTACCACGAAGACTAAATTGCATCCACATCTTATTTTTCAATGTACGATTAAAACGCTCGCAAATGGATGCCTTCAAGTTGCTATATGTTGAATACATGTGAATATTATACTTTTTCATGAGGGCCTTAAAGTCACAATTGTAGAATTCTTTTCCCCGATCGACGTGTAAGTTCTGCGGTATGCGTCCCTTAACGAGTATCGACTTCATTGCGGCTGCTGCATCTTTGCCATTCTTACTCAGCATTGGCATGGCCCAGGCGAATTTTGAGAATGTATCGATGACGGTGAGAAGAAATTTGTGTTTAGAGTTTTGACGCGCGTATGATGACATATCGACGAGATCGGCTTGCCAGGTTTCGTCCAAGCCACGGATGTCCACATGCCGACGCGGATAGTTTCGTCGAGCAGGCTTATGTAGCTCTAGCACGAGAGCGCTCCTTTTCTCGTTCATTTTCCAGTCCACGCAGTCGCGCATCCAATTCAGCAATGACGTGTGAATTACGTATCACCAAATCTTGTAGAGTTTTGACATCGGTCTTGAGTGTCCTCACAATGTCCTGTATCGTAGCTTCAAGCCCGTTAACCAATAACTGACTACTCTCATTCATTTCTTTGCGGATGTTCTTAATGATAGTTCGGGATCTCTTTTGTAACGCACTTAGAGTAATAGCGTCATCTTCTCCTTCCGGATTTGCAATGTTACACAATCGTTTCTGCCCCAAGTCATAATGACCGTCTGCGGTAATTCTGAAGCCAATCCCAGGTCGACCTGGAGGACCTTGCTTACCGTGGAGCACACTCCTACTTGAATGACGTCCAAACACATCGACACTCATGATGAGAATACCTAAATTCTCCGATGTTGAGTTAATAAATGATTTCAGCTTCACGCAATTCCTCGATAATCGATACAATTTCATTCGCATGGGCCGAATTTCCGGCTGCTTGTGATGCCAGAAGTAAGCGAAGACGATCTACTAGCTCGTTTGGATTGTCCCAATAAATATAGTCCGATTGCGTGTTTTTTCTAGCTAGCTTATACTTTGGCATACCCTGTCCCACATGATGATTAACTATATTTGCAATATATGTGTTAAGTTTGTGGCTGGTGTTACGTCGTATAGCCTCACTAGGCTTATAAAATTTTTTGTGCGCATTCGTCGAGATTACAATCTTTTCATAGTTTTTCAAATCGTCCGGTGTGAGAGTTTCGACATTGGGCACTTTTTTGAACAACAGCTCTGTTAATCCAACAGTTTTCGCATAACTCGCATCTCCCACGCGAATATGTTGAGAGTCGAAAATTATCGGAGAATTACCAATCATTAATTTGTTGCTTGCGAGATTTCGTACACCATATAATACATCCAAGCTTGCCTTTCTGTTTGTTTGTAATAGCAGGATATATTCACGGATCAATTCATCGACATTTTGCGAGTCATCATCATCATCCTCATATATTAATTTAAATGAATCTTGGGTTTCACTCTTGAAGGAATCTTGTGCCTCGTTCTTCAATTGATGTTTCGCACTATTTAACACATCTCCTTCTTCAACAACATCACTCATTTTTTCGTCCTTAATTTCCTCCTTCACCACCTCACCGTTTTTATATGACACCAATTTCTCCAATGGTCTCACGATAGGCTTAAAGACATCTTGCATTCTCTGCTCATCGCTATCTTTTCCAATTTTCATCATCCGATGCTTTCGTCTGATTGCATCGCTCGCCTTGGCAATTTCATGCAATACATCTTTTTCTCGCAACAGTTGTTCGCTCTTCATGTTGTCACTGCCACGGCATGCACAATACTGTCTCTTCAACTACCAGCGATGAGTCATTTATCAATGGTTAGAAAATAATCAAAACCCTGTCTATATCGACCTTCGTTAATATCGCTATCCTTATCAATCGTGACAAATGCATACTTGTCGGAATTCCAGCATTTCACGCACATGTTTTTAAAGCACGTATAAGTCATATCCGTATTAACATGATCGTTGTAGACGTGTTTGAGATTCATATCGTCCTGCTTGAAAAGCACCACGAAATTTGCATTATCTCTCACGAGATGTTTTGGGATACGAGTGTACGTCTGACAAAGATAAAAACTGTCAACAATCTCGTGTCTTCCCATGGAAAAGAAGGCTCGAACATTATCCTGCTTTTCGCATGCTATATCATCAAAGATGAATATAGAGTTGGATCGTGCATCACTTGGTGCTATCACTTGTTCATGCGCCTCGAATGGATGGTATTCAACTCCATTCACGGGTTTGAGTAATTGTTCGAGCAACTTATACTTTGGCTGCTTCAACGATTTGGAATACAAGTAAATGTTCTCAAATCTCAAACCATTCGGATGGATGATGAGAGTGAGCAAAGCGTTGGTTTTCCCACAATTCGATGGACCGCAAAATAGTGCACGTATGCTATCCGGCAATAAATTCCCATGACGTTTTTGTTTCTTCTTCCTCCCTCCGTCTTCGACAAACTCGTCGAAATTTATCACGGGGAGTCCCCCTCCAATAGTTTGCTTCTTGGACGTCATCTCACACACGACTAACGATGAAATCATATAAATAGGATTCTTATAGGGATTATCAATCAGTCGCATATTGTCTTTAGACATGATCGTGCATGGCAAGAGCGGTAAAGGTTTAGTCAACCGCCTAATCAACAAACTCCCCGTTGAACTACATCTGCCTGGGTATCAGTATTGTGGACCAGGCACAAAATTGGTCAAGCGCCTTGCTCGTGGTGATCCGGGCATTAACCCATTGGATACGGCTTGCAAACAACACGATATTGCGTACTCGAAAAATCCGGATAATCTTGAGGCGAGACATTTGGCGGATAAAGTGTTGGCTGAACAGGCTTGGCAACGTGTTACCGCGAGAGACGCTAGTATCGGTGAAAAAGCCAGTGCTTGGGGTGTGGCAAATATTATGAAGACAAAGAGAAAATTTGGTATGGGAATGAAGGCCCGTAAGGGTGGCGTTTGTTTGAAAAAGATAATTGGCGCTGCAAAGAATACAATGATTCAAAGTAATGATCCGCATAAGGTTATTAAATCAGCTCTAAAGGGTGCTCGTGTAGCTGTAAAGATGCAAGGTGGCAAAGTACGCACACCTCGGGTTCTACCTGTACCCCATAAAATTGGTGGTTTATTACCGTTCCTCGTGCCCATTTTTGCTGGTCTTAGCGCGGCGGGTGCTTTGTCGGGTGGTGCGGCTAGTATAGCTAAAGCCGTAAATGCTGCTCAAGCAGCTAAACGTGAATTGGATGAAAGTAAGCGTCATAATCGGACAATTGAAGCAATTACATTAGGTCGGGGTCTACATCTGAAACCATATAAGCAGGGATTGGGCCTTCATATCAAGCCAAAAAACTAGAAGTTACGCTACCTCACCGACCCCTCACCGACCACGACCTACTTAAATATGCAAAAATCCTAAAGATTCCACATTTTCGCGGAGTTTACATGCGCGACACATTGCCAGCGAGCGGACCTCTCAAATGTGAAGCAGCAATTGTAAATTTGGATGAAAATGCGGGTCCTGGAACGCACTGGGTCGCTTACAAAAAGACTGGATGGAAAGTCATGTACTTTGATAGTTTCGGCAATCTTCCACCACCATCCGAACTCATGAGATATTTTCGTGTTGGTAGCGTAAATTATAATTATAAGGGATATCAGGAATATGATACGATTGAATGTGGACATTTGTGTCTCAAATTTCTTTGTCGACAATTGCAGCACAAAGACAAATATACACTATATATAGGGAGGAAATGATGTGGGGAATTCAGTTGTTAATTTACCAGCATCATGGACGAAAGTTTAACATTGACCATATCTGGCTCATCGTCCATACTCGAGGCGCAATACTTCCCCCCCATCAAACTCTCGCCACAAAAAAATTATACTCTCGGTCTCGTGGAACTGTTAACCTTCAACTCGATTCCCAATATCGATGTTGACCACGATAAACTTTACGTGGGAGATGAGGTGTTGACGATACCTACGGGTAGTTATGAAATAGAGGATATTGAGACGTTCGTACAAGCAGAGCTCTCACGTAAAAACATCAAAATCAGCATTAAACCCAATAATAATACGCTACGCAGTGAGATCGAGTGTGATCGTGATGTAAATTTTGAACCGAAAGATTCTATTGGGCATCTACTAGGCTTCACCGCACGCAAATTGGAAGCCAATAAAAGACACGAATCGGACCTTCCTGTAGCCATTCTCAAAGTGAACGCCTTACGCGTTGAGTGCAACATTACCGCTGGCGCCTATATTAATGGACAAAAAGTACACACAATTCACGAATTCTTTCCATCTGTGCCACCGGGCTACAAGATCATTGAAGTCCCCTCCCACGTAATTTATCTGCCAATCACGAGCCGAACGATTGACGCGATACAGCTTCGCATAGTGGATCAGGACGGTGATTTGGTAAATTTCCGCGGTGAAGTGATCACCATACGCCTGCATATTAAGTCGTGATGGGTATAGTTTTCAATAGATCTTCCAATAACAATAAACGATCATGGATCAAAACAATCAGTCGTCGGCCAGCGCCCAAAGTGCTAACACCTCAAAACGTGTTACTCTTGAAGAGTTTGGGTCTCAAAGTGCGTGGCGAAAGCGTGTAAAAAATTATTTAGTCTGTACTCTGTGCATCTGTTGCGTGAAATGGAGGAAGAAATGGTAAACATTCAAGCGCCCGTGGTCTTTGACGAATCCATCATCCATTGTGAGATTCACGCCCATCAGCCCATCACCCTTCAACCTTCAATAATAGCGATGAAATCCGTATTGCCATCCAACATCAAGACCTCTCCATCCTGCCAAGCAAGAGTTCCCTACACATATGTGGGAAATTATCCAAGCATGATGGGACGCCGACCGCTGCTACAAGTCTCGTCAACAATGCCATTTGTCATTTGTTTGAGGAAGTGCGATATGAATTGAATGCCATAGAAATCGATCGTAATAAGAATGTCGGTATTACGAGTGTAATGAAGGGATATTCATCTCTCTCACCGGCCAAAAGTTCTATGCTCGAGAACACTGGATGGCTCGATGTCGAAGAGACGAAGCAAATTGTAGATGTATCGGGAAACTTTGATGTGTGCATTCCGCTCAGCATGCTCCTCGGGTTTGCCGAAGATTATCGTAAAATTGTCGTAAATGCCAAGCACGAGTTGATCATCACGAGATCAAAGACCGACGACAATGCCATTGTACAAACAGCGCCCGAAGACTACAAACTCGTATTGCATAAAATAGAATGGCTCGTACCGTATGTGACAGTCTCGGATCAGCGAAAAATTCAGCTGTTAAAGTTTCTCGCCAAAGACGCACCAATCTCCATGAGTTTCCGAACATGGGAACTGTATGAATATCCATTGCTGCCTGCGACCTCTAAGCACGTGTGGTCTGTGAAAACCTCGAATCAGCTGGAGAAGCCACGATATGTCATACTCGCGCTGCAGACGGGACGGAAAAATAAGAAACAACAAAATGCGAGCCACTTTGATCATTGTAACCTGAGCGATGTTAAACTTTACCTCAACTCACAATGTTATCCATATGGAAATTTGAATTTGAACATTGATCAAAATCAATATGCTCTACTCTATGAGATGTACGCAAACTTTCAACCGACCTATTACAACAAAGAGGCCGAACCATGGTTGAGCAGGATTGAATTTTTAGAAAAAGCGCCCCTCGTTGTCATTGACTGCTCAAAGCAAAACGATTCTCTCAAGTCCGGCCCTGTTGACGTGCGCCTTGAGTTCGAATTGAAAAATAATATTCCACCACAAACTTCAGCATACTGCATGATCCTCCATGATCGTGTTATCGAGTACAATCCAATCAGCGGTGGGGTTAGAAAATTGGTATAAAATCATGCCGATAATTCGCGTCCACGTCAGTCAACATGGAGCTTATCGTCGATGTACAGGGCTTCAAGAGCCCCATCAACAAATTTGTCCGCAAGGAGATGTCCATCATCAAACTCCACGACAAGGATGCTGAACCGCTGACGCTCGCCTTCGACGCACCATTTGCATGGGACTCTTTACCGGCCAAGTACAAAATGACAAACAAGTGGCTGGAACGAAATTTCCATGGAATACGATGGAATGACAGCGGCATACCATACGAAGCAGCTAGGAAGACAATTCGAGAACTCTTGCAAGGAGCCCCCACCATCTATGCGAAGGGATTCGAGAAATGCGCTTGGCTATCAAGATTCGTGGATCCTGCGACAAACGTCATCGACTTGGAGACTCTAGACTGTCCATCGCTGAAGAAGTTGCCGAAAATCACAAACTCGAAATGCCCCCATCATTCCTTCAACACGAAATACAACTGCGCCCATGAGAATGTAAAATCGCTGAAAAGCTGGTTGAGTGTATACGAAACGTTGTGTGAGAGAGGGATTTTTTTAAATGAATAAAAACATTTTGATGAAAATATATAATATTTGTATTCTTCATTTATTCTACGACGAAAATTGTTTTGCATTTCTCCTTCTCATACATTTCGATAAAACAGTTCTTTTAAATACATTTTTACATAGTCAAACACTTAAAACGTCGAAAACGATGGTGAGACGGCTGTGATCCAGACGGCT
Source organism: Ophion obscuratus (assembly GCA_964007375.1). Taxonomy (NCBI): domain Eukaryota; kingdom Metazoa; phylum Arthropoda; class Insecta; order Hymenoptera; family Ichneumonidae; genus Ophion; species Ophion obscuratus. The sequence continues at coordinate 645,696 of OZ023323.1, read as the reverse complement.
GTTGCACTCAACGATGCTGCACCAACGAATTTGCTCTTCTCCACCATACTCCAAGACGATGGAACTTGACGCTGACGTATTTTCCACAACAGGATGTAGAATTGACTATTACGCGTCAGTTGCAGCATACTCTCGATGATGCAGACAGCCGTTCGACGATGGTGTTCCAACGAATTTCGTATTTTTCCACCATGTGTACTCAGACTTGGAAAAAGTCTATGCTGTTGTATTTTCCACCTTTGTATGTCATCCAGAGACGATGATCACGTGCCGCTTGCCGCATTTGCTCGAACGTTTCCAAATCTTCGTCGAAGGCCTTCACCAGTCGCGCTGGTAAGAAGACGGTGAACTCATCCGCGATGTCCGCGAGGTAGCGTTTTCCAAACTTGGTTTGTACGGCCCTCATGTCGGAGATTCGATGATCCGAGTGAACGCGGAGTTCTGACAGCTTCTTTGTTGGAAGGAATTCCGCCATCACGCTGACTTTGTTGATACTCGAGAGATCCATTTTCCCCGCACTTTCAAAGTTCTTTTTGGAGAGATATGGATGTCACGGTGGAATACTGCAGTCTGAGCTTGGACTACGAAATTATAAGCTCCCTCATAACCCTCCCACTTAAATTTTCAAACTTCTCCCCACTTTTCCAATCATGAAAAACAGGTTCAAACACTTTCGAAGAACCTCGTACGTGGAGAATTTCCCCCACATTTCTTCAAACTCTCAAAAAAAAAACGGGTTCAAACACGTTTGAAGAACCCCGTACGTGGAGAATTTCCACAGCATTTTTCACATTCCCGACGTTGAGGTGGGGGGCCATCGATGTGATCTTCCATCTGTGGTGTATTATAGTGCTCCATGCATGGAAGATAAGATATCACTTCACTATCGTTCCGATGATGTTCTGGCAAACGATCCCACAATAAGCCAACATATTCACCCCAATATTTTAGGAGCAAAACCTTTGGAACCTGTTCGAGCTCGTTTTTGGTCAAGTCCAGGGGGTGCTTGGCCGGATGCACTGCATACATACTTGCACATCTGAACATCTCGACGTTATATTTCGTAATGAAAACGAGTTCTCGATACATCGAAATATTTTTTTCCTGAGTGCAGCTGTGCTCCGGTGGCCCATCTGGGGTCAAAAACCCTTTGACGATAGATCTCTAAAGTTTATAGTTTTTCCGAGAAATCCCGACTTGTCAGGACCTGTCTCGGGTGTCGGCGAGAGTCGTGGCAGGAGTGGACACGCATACAAATATTTTAAAGATTTCGGAAACGAAACCACGCGCATCACACCTGCATCACATACATAAACAGCTTTGAAAAGCCGTCCCCTCCATGTATCGCTTCAAATTAACGAAATTTTCCTACCCATATATGACCATTACATGCACACATAGTGTGTGTGTGTGTGTGTGTGTGTGTGTGTGAGTTTTATTTTCACACGGACTAAATAGTGTAGAAAGAAAAACACTGCATCGATGCTAATCTTTCTTATGTCTCTAATAAATTAGGAGATTTATGGGTTTTCAACGGTCACTCACCACAACCTGACCCCCGCCCCCACAAAACACTCGTCGACGACGGCTTCCCCCTCCCGACAGTCGCTCTTCGGACCACATGGCTACCCCCTCCACAGAGGCCCCTCTGTGACGTCACACGCGCCCGGCGACCCCTCCCCCCTCCGCCGTACCGCCGCACTAGGCTTCCCCGCGCTGGAGCCCCCCGCCCCGCTCCCCCCTGAGATGCCTGGGTTAGAACCGCCCTAGTACATCTACTGCAAGCTATCAAATCAAGGAGGACCTAGCCAGATGGGTGAATGAACAGCAACGGATGCTGCTTAGAACGCGGCCGGGATGATACCAGAGAAGGCACTCATTAGCGGCCTAGATCGTAAGATCACGGAGCAACTGTTCAATATGAGTAGGAAGGATCTAAGGACGGCAGTGGGGATCCTAACAGGACACTGTGGCGTGATGAAGCATGCACATACTGGGAAAAAGCGAAACTGGCATATGCAGGAACTGTGGGGAGGACGACGAAACACCCGTGCACGTCATTTGCTACCGCCCGGCCCTGGTCGGATGCAGATTTAAATACCTAGAGACATACACACCGAGTGGAGCCTGGGGAAATCACAACCTGTCCTCTGACCGAACGGCTGGCTTTATGAGATGCAGTGGGCTAGCTTAGAGGGGTGAGGGCATAAGAAGTGGAGCACAATGGCCCTATGTCACGTCCGGAAGGGACGTGGGCATATATTTTTTTATTCCCTCCTTTTTTGCCTATGACAAGCGCAATAGCACGGGATGAGGGTAGAAAGGGCTTGGAATAAGTTACAAATTAGGAAGTCATGCAGTGATTGTTATTTAGAAATAATCCGACGAATTTGTACAAAATTAACTAAAGATTCATTATAAATAAGTGATCGGATGAATAAAGTTGCTTATACAGAAAAATTGACAACGAAAATGACTATGAAGCCGGGGGAACAATCGGATTAACATGAAATGAAATTTTTCGCTTACATTGGTCGCTGTGTTTGTAAGTGTATCAGTGTAGGTACCCTCACTCGCAAGGATATCGGTTGACGCTCGCAGATAACGGCCTCGTTGACGGACGCCACACTTAGCCTTCGGAAAGCGGTCCCCAGCAGCAGACTTTTGGGCGCTGAGCGTATTTATGTTTTTACGCGTAGTAAACCGCACTTGAAATACTTTATGGACTCGAGGCCGTGAGAGTCGACTAAACGATTAGACGATACTTCGCTCAAAACCCGAAAATGTATAATATTCGGAACTCTATGATATTTGTGCTACACTTCGAATTCTGCCAGAACAAGATTAAGAAGTGAAGTTAATTCGATGGAAACGTTGCGAGACTACGATCTGATTGATGCCGATTGTCGGGAGACTTGATCTGAAGGCGATGGAAATTGTTGGAAGACTGACTTCAGGAAGGAAATCTTTCTTGATATGAAAATTAGGAGGGGTCCGATAGTGGGAGAAGGAACTTTAAAGTTTAGCGTGATTGGTCGCGATATTCATGATTCGCAGAATCGATCTCGATCATTTCTTATATAGAATTGCACGTATCGAAGGTAGGGGACCTTAGTCCCGTGTTTCGGTGAAAAAGCACATGGGATATAGAGTTCGATATCTGAAACCTGAGCATTCGCATGGTTTGTGTTATGTCGATTTATGACGATGGTGACTTCTCGTATCGAGAGGTTTATATATCAGACTACGCTGCGAGACCGGATGTCTTATTTTTTAGTCAGAGTTATAAATTCGCCGGAGTCGTCTAGGCTATGTTATGATGAAATAATTTAGGGTCGAGGCTTCTCTTGGTGATCATGCGGATGGGCCGGCGTAGGATTTTTGGAGTCTGTTGATCGAGCTGATGGTTGATTTTTCCTTCGACAGCTCTTCTTGGAATATGCGTCTGAGATCGTGTTCTTGTTGACAGCCAATGGAATAGGAAAAGTCGATGACTGTGGCGGTGCGGCTATCGTGTATTGAGACGGAGAGATCCGTGTCACGCGCGTGTGCGGAGCGAAGGGTAATAGGGATCAAGCGCGGCCACGGCCGTCTCTATTTCTCGTAGGGAAATTAGCTCGAAATGACACAAGTGGTGCCATCCCTCGGGGGAACCCCAAAGTACGGGGTAATGTCAACGGAAAAAGAAAAAGAAAGAAGAAAACATTAAAGCAATATTTATTGTAAAAAGGCGCTTGGGAAGGGGAAAGAATTAGCGGGAAACCAGGGGTATAAAAGGGCCTTCCTGAGGATAGGAAGGCACTTCTTTATGGAAGTCCACCTCAGACGCAATTCCGGAGACGAACATAGGTCCAAGCTGAAAGAAGCAAGGATAATGTTTGGCTGAAGGATAAGCTGAGGGTGGACAAAAAGGAATCAAGTCTTTGGCACTCTGATTAAGGGCCCGAGTGTCTGGAGTAGCGATCTATCCAAGCTGAAGAAAGTAAGGACAATATTCGTGAAAGGATGGGATCGGGACTGAAAAGAGAGAAAGGCAATAAAGAATAAGGAGCGAGGATCGGTAGAAGAAGGAAGATTAACAAGAAAAATTAGAAAAAATTCTAAAGTGGGGAATTAAAGCCGAGAATTCCCAGCTGACCAAGCGCCGCAAAATAAATTATTGGTCTTTAAAGCCGAACGTTAAAGACAAGAAAAACAAGGAGCATTCCCCACGAGAGAAAGAGAGAAGGAAGGAAAACAAAAGGGTTAGCGGCCAAATTTTCATATACACTCACACGAAGAGCACACACGAGACACCGATAAACGAATTTGGAGCGAACGATACCGAGACACATACACAACCAAACTGTACAGAAAACGAATTCAAAGCGAGCGGCACCACCAAAACGTCTCGGTAATAGACGTCAAAGCGATAGTACAAAGATACACAACTACGGTGAAATGAAATGTACAGGGTGATTCACATCTGATGTGCCTGATCGAGTAAAAGAAGTACCAATAAAACGCGATTCTTTTTGCCAGATAAAAGGTCTCAATTAATTTACTCCCTAGTCGAGTCCCGAACCCAAATAAATTTAATGTATTAGGTGTACAAATAAGTTTTAGGACAGTTTTCAAAAAATTCAAGATTTATTAAAAAAGAAGTAAAACACAGTTATTCATCGAAGTAATCTCCATCGCACTGAATGACCTTTAGCCATCTCTCAGGTAACTCGCGGATGCCTTTCGCAAAGAAACTTTCGACTTGCGAGGTGACAAATTTAGCGACCCATTTTTCCACTTCTTTAAATGTTTTGAATCGCACGTCAGACAAATCGTTCTGCATTTTCCGGAATAAATGATAATCGGATGGGGCTAAGTCTGGTGAATACGCCGGGTGTGGTACAGCTTCCCATCCAAGCGCTAGTAACGTATCCTTGACCGGTTTACCCACATGAGGCCGCGCGTTGTCATGGAGCAGTTTTACTGGACGTTTTCCTTTACCAGAAAATGGACGTTTCTTCTCAATTTCTTGATTCACTTGCATCAATTGATGACAATAGCGATCGGTAGTAACTGTTTGACCAGGTTTGAGAAGTTCATAATACAGTACGCTTTTCATATCCCACCATATGCACGGCATGACTTTGTTACAATGAACATTGCGCTTTGGCGTGGATGTTGTCGGCTCGCCGGGGTCAACCCAATGATATTTGCGTTTCGGATTATCAAAATAAATCCACTTTTCATCGCCGGTCACAATTTTCCACAAGAAAGACTTTCTATGTTGCTTGTTGTAAAGACTCACACAAATGATAAGACGGCTGTTTTTATTTTCTTGAGTCAGAAAGTGTGATACCCACTTTGTTCCTTTTCGAATCTTACCCATTGCTTTTAAACGATAAGAAACAGTTTGTTGGGTTACTCCAAGCTGTTCCGAAAGTTGTTTCTCCGTCTGACAAGAGTTTTCATCCAGCAACGCTTGCAGTTCCTGATCGTCCACCTTTACAGGAGGCCCCGTGCGTTCACGGTCACTAACGTCGAAATCACCTTCTTTGAATCGCTTATACCAATACTCACATGTACTTTTAGATACAATGTTGTCTCCAAGAACAGAACATATCGATTCACACGCTTTCCTAACACTTTTTCCTTGATGGAATTCATAGCGAATGCAGTGTCTAATAAATAGCTTATCGGTCTGCATGTTTAATTTACAGAATTTATAGGTTATGTTTATAACTCCTTTACGTTTCGATACTACATATCAAGCGCCATCTATGATAAGTGAGCGGGACCTTTGAATTAATTTAGAATAGCTGTTATGATACAAAATCGAAGTGTCCTAAAACTTATTTGTACACCTAATAATTAGGGGTTACCCGTTACAGTATATATCGCTGTCATTTGATATGCACGCGGAACGTACGCAAGTTCCGTTTAATGCTGTTACGCGTCTTGTTCTTAGATTTATACATTTAATACGCTTATGACGGCAAATAAGGATATTGGGAATAAGCGAGAGAAGGCACATTCGCTACGACGTAACACCCAGAGCCTAAGTGCGTGCTGGAGTGGAAAATGCCCCCTACTTCAATAATAACAATATAATGTCTAATGAAGTTTTCATGAACAATTTCCTTTATTTTTCTTTTCCACATTTTGAATCTGAAAAGGTTTTTTCGAGGGAAAAGAAGCTTCGAGAAAACGAAAGTGCTTTTCATGCGGACGCCTTATCTTACAACCGAAATCGCGAACCAAAGATATGCAAATTATGCTAATTGCATTTAACACCCGAACATGCAGCTTGGCCTAAAAAACCCAGATCTGCATTGTTTGGTAAAATAACCAACCTTATTACAAGATAATGAACAGATGGAACTGATTCGCATGTCAGTCGCCCGGTCATTATCAAACATCGGTCCCGCTGCATGAGATATCTAACCTTAAATCAATATTATTATGTTTCACCTCGTTTTGTGCTGTTGCATTAGCCATAGGGAAATATGGGATAGTACAAAAATATGTTCTTCTTGTGTTTCGAATATGACCTTGAAGAAAAGTAGATGTTTCTATCAGCGATCCCGCTTTTACACTCAAATTAATTACATTCATTTTGCGAATTCAGCATTGTAATTCACGCTGCTCGATGTCATTTTTTAAATATGGTTCAATCATTCAAACATAAAAATCAACAGATTGTGAAGCGAAAATACTATACGAATGTATAGTATTACATCAGAATACAAAGTAGAGGAGCAATGTGCTGTTCGTATGGTTATTTCTATAATTTTTTGAAAATGTCCTCTAATTTTAAGAGCTTACTGATTTTTCTTCAGGCAGTTGCATCTTGTTTTTCACACATTTCCGATTCTGATAAATTAAGATAAGCACGATAAATTCAGAAAGATTACTGTATGTCAATGAAAACATTAACAATCCGGTCGCAAATATAGTGAGTTCCAAGCATCTGTCAACACTACAAAGATGTAAGTGAAACGTTTCAATGCACGCATTGTTTTCGTTGATTAATTTCATCATTGTAGAATAGGATCCGCAAAATGTAATGCCATTTTTTATTAACTTATACATACCGATTATATAAACTCACTTTTTTCGTCTATGGATTCCACAGAAAATTGCGTTATTTTTGGCGAATGAAATATATTCATTTTTATAGGTTACGAAGCTGTACGAATAATCTATTGGATGCAAGTCATACATAATCTCCTTTGGACAAACTTTTAGTCATGCTCTTTGCGTATTTTGAAGACATGACGCATAATTAAAAAAAACAGTACCTTTTGAATAATTAACGGCTATCAATTATATCAATCATATCAATTATAAATATTCATATGATACGTGCGACTGGACAGAGTAACGTGCAAAAGAGATGAATAAATTTCACGTTTCACCGCATATTCGTTTTAAGCGCGTGTGCAGTAATCATCGCCATTATATTGTAATTCGAAAGCGGAGACATTTTCTCTATGAATCGGTACTCAACTAATATATCGGAATGATTGTTGATCAATTTAATCGACGACTGTCACTTCAATGATGAAATTTTAATTTTCTTTATCAATGAACTTCCAATAGAAATCCGAGAACTATGACCAGGATGTGAGCGTATTTATACATATATTTTTCATGATTTTGTAGAATCAGATCACGTAATCGATTTAAACGTAAAAGGGCCAGACTCTTTTAGTAACAAAGGTCAATTTAGCAAAGGTTCGTGCCGCAAACTCGAACCTCAAAAAGTTCTTGTAATACGTAAAACCAACGGCAATCTTCACGGCCATAAAAAAATTTTAGGAAGGTTCTTCGTGTTGCAAATTCTAACATCAACAAATTTGTCAACATTGTGAATCACAATCTGCTCATGTAATTTTCGTCTTCGATGTTCTGCTGGCAGGTAGTCCAAAGTGGGTTGGAAGGTATCAAGATCGGTGGTATGACGTTCTCGTTTCGCGCAAAATTCACGGCATCGTTTACAGTTGGAAACATCGTGAAGTGGTTCTCCTTTCGTTCGGCAACGTTGCACTTTCTCATCGTATCGAAAACGGGACCTGTTTATACAGAGTGAACGGTAAATATATGTGATTGTGCATGTGTGCGTGTACGTGTGTCTATAAATATCCTTGTACTTCATTGTTTTCCATAACGCTCATGTAGAGGCAATTTAACAAGGTAAGTACAAATAAAATACTCAGTACTGCTTCCTCACTATTATATTTTAACACGCGAACACGCGTTGACGGATGGGAAATATAATGACATTTCGCCAATGTAAGTCGATTTTGTTTAGGTTGTTTTTCGATCCGTCCACTCTATCCCGGGATCTCATAATTTACAGCCGAATTCCCGAGCGATTTTATGACTACAAAAATTAATGTACCATTGTTTGTTGAATCGAATAAAGTAATTCGGTCATGTCGTCAACATAGTACATACACGCTTTTTAGAGGTGATTAACACTTTTCTCAACAGGCGCAGTAAGCCGTGCATTTTAGACTCGCTTTGCGCAGCCTCGTGAAGTAACGTGAGCATGCACAATGCCTTTGTAACTCGCTTTGTTTCGCACTTCTCGATGGCTGACTGCACCTTGCTTGCTATATATACATATACTATCATGTGTTACAATAGTTTTTACAGCTCTAAGCTCTAAATATGATCAGTGCATTTATAAGTCCAAACGTAAAACGGTCAGGCCTCTTTAGGGTCAAAGATCAATTTGACGAAGGTTCAGCGTACCGCAAACTCTAACCTCGAAAAGTTCTTCGAATACGTAAATCCAATGATTTTTTATGGCCCTCTCCAGGGCCATCAAAAAATTTAACGAAGGTTTCCGGTGTCGCAAAATGTAACATCAAAAAAATTGCCGACGTTGTGAATAAGTTGGCAAGCAGAACAATGAGCTCGTCTACATAAAACGTTGCACTGGAGATAATAAAAAGCCAAAAATATGGAATTCTCTTGCATTGATCAGACGTCGGGAAAAATATATCTTTTCAGGTACTGAAAAGTCAGAAGCATGAACTCTTACTTTTCAGTACCTGACAGGCCTCAGAAACAACAAAAAATGTATACCTGTAGGTATCAAGAGGCTGAAAATATCTATTAGCGTCGCATCAAGCAAAACAAATCGCTCATCCGCTAGAAAACTGTCATAAAACAAAAATGCTGTATTGAGATAAATGCACTGTCATTTTTATCGCAATCCCGCTCGCAATTATCGCAATGGCCGCTGAAACGTCAACATTTATCTAAGTTAGCCTGTAATTATTTTATTTATTGTGAAATGTATTTGCCTTTTGGAGGGTTATCAATAATACGTAGCCAATCTCAAAACACGAATTTTAAGTCTAATGACAATTTTTTAAAAGACGAGCGAAATGAAAAATGTTTAAGCATCGCTACGCCAAATCAATGGATTTGCATACCGGAACGCAGACAACAAAACATTCTCACTTCAGATATCGAGATGCCAACGATATGAATTTTCGTCGATTTGAGCTTTCGAATCTCGAATATGAGCAATGGAAAGGCCAAACAAATTTATTTATTTTGAATCAATTAAAAAAAACATGCATCTTTGGTTACCGCCAAACGGAAAATTGTTCAGAGGCAATCAAATAATATAACATTTTACACCAAATAGAATAGAAAGCAATAAATATAGAACTTTTTTTAATTGAGCAGCGGTAAAGAGAAATTCATAAGATGATGTTGCAGTTTGCATCGTCGGAATGCAACGAAAAATAGTTCCGTTTAATAATCAATTTTTGTCTGTTTAGGGGTCAGATGCAGTCAGAATTTAAAAAAAAATGATTTTTTTTTACATTTTCTTGAGGTATGATGTTTCGAAAATATTCCCTGAAAATTTTAAGTCCATCGGATAAATGGTTTCCGGGATATCCCAGAATTAGTGAAGGGGCGTCGGGTCCCCATGGCAGGTAGCAGACGGCAGCTGAAAACAACTGGTTTCGACCCCCCCTATTATATTCTATAAACAGTCTTGTTCGTTACTGAAAATTTTCAGTTCGGAGACAACAACAAATTGATATTTTGGAAGCTTCTACATCGGCAGAAGCCGTATTGTATGGGCCAGGAATTGATGGTTCAATACAAGTAATTTTTGAATTAGTATTTTTATACATAAATCAAGTGTAAAATTGGAAAATTCTTTCAGAAATTAAAAAAAAATATTACTTAAAAACTATGAACTTTAGCAAAATTTTATAACGAATACTTTCGTTTAAAAATTGCCCAAAATGTTTTTTTTTTTCAATTTCATCGCGAAACACTTTAATTATTTGAAAAAATGTTTTAACTATATAAGCTATTAACTATTGAATGCTCGACTTTTCGGCAAAACATTTTGATATGATTCAGCGGATCAAAGTACATAGAAAAAGTTTAGCTTCATCTATCGAATTCGAAATTTTACGGTTGAAGTTCGAGTTCGAGTTAAAAATTTTACATATAATACCGTATCCACATCGAAAAACGTTAAACGCGTTTTTTTCGAAAGTATGTTTTTCAAGTCGGTGGCCACTATAATTAAAAAACCACTCGATGGATTTTGATCAAATTTAGTGTGCTATTGATAGCATTAAAAACTAGTCCTTAATCGACAGATTTTAATTTTTGTTGAAAATTTCTATTTTTTTTAACAATAAGTTTTTTAACAACAAGTTAGTTACAAATAAACGAGCGATTTTTTGGTAAAAAATCGAAAGTTATCTGTCGGAAGCCGCCATTTTGTTTAAATATAAAAACTTCGTTTAAGGACTAGATTTATTATTAAATTAATGATTTTCTCGGGTTTTTTTTAATTCAGATAATCCAGTAAAGTTTTATATTGGTCACCGCGAAGCACTACATGCCGAAGGGGGATCGACAAAGATGGCGATATTTTTATAAATAATAAATATTTTTCTTTGAAAATTTGTACAAGTCAAGCTGAAGTATAAAATAAAAAGTCTGTGTAACCACTTTTGTAAAACAAACTCAATTACTGTAAAAAAAAATAATTATTGAAAATGCTCCTTTTTCATGCCTCTGACTACATCTCACCTCTTAAGATAACTCAAACATTTTTATGTATTCTTAGTAGAGCTTTACGATCTCATGTTGCCAAAAAAGGCTTTGGATGCAGGGGCGTTCGCAAATTACGTAACGCAATTTGGGGGGGGGGGCGGTCCACCCAGGCGTTACGGTCTACGGACGTGGGGGGGGGGGGGGGGGGGGGCTCAAGGTTTGCGTTACGTCACGATTTTAGAATTGCAAGAAATAGCAAAATTTCTGCGTGTTCAAGGTTTGAATTAAAAACTCGCGCGCAATTTTACCGCGGAAATTTGACAGGTTTCCATACGAAATGTCAGTTAAGGGGGGAAATCACTGGAAATTTACGGAATTACAGTCACTTTAGTGGAAACAGGTAGCGCGACCGAATAGTGCCCTCAACCCCTACAGGCGTGGGATCGTTCACAATGGACGAAGTGAACTTATTATTCTACAGGCTCTCATTATTTTGCAAAATATAATGAAGATGAAGAACCGCCATCTCGCCCGGGATCAGATACTTTAATGTAAGTATCAATATTCTTGAAAAATATATAACTTCATACCAAGAAAAACGGAACGAAAACTTTGAACGCGTTTTTCTCGCAACTACTTTTTTCGACCTTGTCCCAGCAAATACTCAGAAATTTATCAACCGACTTTAATTTTTTTAGTTTGACATTTTTGTAATCGCATTGACTAAGGTTGGACGTATTTTATTTTTATTTTTGCAATTTACTATTTTTAAAGACTGCTTGAATACAAATAAAAGGGTCTTGAAAATAGAAAAAAAATACCCGAACTGTCGGCATTTTGTAAAAAAAAGAACGGCTACACATAACGATAGCTACATTTGTAAAGATATCGATAAATTGTCGAGTTTTTATTTACAGATAACCTTTTATAAAAATATCGATGGGACAAGAGACATTTTTTATTCATCATCAAATGAAAGCATATATTGGGTTGGTACAAAAATCTTGCAACACATAACACAAGTAAGAAAGAAAAATATTTTATTTTAACAATAAACGATTATTCAGTAACGTAGGCTCCCTCTGCATCTACAACTCTTGCCCAACGCTCTGGTAGACTTTGCACCCCCGCAGACCAGAATTCTTTTGGTCGTGAATTAAGAAAGTCGTCCAATGTATTTTTGAGATCCGACAGATGATCAAATTTTTTATCCCGTAAATAGTTCTTCAAAGCTCGAAACAGCTGATAGTCGGTAGGTGCTAAGTCTGGTGAACACGGTGGGTGTGGTAGAACTTCCCATCCTAGCTGCGAAATAGTTTCTTGTGTCATCTTAGCGAGGTGGGGTCGAGCATTGTCATGGAGAAGCCGAACTTGAAGACGTTTATGCCTTTTCTTTTTCATAATTTTAGCCACCTTTTGCAGTTGTGCAGAATAAATCTCTGCCTGTATTGTGGTATTGGTTGGCAGAAATTCGTAATAGAGCATGCCCTCAGAATCCCACCAACAGAGTAAAACTTTCTTCATTTCACGGGGCCGTTTAGGGGTCGGTTCTGGTTTTTCCCCTTTCGGTAGCCACTGACGCTTGCGCGTCTGATTAATATACAACACCCAGCTTTCATCCCCAGTGACTATTTCTTGAAGAAAATCCTTTCTTTGCAGACGATGGAGGAGTGAAAGACAGATGGACATGCGTGTTGCTTTGTTTGATTCGCTGAGATTGTGCGGTATTCAAGACGAAAAAACTTTCCTATATCCCATCTCTTGTAAATGTCGAAGGATCGTAGGATGCCTGAAGTTGAGTTTTTTGGCTAATTCTCGTGACGACATATTAGGCTTTGCCTTTATAAGTGCTCGCAGTTCTTCATCGTCCACAATCGATTCCCTCCCGGACCAAGGTTTGTCTTCAAAAGATGTATCGCTAGAATGAAAACGCTGATACCAACAGGAGACCGTTGAATAATTAACTACATTAGCCTTGAACGCACTGCACATATTACGGGCTGCGGCTCTTGCAGAATGTCGTTGCAAAAATTCGTAATATGCGATTGCTCGAAGTGCACGTTGATCCATCTTTGCTCATACTGACTCTACGGAACAACTGACTCGCTTATATATCCTGCGGCATGGAAGGTTCTAGACCATTCTTGTATTTCCTATTCTCGAATGTTCTCGAACTTCGTTATTAGGAAAAATATTTTAATTGAAAAAAAGTGTTGCAAGATTTTTGTACCAACCCAATATATCGGTTGATTATAAAGATTTGCTCATAAAAATTGGTAAAAAACTAGATGAACATATACTTCATAAAATGAGTATAAATCCGACCCTTTCATAACTAATATGTCTTCATAATTTTTAAGTCTTTATAAATATGTCTTTCATAATTAATATGTCTATAAAAAATCGCAATTATTGACAACAAAGCACCCGTTACGTAACGGAATAGAGGTTTGGGGGGGGGGGGGGGTTCCGGCCAGGCGTTACGGTCGTGTTACGTGGGGGAGTGGGGGTCAAAAATAGGAAAATTTGGCTCTACGTAACTTGTGTACGCTCCCTAGGCATAAAAGAAAGAAATTAAAAAATTAACCAAAAAAGCGTTGCGTTCTCAGAATATAAACTTCTCAACGTCTTATTCATAAGATTAGGTACCGAATAGCCAATAATATGAATTTTTCATACATTGCTTAAAGACAATAAAAAAATGTATATCTGCAAGTATCGACTAGCCGAAAATATGGATTATCTAATGCAAGCGCAACGACTGAAACAGATCCGTAGGTATTGCAAAGCCAAAATCATAGATTTGTTAGCTCAACCGCAAACAACGAGAGGCTATAAGTATGAATTTTTCTTGCATCGAACTTAGGTATGACCATTTTGTATAGACCGTTACGCATTGATAAGTAAAAAAATTGAATTTCCCTTAAATCAATCAGGCAAAAAATATACATATTTGGGTACCGCGAACCCGAAATCCGTTCAAAGACAATGGAAAATAGATATCTCTTTTAACGGCCTTAAGTGGGATCTCCGACGCGCACCATCCATGTGAATCCACGGCATAAGTATTTAAGAAATATACACTTCTCTGACTGGAGGTCATGGTTATAAAAATAATAAAAACTAAAAAATCTATTTATGATACCATCATCTCACTTATATTGCGGATGCCATATTCCTAGGTTTCTACCAATTCAAATATTTTGAAATACTTTCCCCTGCTAAATATAAATTTGAAACTATAGGCGTCTAGTTTCTTCAAAATATTTGGAATTCACCTACTCTTTAAATCAGAGGTGAAGGAAACAGGGAATTCATTCCTTTAAAGAAACAACTAAGAACCCCTTAAAAATTTCTAACAAGCCAAAAACGTGGAAAAATTGTTTGTTTTACCTTACAAAAACTTATTATTCACCTTGAAGGTACTAATTATTTGTTTTAATTCAAACAGGTTACATATTCTTCCATTAAGGGGGCAGACCATTTACAAATTTAAAAAAAATCGATTGTTTCTTTTCCGTAAATCGATGATAGTTCAATGTCTTCAAAATATTGTGTCCAAATTTTGAAAAGAATTAAGTTTACCGTTGTTGAAACTTTAAGCGCGTTTTTCTCAAAACTGGATTTTTTCGACTGCTGGAGTGATTACTCAAAAACTATTCAACGGATTTTGATTAAAGGCCATAGCCGGATAAGTAGGGAAAAATTGCCCTCGCATTTTTTCCAGCGAAATTTGGAGTATATTCTGAGGTATAAAAAAAACAAATTTTCTGAAAATTTCATGCCCGTCAACGCAATGGTTTTAGAAAAATGAATTTTTTTTAAATACCAGAAAAAATCCGGAACCTGTACAGTGGATCGACTTGATTTTTTTTTGGTACCCGTTCCGATCAAACGAGTTACGAAATAAAATTATAGAACATCTTGCGAAAGATTAAGGTTTGAAAAAAAATAATGTTCCATGTTGTATTATTTTTTACTATAATCCACTTGGGGTACAATAGCGATTTTTTTCATATAATCTTTGGGCACCTTATTAGATTATATAATTTTTTTCAAAATGATCGGTTTGGTACGCCAAAGTGAAAAAAAAGAAGCACACTTTATTGATATATTTTAGTTATATAGATATATAACTATCTATATCAATAAAGTGTGTTTCTTTCTTTTACGACCCTGGGGCATCACAGGTCGACGGGAGGGGACTCCAGGACTCGATGACTCACGACGCGTGGAAATCCCTCTATATCGGTGAAGGGTAGCTACGCGGAGTGCCGCGATACTACCTTCCTCAGTCTACCTTTGGCCGAATCTCCACGTAACGAGAACTTGGCCCGCATGGAATGTGGGCCAAGTGGAGAGTCGACCTCGACCTCTCGGCGCGCGACTTGAGATCCCATCTGTAAATACTTGCCTCGATTTGCGCTAAAACGTTTTCAGATCCCCACGTTTGGGAAAGTAAGGGGACGGAAGGAACGATGTACGGGTTGGCTCATTCGCACGCCTCAGCTCGTCCCGAATAGGGAAAGGAGAAGGTAATACCTGCGCGGCACGACTTCCGGCCTCGCGAATCGCAGCACTCCGCGTGAAGTGGTCCAGAAGGACATTCCCGTGCCTCTACTCATTCACAAGCGAGCGTCGACGGGTGGGGGGACAAATGTCGAACGATCGATATGTAGATGGGCCAAAATGTCGAATTCGAAAATGACGAATGTTCGAATATAGATAGATCAATCTTACTAGAGTCTGTGAAGTCGAAAATAACAATTACGAATATGAACATCTCGGAAGTTGATATGTAGCGAAAAACAAAAATCAGATTTAATAAAATATCGAAAAACATAAAATCGATGGGCCTGTATGCATAGCACCAAATAATTCGAGACGACAATTCTCCGAATTCAAAAAATGGCGATGGTTCACAATGCAGAAAATCATTAAAGCGAACGGCCGAAAAGTCGAGTGGTTGAAATCGCGGAGGGTCAAAATGTAGAACGGCCCGAATGGCGAATCGAGCAATACGTCACTTGCGCCTCAGAGTGAAGCTGCGAGATGGCGCTGGCGGTCTGTAGGCTAAAATATCGTAAGACAGATATCCCTCGTGACGGGCCCCACCACGTTCGCCATTTTGGCTGTTCGACCTTTGGGCGTTCGACATTTCGGGCCATCGACATTTTGCGTTTCGATATATTGCTTTTCGCCATAGACGGTATTACGCATATTAGGCACTCGCTATTTTCTGTTTCGGAGATATGGGTGTTCTATATTTTTCGATTCTGTATTTTTATGTTCCGAATTGCAGACAATCTGAATATTCGTTTTCGAATAAATTACCTCTCCAATAAATAATGGTTCGATTTATAGTCATTCGATTTTTTTATCAGTCGAAAGATAAAATTTCGAATGATTTAACCTTCGTTATTTTGAGAGTTCATAATTCTGTCGTTTCGAAATCTTTGTCGTTCTATATTTGGTCATTCGACATTTTTACCCCCACCCAGCGTCGACCATCCGTGCTCGCGGAATCGGATGCCGGGAGGAATGCCGGAATAAGGCCAACAGACTGTGTCGCCCGTCTCTCCCGACTTCGCAACCATGCACCATCCCTGCGGTCACCCCGGCCTCGTGGATCAGATAAAACCGGCGCGTCGTCGAAGGGGGTCAGAGCGGTGTATCGGCGACCGGGGTGTATCTCGCCTGGTGGCTAAATTACCCTGTGGGCCCACCGTTCCTCCCGGGACACCGGGGGCCAGCGAGGGAGGTCTTCCTCCGGGTTCGGGGATCCCGCCTCGGCTCCTAGAGGAAGATGCCCGGGGTGCCTCTCCATTTCCTTGCGAGGAGCGGTGCGGGCACGCGGGGTGTCGCGGGGAAGCGCGACCGTGGTCGCGGATTCTGCCGAAACTGCGAAGCCCGTGCGAGTAAGACAGACTCGCTCACGTGCTCACATGAGTAAGGAGTGGGACGTGGCGCGCGAGTAGGGGTCATAAGCGATTCGGGAGGACCGCGGGAGTGTCGCACGAGAAATTAGTCTCGATTTTGGAGTCCTCACGGTGAGTCGCGACCGGAAAAATTCAGAATACGCATAACACGTGACCGACGCCCAGGCTACTCTTGGTTGCGACGACTCCGGCGGTGAGCCCGAACCCGTACTGACATCCTCTCCATAAAGGTAGGAGCTCCGATTATATTCTGTTTCTGTCTGCTCACCAAACATGTGGCGTGTTTGGTGCGCCACGAGGCGATTTATCTTTATCCCACGGGGGAAGTTGCGGCCCCGGGGAATCGAGGGACTCTCGGGCTTGTGGGCAGCGATGGGATTGCTTCCGGCGCCCGCGTCCCGATCCCCTGGGACCGAGTTTTACAGTAATTCCTTTCCGAGTCCGAGCTCGTATCTATTAACAATTCGTTCCGTCCTTTTGGGCTACATTATTGCGAAAAATTAGAGTCCCTTCAGGCAAAATTGGGTGTGTTTCGAACCGCGATCTACGACGAAATTCGAAGCTATTACATGTTAGAGATAAGCCATTATTATTATTCTCTTGTCGCCGAAATATTTCTTTGTTCCGTGTTGCGCGCTCACGGTCGACGCGCGACCGTGGTCTCTCGCGAATGTTTACGTTCTCGAGTTTTGTTGTCATCTACGGTTCGTCGAGCGTTAGCGAGATTCTTTCGAAATAGAAGCCGCTCGACGTACGTACTCGCCACAAAATTATCCCTTCGAATAAATGTGGCCTAATAACGCGAAAACTCGTGGGGAGCGTGAGACGATATACCGGGTGTGGCGAAAGTGTACGAGTACCTTGGGAGTAGCGCAATAGCTCGAGTTACCTGAAATATTTCGTTGAACGAATTAGGTTACCTAAACGACGATCGACATCCGTTGAGTTACCTGCAATATTTTGTTGCACTAATTAGGTTACCTAAACGACCATTAACATCGCGAACTACCGGCGGTATTTATTCCCGGTATTTAGGTTACCTACTATTCCCGGTATTTAGGTTACCTACCCGCTTATCGTCATCATTCGGGTTACCTCTGGTATTTTCTCTCGGGTTAGGCTACCTACTGGAGTATCGTAACATCTCGAATTACCTGCGGTATTTGGTGGCGTTAATGAGGTTACCTATTTGCAAATCGGCATACGTCGAGTTACTCACGATATTTAAGCAACGAGTCGAGGTTACCTAGGCGACACTCGACCCCATCGAGTTACCGGCGGTATTTAGTTGATTTGCCTAGGGTACCCAAGTGAGTGCCTGGAAGTTTGGAGTACCCGCAGTATTTGCTGGCACCGGTTGGGTGGCCCACTCGTTACTTGACGTCTTTTGAATTACCTACCGTACTCAGGGGAACTATTTGGGAATCCCGCGTTCAGCTGAGGTATTTACTGGATGTTTAGGCTGCCTACCCAGTGACTAATGTCAGCTGAGGTATTTACGGGATGTTTAGGCTGCCTACCCAGTGACTAACGCCAGCTGAGGTATTTACCGGGATGATTATGTTAGTTACCCAGTGACTAATGCCAGCTGAGGTATTTATCGGGATGATTACGTTGCCTACCCAGTGACTAACGTCAGCTGAGGTATTTTTCGGGTCAATTAGATAGCCTACCCAGCGACTAACGTCAGCTGAGGTATTTCCGGGATGGTAAAGTTGCCTACCCAGCCCTGCGGGGACACCGCCAAGGATAATCGTACGAGTCGGCGGGTGTCGCTAGGGTACCGGCCCAAACTCCAGCCGGATGGGAGTTACCTGCGGTACTCACCCAGCGGTTTGGTTAACCCCCCTTTCGCTGACTCCGATTTCGCGAAACTCCGATCCGTCGTTCCTTAAGGGAACCTCCTTGGCACTCGGCTTCCGACCCGCCCCTCTACCATCTTCGCCGACGAGCCGAGCTAGTCGGACTGCCTCGGCCGTATCCGTCCAACCAGGGGATCCTACCATCGAGGGCCCGTGCGGGGTGGTCAAAATTTAAGTCGGCCTATGGCCGGCAGTATATCGATACCTGGCGCCCACGTCCACCCGGCGGATCAGTGGACACCCGGTGGGGTTGGGCGGAGCCCGGGCCGAGAAGTGTGTGGACCAGGGAAACCGTTACAACCTATATATCTTATCGCGCCCTCTGCTCTGTCCGGATCTTCGTCGAGTTTGTTTGGAGAAACCCCCTCTCCAACGTTTCCACGGCCCGCGCGCTTATGATGTTGAACCTCGTATAGCGAATTCTCATTTTTACGGATACGTTGTACTGGTGCCTGTGTTTGGGACTCCAACTTTCGCTTTTTGATACGGATTGAAAATTATAAAAAAACAAAAAAAACAATCATAGAAAAAATCAACAAATCAAAGAAGAAGAAACGAAAAAAAATCAACTGAATATCTTTTAAACGAAAAAAAATCGAACAAAAATCCAAATACAATAAACGAAAAATGAAAAAATGAAATAAAAAAATGGAAGAGGTGCTCTGCGGCCACCACAGTGTTCTACGCACCCCACCATTTGACATATCCAAATTTGTTTGGGTTTGTTGGGCACCCTGCGATTCCACGCACCCATCCGAGGTGCCCTGCCCACCCAAGTGTTCTACGCACACCACGATTTCACATATCCGAGTTTGGATTTGTTTGGGTACCGATAAATTCCCCATCAAACGTGAAAACGAAAAAAATAGCATTACACCAAAAACGATAGTGCGTCTGGATTTGGCAGCGGTGGGGAGGAGGAGCGAGGTACACCAGACGAAGATCCGCACAAAGCGGAGGGTGCGACAAGATATATAGGTATAGCCATAGCTGAACCCGTCAGCTATAGATATAGCAGACGCGAAATAAAAAAAATAACTTTCAAAAATCGATATCTCGAAAACTATGACGTGTCGCCAAAAATCCTTTGAGGGAATATCTTATAACATTAGAAGGAAGGTGCATGCTAAATTTCAGGTCGAAATTCGGTTTCCGCTTTTCGGAAGTTTATCCAATCTTTTAATTCCAAAAAAGAAACGTATTTTTGCCCTGGAAAATAGCCAAAATTTCATGAAGAATCACAACATTGAGTTTATTAGGCTGCCATTTCGTGGATTTTGTATATATTTCCAAAATCCTGCTTTACCGACAGCGTTACCTTTGACAGGTGTTACCTTTAAGAATCATTTTGATTTTTTGTTTCAGATAATTACAG
Source organism: Ophion obscuratus (assembly GCA_964007375.1). NCBI lineage: Eukaryota > Metazoa > Arthropoda > Insecta > Hymenoptera > Ichneumonidae > Ophion > Ophion obscuratus. Next base: position 625,492 of record OZ023323.1, on the reverse strand, counting down.
CGCGATGGAGAGCTCCAGCAGTGCAGAATCTTTTTGAGCGACTTCCTCTGAACGTCGATGCACACGGCTGGCAATTTGCATTTAAAAAAAGGATAAAATAGATTTGCATACCTGTAATATCAAATAAAAATCACACAAAGCTACAAATGTCCATGAGTATATATGTACGTGAAAAAAACACGAAAATTCCCAATTTTTTTTACCTTCTAACTAGCCGTTAAGGATACAAAAATTTCGATTTTTTACATTATGTGCATCCTTGAGCTATTTACAAAACGTGGGGTTATTTGTTTGGGTTGTGAAAAACAAACATTAAATACGATTTTCTATAACGTTAAACTTTAAATGCGTTTTTCTAGCAATAGCATTTTTCAGTGTGCGGGGCCCTCTACAGCTTCAACGGATCAACCAATTTATATGAATCTCTGTGAGGGAATGTCTGCGAATTAAAAGGACATTCAATTTGCGGGGCTATCAGAAAGCGATTATTATCAAAAATTGTACTGGCCAGTTAATGAAAGCCAGTTTTATTACTTTTTTCTTTCACAAAACAAAAAACAATAAGCTCCCCCCCCCCAATTTAGTCCAGTTTAATCATTTCCAAACCGTTTTTGTTTAACATGAACTGTCAAGGCTGTGGAGCGCCCCGCGCAGATAAAAAAAAATTAAACGATTTATAAAATATCCAAGTAGAATGTAAGTATTATACAAGTGTACAAGAAATGTTTTAGACAAAACTGTAAAACCCGAGAGATAATAGTTTTTAAAAATGTTTTGTATTTATTTTAAAAATCACATTATAAGAAAATATTGATATCACCATTATAAAAAAAATAGAACGTATGAAATACACAATAGTACACTGGAAATGGTGTGTATACTTGCCTGATACGTACCTTGTACTTCGCTATTTTTTGATTTTTTTTGTATAATCGACCAATGGAACAAATATGATACAACCATTCTTTGGGTTAAAACGAATAATAATTTTTTTAAGACAATAATTTTCTTGTAAGGTCGAATAAACTATTATTTTCGAGGAAATTTTCGTATTAATTGGCAAACTTTTTCAACTTTTCAGAGAATTCAGACAACTTCACCAGGGCAGAAAAATCCAATAAAAGATCTACTTTACAACGGATTACTATTCCGTTGAATAGAACTATCTAAAAAGAAAGTCAATAAGTAAACGAATGTCAATAAATATCAATAAGTAAAAAACGCCATTGAATACGATAACGAAATTGAACACCAAACAAAAGTCAACAAAAATAAGAAAAAAATATACAATGAATACATAGAAAATATTGCTCAAGAAAAAAAATAGAAAATGAACGATACATTTGCCAATTTCTCTGAATTTATCGTATTTGTATCGGAATTTTCAGTGGATTGTTTTTGCTTCCTATAGAAGACGTTTTTTGTGACTTAAAAAAAAGATTTAAATAGATCTGCTCAGAGTTTTCCGAATTGTCGAACAATTACTTCTATGTCAAATGTCCGGAGGTACGTGTGTATAATTGTATGTGCGGATTTTTTCAATCACACCACAATGTTACCAAAGTTTGATGTTTGACAATATCTTTCAAACATGGAGAATACAATTGAAAACGGTCGTCGGGATGACATTTTGTGAGAATTGGTAAACGGTAGTTTTTATACAAACCTGCGGTTGAATAAAAAGCTATGTAAACACGCTTTAAGTTTACGAAGGTTGAGATTGACTTCGGCGGGAATCAGAGACAATGTTAATGTTTTTCATAATTTTGATTTCTTCGAATGCGACATACCTCGGAAACTCTTTAACCCTTCCTTGACACACTCATATTAGGCCACGATTTAGACACACTGGATCACTTTGACCCGGATAGTACTTCATCCATCTGCCTTCCCGTGCAGAAATTTCTTCTGGACACCCAACTTCCGATCAAATCCCGATTCAGGATTTTTCATGGATTCCCCATTACGGGTGTCCAAACTAGAGCCCAGATTGGGTCGGCATCGTATCATGGCCAATAGAGCGGAAAAAACTCGAAGCAATGGCGCCACTTTACTCCTTTCGTGATTGGGCCGGGTCCTACTCCGAATCCCAAACGAAGTTTGGAGAGTATAGATGTCGCCAGCTGTGTAGGCCATTATAGGTGGGGTTACATTGCGAGGTCCCCGATGGACACTATGGGACATAGGGAATATATAGGGATACCCGTGAGATCCTAGTGAGGCTTCCTTCTCAATTCCCTCGAACTTTTTCTTAGTTTTTTTACTTTATCGGACCAGTGTTAGTCGTTGTTTGTTATCGTTTATTTTCATTTGTTTGAGTTTGTTAGCGTTATAAGCTGTGTTTGTTATTTTTAGACCAGTGCTTGTTGTGCGGTTTGTTATCATGAACAATCAACTGAGTGCGCGAGAAAAAATTCGGATGCGCATACGTCGTCACCGTGAAATACATCGAGAGATTAACCTTGAACTCCAGTCATGCTAATTGTAAGACGAATTCTTCGGTTCCAAGTAAGTGCATCGTTTTGAATTCTAAAGAATATCCAAAACGTGTTATATCAATATTATCGTTCAAACAAATATTATTGTTCGATAAAAATAAATATATCGTATTTTTAAAAACTCAAAAAATATATTATTATATGTTTCACTTTAAACACGTGTACTAAGGTGCACGCGTTTTTTTTTTAAATATATATTTTTTTTTTCATAATTTTTTTTCAGTTTTTTCAAAGTTCTCAATTGAAGTCTGATAACTCCAATAAATCGTAACCAATAAATTGTAATAAATCGTTATTAACACAACAAAAATTTATAAATTTATGCGAAAATTAATCTCTTCATTTTTGTTGATTATATTAGATCATCGCCTCGTCGAACAGCTCGTGCACGAAGATATTAGTGAATTGGAGCCTCTGCCTTACGACAATCGAGTGACTGACGATGAAGCAAATAACAGTGGCGCTAATGAAGTGCATGTAAATGACAGTGATGTCAATGACCAGGAGACTAACGACAGTGATGTCAATATTGTTGATTGCGAGATTGATGGAGCAAGACCACCGGAGGGCTTAGGAGAAATCGAGCAGTTGCGTCAATGGGCTTTAGACTGTAATATTCGACAAGCTCATCTCGATCAACTACTCAACATTTTGAGGCCTCGTGCGGTACCAGGGTTACCGAAAAGTTCGAAAACATTTCTGAAAACTGAGTCAATGCCATACGAGATCTTAGACATCGAAGACGCCACTGGCACGACGGCTGGTCAATATGTCTATTTTGAACTTGAGAATGGATTAAAAGCTTGTATTAATCCGACATTACATCCAAATGGAATAATCAATCTCCAAATTAATGTTGACGGATTGCCAATATTTTCCTCCAGCAAAATACAATTCTGGCCAATTCTTTATCGAGCATTTGCTGACTAGGATATCTACAAACCTTTTTTGGTAGCGATATTCTGTGGTGAAGCTAAACCATCTTGCGTGAATTTATATTTGAAAGACTTTGTGAGGGAAATAAATGAGCTTGCAAGAACTGGAATCGAAGTTTGCGAAAAACACTTCACAGTGAATATTCACTTCTTTATCTGTGATACACCTGCTCGATCTTTTATGAAACTGATGAAAGGCCACGGTGGATACAGTGCGTGTGAGCGGTGTACAGTGCATGGAATTCGGAGAACGGATAGATCATTTCGTCTTATGGAAGATCGAGAACATCACACCGAAAGATCAGTGCTGCTCGAAATTGTTCCTCCCATTAATATGATCACATCATTTGTGCTCGATTACATGCATTTATGCTGCATTGGTGTTATGAAGAGACTTTTAGTCCAAAATTGGTTGACCGGTGATTTAAGAGTCCGGTTATGCCCAAGAAAAAAAAGAATTATCGCGAAGGATTGAAGCTCTGCGTAATCAAATTCCCTGTGAATTCCAAAGAAAACTGAGAAGTTTATCGCACGCAGGACAATTAAAAGGAACAGAATTTCGTTTCCTATTACTCTACTGTGGTCCTATTGTGCTGAAAGATTTGCTGCCGAAAAATCTGTACAACCACTTTTTGTTGTTGCACGTGGCCTGTCGAATTTGATGTTCTGACCAACTAGCGCAAAAATACAACGCTCGGGCAAAATTGTATCTCCGAAAATTCGTCGTACTTTTACCACGCTTGTATGGAGCGCACTCAGTGGTATTAAATATGCATAACCTCATTCATCTGGCAGATGACGCAAAAAATATGAGGTGTTCGTTATCTCGAATCAGTGCTTTTCCGTTTGAAAGTTTCCTTGGAAAACTTAAAAAACTTGTACGGACAACAAATCGACCTCTTGCACAAATTTGTCGGCGTATTCACGAGAAAAGTTTTATTCCCATAGAAAAAGCAATGGCCAAAGATCGAGTGGAAATAATAAAACAAGTGCGTGATAATATTAATGGTATCGTAAACATCATTAAAATAAGATTTACGGAATTTATTTTGACGACCGAATCACCGAACAATATGGTTCTTTTGACCGATAAAAAAATCGCAAAAATTAACAAAATTTTATTTTCGGAAGAATCTCCAAATAATATAAAATTTGAAGCTGCTTTATGGGACATTAAACGAGAAATCTTCCGGTATCCTATTTCATCGGGTAGATTAAACTGTTATGAATTGCACCTGGACTGTTCAAGAAATACTGTGACTGTTTCTTTGAATTTTATCGAGCGGAAAATCGTAAGACTCTACCAATGAGTCCAAATACAGCGAGAACAAGAGTTTTTGCGTTACCGCTTCTTCATAAAGGAATTTCACATATGTGACAACGTCGTATAGACGTTAAAACATCAAAAGTTGCTCTATGGGAGAGAAAGATATTTTTCGTCGTTTCTTGAATCTCTTATAAAGAAAAAAAAACAATCTCCCTGGCGCACGAGCTCTAGAGTGATACGAAAACAAAGCTTAGTCGTGTTTCCCTCCAAAATGACGTCATATAATAGCACGCGTGCTCTGCTACAATCCACAGCACGTCGCAGTTAGTATCGCGTCTAAAAACCATATCGTTCTTTCTTTCGCGTTTGTGCCATCACTATAAAAAAGAACACGAAATACCGTGCGTTTTTCAGTTTGTGTGTGTGTTTGCCTCATCGTCGACATGCAGAGGAAAAATCGTCCACCTGATAGAAAAGGTAGTTTTATAGGTTGTGTATATACAGCGTGATGCCGGAATGCTTGTTCGGTTGAGGTTAGATTGCACCTGCGAGTTAAAAAAAATTTATCAGTACATTTTTGTACTTATTGGTTAGATACGAGCGATGAAGAGAATTGTACCAATGAAGAAGCGACGAAGAGAATTGTACCAAAATTGTACCAATTTCAATTGGTACAATTTTGCCAGAGTCAAGACATGGGCGTTCTCGATATTGATATCGTCCTAACGTCATGGCTAACTTGGCACAAAGAAAGACGAGTCTGCATAATTCAATATCCGTCTCCACCATGTACGGCAAAAGCCTGCTTGAATTTGAAAAACCTCGTAACAAATGGAAAACCTTCCTTGGAACATTGGCCGTGGTGGGACGGCCTAATAAAAGGTGGTGCAGGTAAGGTTTTAATATTGTGTATATAAAGCATGAATGTCATATATATGTAACTTTTTTAGATATAATGTTCAATAACTACAGAAAAACAGCTTTTTATTTTTCACTGTAGCATTAACTGTTTTCTTTCCGTACCAGTTTTATGTAGCCGAAAACTCTTCGCAAAGATCTGTGTATCTAATATCAAAACAAAATTCCAAGCTACGCTGAAAGAATTGACTTTCCTCTCTCTGTAGCAGTTTTATGTAGCCGAAGACTTTTCGCAAGGCTCTGTACATCAAGTGTCGAGCCAAAATTTCAAGCTGCGCTGGACGAATTGACTTTTTTCTCTCCGTAGCAGTTTTATGTAACCGAAGACTCTTCGCAAGGATCTGTGTTTCTGATATCAAGACAAAATTTCAAGCTACGCTGGAAGAATTGACTTTTTTCTCTCCGTAGCAGTTTCATGTAGCTAAAGACTTTTCGCAAGGCTCTGTATATCAACTGTCAAGCCAAAATTTCAAGCTGCGCTGGACCAATTGACTTTTCTCTCTCCGTAGCAGTTTTATGTAGCCGAAGACTCTTCGCAAGGATCTGTGTTTCTAATATCAAGACAAAATTTCAAGCTACGCTGGAAGAATTGACTTTTTTCTGTTTTATGTAGCTAAAGACTCTCCGCAAGGATCTGTTTTTCTAATATCAAGACAAGGTTAGGTTTTAGGTTATGCTAGAAGATAAAAAGACGTTTCTGTTTAGTTGAATTCTTTTCACTTATATTAAAGACTCAAGCTATATTAAGTATTGTCAAAATTAAAAAAAAACAAAAAACAAGAATTTTTACAAGTATTTTCAAAAATTCTAATGTAAACTTCTCTATGGATTTCTATAGATAGTCATTGATAAATTTCTTCAATGAACTTTATCAATTCGTATCTATAGATTTGCATGGAAAAATTTACATTCGAATTTTTAAAAATACTTGTAAATACTCTTGTTTTTTTTATTTTTAAATTTTGACAAAATTTAATACAGCTTGAGTCTTTAATATAAATTTCTTGATTTGCAAAGAGTCTCCGCAAAGCTTCACGTAACTACTGCGTCGAGAAAGAAAAAAGTCAATGCTACAGTGAAACATGAAAAGCTATTTTTGTGTACATATTGAACATTATATCTCAAACAATCCAATAGCTTTCGAATAGATTTTTAATTCACTTGTTAATTATTTCGTAGATACGTACGACTTGGCTCTTGTTCGACTGAACAAATTGAGGTCAAAAGAGTATGCATTTACAACCGACAGCGAAGGCGGAGAAACAAAATCTCGAAAATCTACCGAGAAAATAAAAAAAACATCAACTCGAGATCTTTTCGAAATTCCTGAACTAGATGACGACTGGAAATCTGGATCAGAGGGTAAGTTTCATTCGTTTTCAGTACGTTATATTAGTGTAAATGGGTCAGAATAATTTTCTTAATTTGTAATTCGCAATGTGTTACGGTCATGTTCTAGAAGCAGCTGAAACAGAATCTCATAGTTTATCATCAGATGGATCGAGGTCGGTTTCAATAAAAAAAAAAGATTAAAATTTAAAAAAGCGAGCAAACAGCCGTTCAAAAATGTTTCACCGAAAGAACCCAACGGTGAAAAAGATATCGACGAATCGGCCGCCGTTATTAATCTAAATGAGCCTGTCGTACAAGAGCCTGTCGTACAAAAGCATGCCGTAACAAATCCTGCTGTTCAAAAATCTACCATGCAAAAGCCTACTGTTCTCGTGCGAGAAGTTGGACCCAATAAGCCGGAAGAAGAACATGGCAAAAGTGAAGAAGGGTTTTCTCCAGGTTTTTTATATCGTCTTTTTTTGGAATTTATTGGTGATTAGATGATTAATATATTGTCTAAGATGGCTCATATCTATTTATATATATACATGTCCATATGTTCCAGGTGAGCTGTTTATTTTAAAAGTCATCAAACGCTTAAGCGTTGATTTGCAAGCCAATACGGCAGCAATAAATGCTCTCCATGATGCCCTGTCGGAGAAAAAAATGGTCGAATCTCCAAAAATGACGATCGAGGAAGTCGACAAAACCAACGACCTTCATTTGCCGTTCGACTCAATAGAACAATTTGAAGAATTCGATCGGAAGCTCCATGAGGATGAAGACATGAAAGAAGTTTTGGTGAGCTTTTCGATTGCAGGACTAGATGAATTACAAAAGACAGAGAAATTAAATTTAGAAAAAATGTCTGACATTTTTTACAGATCTCTTCGTTGAAGCAGCTGTTTGATCGCAACAACAACGTCACTAAGAGTGCGACGAATATACTTCGAAAAAATTTCACTCGAAATGTCGCACTTGGTTTCACCGCCAAAAAAAATGGAGGACAAGACGTTGCTGAGAACAACACAATTCGGGAGTTGCATGATTGGTAATTTTGCAAGTTGTTAATTAAACATCTTTCGGTATGTTGATACATAGATACTTCAATTATTTGATTGATTTTCAGCTTCACTGACGAAATTCCACACACTACAGGACGGAACGCCCATCAGTGCGGACGCAGTTTTAAAATCTGCGGGCAGTGCAATTTCGAATGCGAAAGATTGGGAAGGGCACAAAACACGCAAACAAAAATGATGAAAGTGATAACTGTATCACGTTTTTCATCAAATTAAGTTCTTCGTAAAAAGTTGATCGACCACGTTATTTTGTTTAATTTCTCTAACTATGTTTTTTGTTTAATTTCTCTAACTATGTTTTTTTTCAAATAAATATTCTATTTAGTCAAGATTTTAATGTACTTCTTTTTGTAGCCAATACTACCCCAGAATCTATCAAGATCCACAAATGATTCGATCAAGAATCCATCCAGAGTGCCCGAGAGATCCGGTTCAGGATCCCTATCCTAATCCAATGTACAAGCGTTACATTCCAGTTTTGGTTCTGAGCCGACATCGAATTAGATCCCGATTGGGAGCACGGGATGCGAGCAAGGATCCAGTTGGATCCTGAACGAAATTTCTGCACGGGTTTTAACAACCCTTCGGTCGGTGTTTATTGAGAAAAATCCTTGATATACTTTTGAACATTTCTGAATATGTCTGCATAATTCAAATTCGGAAAGTATACAATAAAATTGTTATAAACAAATTATGGAAAAGTTTCGACTTTGAAAAAGTGAGCATTTCATTTGAAATTCGTCTGCATCTAAATAACCCAGTGTGTCAATGTAGGGTTAACTAGTATGTTAACTAGTCGTATTCTAGTATGGACTCCCACTTTCAAGGTGAATCTTTGGAAATTAAATTTAGAGAAATGGTTGAATCTATAGTGTTAGTATCTCACAGGTATATTTATTCTTTTTTCGAAGTGACATTTTAAATCTATCAAAAGCCTTTTATTCGAAATTTTACGCGATGTTTGATGGGTCACGTCACGTCATCTGGCTATCGTCGGACGTTGTGATTGAGGCCATCCTTGTCGTCTGAAACGAACAATTTGTTTAAATTCTATTCTTTACGAATGTGGTTATCGTTCGGCCGTCCATCTTTTTGATTGCTTTATAATTGCTATTTTTCCGGGCCGTGACAAGTGAAAACTTTCTTGTAAAACACAGAGTATTTTTTTTCAAACGCTGCCATTACGTAAATTTTGCGTAAGATTTTTTATTTACCTAAGATAACGGTAACCACGTTCGCAAAGAACAGAATTAAAAAAAAAAATGTTTGTTTCAGATGACAAGGACGGCCGCAATTACAATGCCCGACGATGAACAGTTTTCGCGATATGACCTGCGGAACATCAAATATCATGTACAATTTCGAATAAAATGCTTTGAAAAATTTAAGATTTTACCGTTTCTCTAAATTTATAGTTCTCTAAAGATTTATAAACCGTTTCTCTAAATTTAAAGTAATTTTTTCACTAACCCGAATATTCAACGATTAACTAATTTTCGTCTACAATGAAGTAAAAAAAACATTCCTTACAAAACTTTACCAAGTACAAAAACGCTAAGTAATAAGAAGTTCCCTTACAAAATTCGAAATATTTTTTATTCTATTTCAAACAATGGTTCTGTCAATGGTATTGTCAATGAGAGATAATATTGTTCTCAATATTTTATCTAAAAAAACCATATTACTATTATAATTTAAAAAAAATTGAATCACGATCATATAAAAGTGCAACGTATGTATCACAACAAATCCACTGCAAAAGCTGTGCATCGACTTGGCGTACATGGTTCAGAAAAAAGTTCGGGAAGGTACATAATTTTCTTACAGAACCGTTCCCACCGCTTGCATAAGCAACTTTCGCAACAATTTATCGACTTAGATTATTTCGAATTATATTATTGCATTAGTTATCATATCTGGTATATCAGGATTATTTGGAATGAGATGATCGACTGTACAAATCCTGCTGTACAGGATTTGTACAGTCCTGTACAGCAGGACTGTACAGGATCCTGCTGTACAAATCAATAGTCTGTCCATTAACACAAGTGGACAGACTATCGAAAATGGAGCAATAGGTGTCGAGACTTATATCGATATTCCATTTTCACCAGCAATCCGGGTGTACCATAATTAAAACCGTCAGCCTGCCAAAACTATGTCCATTACGACGAAATTCATACGATGCAATATATTTCATGAGATGTATGATGGTTCTGCAAAAGAGGAGAGAGGGAGTACTTCGACATAACTTTTCCCATCAAGCAAATAAAATGAGATTTCAAAGGCCGTGTGACCTAGGGGTACATCACTGATTGGATTTATACTTTGCGGAATCAAGAACTAGGTTTCCACTTACATAATAAATTGCGTTAATTTATGTCATTCTCAGCATGATCGTCAAGTTTTTGAAAAAAAAACGACATCCTTCTTTGATCTTTTTTTCTTCATCATGCACGCCAAGTCGTTGCACAGCATTTCCAGTGTACTTTTCGTAATACAAACGTTGTACTTTTATATGATCGTGATTTAATTTTTTTAAATTATAATAGTAATATGTGTTGTGTCCACAAACTTGTGCAATACAAAAGTATTTGCGCAACTGCGAGAGTTCCACTTTGTTGTCCTCCTTGCGAGAGTTACACTTTCGCCAAAATGCAAACGTCAAAAAGACACTTTGCGCCACATCCTGACTAAGCATCTTACGATGCTTGATCTGGGGCAAATTACGACAATCACAGTCGACAATTAAGAGAAGACACCAGGAAACAGGCAGTCCTTGGTTGGCTTTTGAACGGTTCGGTCCTAAGGTACGACCGACACACTGTAAGTTCATTTATAAGACGAACCCAGTAATAAACTTATATTCCTATTCAATGAACTTGAGTTCCAACTCTTAATTTTCTGGAAAAATTGTGAATGTCGGAAGGAATGGAAGGAATAAAGGAGGGATGGTAAAAGGGGAAGGATGAGAAATACATATATGAGGAATACATATATAAAAAAAAATATTCTTCGTTCTATTGTAACGACGTTGGTATGCACAATCATTCAACAGTGTAATAATTTTGCATACGTTTAAACGGACGTGTGTACACTCACCCCTAAATATACATACATATATATGTGCATCTACGTACCGGAACAAGAGCAGAGATAAACCAGTACACCTATCTTTCGATAGTCTTCGACAATACCCCGCAAGGTAGCAACACCTGGAGCGTCGACGTGCAGAAGTGCTGAAAAGTCGAGGATCAATACTCTCAGCTGAAAAAATACGAGAAAGATAAAGCTTGCATATTAATAAAAGAAACGTGTATGTACATTACAAGATGTAAAAAATTATCATATAACAAATCAGCCCCTCCCGGTTTTTATATTGCAAGCGAACATGACTCTAAAGCAACTGATGATGATGGGATACCATAATGATCTTTCGTAAAATCTCAGTATGACAAATAGAGAGCGAATTTTGCACAGAAAAGAGCCCACAAGCGAGCTATTGCTAGGCATCGAACTTCAAATGGAGGAATCGAACTTCAAATGGCAGAAGATATTCCTGATTGATTGAAAATTGATTACACTGCCCGCGAATGCACTAATAAGATATACATATGTAAGTTGGGTTTATAAACAGGGTGTCTCTCTTATCTCTGCCACCCGAAATAACTCGGTGATTATCAACGTCACCAAAAAAAATTTCCAGACAAAAGTTATAAAGTGTGAAGGGAGCCATCAAATGCGACCAGGTTTTTTTAATTCTGGTGAAGGTCACAACCACTTTTTTAAAGAGAATGGTACATCTCTTTCTTCAACTATCTTGTGAAGCACCTCAAGCCGCATAAAAACATTAAGGGGTCAAAGTCGTTCAAGGTCGTTTAAGGTCACATATTCAAATGAAATGAAAATCTAAATATCACGGATCGCTACCAAGTAGTTGGTAGTGATCCGAAGTACTTAGATTTGTATCATCGGCACTGACCTTGAATAACCGTGAACGACTTTGACCCGATAGCGTTTTTTATGCGGCTTGAGGAAGGAGAAAAGTAGCGGTGACCTTCGGTGTGCGTCAGCGCCCCCACCGAAAAAAAATGTCGCATTCACATCACGCCTTCACATCGTACAACTTTTGTCGGTAACATTTTTCTGAAGTCCATAATTACCAAGTTATTTGGGGTGGCACGAGTGTGCCGCGTGTGTGTGTGTGTGTGTGCGCGCGCGCGCGCGCGCGCGTGCGTGCGTGCGTGCGTCTGTGTGTATGTGTATGTGTATATATTTATATTAGGGGTGCAAGTAAGGTTTGAAGGATTTACAAGAGAGGGCATTACTAGTATTAAATCGCATCGGACCATAACCTAACCACTTTCATTTTGAAGCGTCATCATTAGGCTTTAGTTTTCAGTACGTCTCATTTTGTCGAAGTGTAAACAACATAGTTTTTTTAACTCCAAATATGTCGACTTTTGTGCCAACGAAATGCTATTTGAGGGGAGCTCGACTTTTCTGCTTCCATTTGAAAAAAAGACAGCTGAAAGTCATAGATTGCTGTATGAGGCTTATGCTCTATTCGGGGTCATGCTCTATCAATCTCAATTTGTGAGCCCTGGTTTAGACGATTCAAATGTGGTGATTTTGACACAGATTATAAGGAACATGAAGAAAGGACACAAACGTCTGTAGATGCAGAATTCGAGGCATTATTGAACGGAGACTCATCTCAAATGCAAGAAGAATTTGCAGAATGGTTGAGACCATCTTAACCATTTTAGCACAATAAAGCACAAATTTCCACCAAAAATCTTTTAAAACTTACTTATACCGCCTATATATGTGCAAACCTTTTTAATTTCCTCTTGCGTAATTTCTTTGTTCGCCATTTTCGAAAGTCTACTTGATTCTTCCTGTGGGACTACACCTGCAGCACGAAACACTTCTTTTCTGAAGTGCAGTTTCGTGGCAAAATTGAGGCCGCCGCAGTAATGGAATATCTGGATTCCAGGAATCTCAACAGTCTGCCAACACATTATTAGGGTATAGTACAATTCGACGGCGAAGCAAGATCCTCGTTGACATCCTATCATTAATCTAAGTCTTAGATGGGTATATTTCTAACGATAGGCGCAGTTGAGTTTGTACTTAAATAGAATGGCCATTCAAAACTATAATATACTACATTGAGAATTAAAAAATTGAATTGTACTGCCAACAATGGTATCTCAGTGTGGTGGTCCAAGTCTAAACATTCATTAGACTTTTATCGACCCGGCATTTTTAAATAAGAAATAATTTTCTAGGCATTCTGCATTGGACTTTTATACAACGTGCAGTCAGATATAAGAATATGATAATTTTTACTTCGTCCGCTCACTTGAAACTGAATCCTATAGAGTATGAACAATTCTGTGCAAAAAATATTAGAATATATAGTATGCCAGTCGGCCGTCAGATTTATAAGAGAGTCAAACTTCATTATCTGTCGGCATAATCTATAAAGATTGGTTCCTTACTTCAAAAGATTTACATATTATATAAGAATCAACAACCGTACCTTCATATACCGATTTTCATCGAGATATAACTCGGTCCCAGGCACCAGGGCCAACTTGCACGTGTAGGGCTTCATAGAAATTGTTATGAGCTTGGTAAGGCAGAAAATGGCTCCTATTAATAGCCCGTACTCGATATCGAGAAAAATAACTGATGTAAAAGTGATGATCCATATCATAGCGTCGGTTGAAGATAGGCGCCAAAATCTGAACAAGTCGCGTACTTGAAGAAACATCCCTTTGAGAGCTACAACGATTATTCCTGCTAGGACGCACTATACACAAATGGATTTTAGTAAAATCAGTCAAATATGATAAATGCACTATTCATTAAATGTTACTAAATGAATAATACTTTTTTCATAAGTAAAAATATGAATAACATTAATATTTTTTTTTATTTCCGCTGAAATTTATTTTAGGAAAATATTTTCAATTACTCTTGGCAATGGCTCCAAAAAAGGCCCAATCCACAGAAGAACGAAGAGCAAAATACCGCACGATATCAAACTCGCCAACTGAGTTTTGCCACCTACAGTATGCTGAACAAGCGATCGCGAGAGGGAGGCTGTGAATGGCATGCAAGAGAAAAATGATCCAACCAGATTGCCAAGACCCTGAAATAATCGCAATCAAATAAAAATCAAAAAGCGTTTTTTTTTTTAATTCGAATCCTTAAGATATAATGGACAGAAATCAATTTTGCTTCCGTCCATATGGATAGACCGTTGCTTTGTGTCTTTTAATAGTCTACCTTGTCATTTGTCTTGTCGATCTGACATATAAGATATTCGATAGAAAAATAGACCCCAAAATTTCAGTTATTGATATCGCAATTATAGTACCTCGATTAATTTAAACGTCGCCTTCATTTACGTATTTTGGCGAATTTTCGCGAACCTGAAGTTTGCGTCGTTGGCATCTAACGAAGGTTCAGTAACGTAACACAAAAGGTTCAGTAAAAACGCTCAAAGGTTTTTTTAAGACCCATGTAAGAAATGTGAAGCCGGATCTTCCGAGTCATATTTTAGTTGATGAAGACAATCAAAAATAATAAATAATTTTTGTTGCCTTCCAACGATACAATCTTCAACATCATGAATTTTCAATTAGACCGATGAGTCAAAATGCAGTAGATTTTTTTATTCAAAAAGGAAAAATATTAAAAATAAATTTTGATTCATTGATTGAAGTAAATTGATTTTTGTATAGAGGCGTAATGAGATATTAAAAAAAGAATTATATTTACCTGGGCTACCAATTCCTGATTCGAGTCGATTTCGTAATTCATTTTCTGGGCGAATATCAAAGCCATTGACATTGATATGCTATATGCCACCATTGTGATGACGAAACAATCCAAGAGAACTTCGGATACAAGCTCCATAGGTGGTAGTGTCGGTATTGGAAGTCTTCATCATAAAAATAAATAATTTTCAACTCAACTGAAACGATCGCTCCAAAAATTGTTAATAATAGAATAATAGAGGCTTGTGAATTTCGATAAAAAATGGTAAGCCAACAATCGATTAATCAGTGAATAGAAAAAATGTACACAGTGTTGTATCATTGTTATTCAGATGGACAAAGCTTCGACTACGACCGACGAGAATTTTCATTCTCAGCTTGCTTATGGATAGAATGTTTTGGAAAACACAAAGTGGTCATGATCGTACTTAATTTATGATGGCAATAGCATACATATAACAAAATCTGAGCTACTTTATGCACCAAACTCAACACTCGCCAACGGGTATCCTCTAGATGATATGTGAAGTAGGGATGACTCAATAATAGAAGGATATTACATCATCGTTGACGAAAATGTAATTTTGGGAGATTCAAGGTTTCTCAGCTCAGTGTCAGATATAATGATTGCGCATTGGTGTTTTCGAGAATACGTAGTTTTGCGTTAGGATAGGCGTACCAGTTTTGGTCACTGTACCATTTGTGGCTACTTTGCATTTCCTTCGACTTTTATAAAGTTTTGAGCTTGTTTTTACTGTATCGATTATTATATTTCGATACAGAAACTGTTTCGAGACCCCTATGTTTTTTCGATTGTATACTTTTTCTCCTCACGCCTGCGAATAAAAATGTTTTGACATTGAGCCGTTCGTCCGATTTTTTAAGAAAGGTACTAAGGGTCCTGTCGTAAGTAAAGTATAATTTCTTGTTACCTGAGTAATTATCATACATTATACACTTTTATTTTATGTGTTTGAATTTATAGATAATGGGCTGAATAAACAAATAGTCTATAAACACAACTAAAAACGAAAAAAAAACACAGATTTAAGCGGACATTTTTTCCATATTACACGGGAAATGATGGCAAGGGAGCTTTGTCTATGATTCGCAATGGAATGTCTATTTTCAACGCTAGTCAACAGTACGAAATCCTTCGTACAACTTTACGAAATAAGCTCAAAGGTAAAGCGCCTGACTTCCTGCAGATGTGGGCCAGAATGTATACTTGGTCGTGCTACCGAAGAAAATTTAGAAAACTGGCCGCTAGAAACTTGCCGTATGGGACTTCCTATCAACAAAAATTGCATGATCTACTCAGTTAAATACGAGGGTGGGGTGAAAAGTTTCCGGCCTGACCAAGAGACGGTGTCACCAGGTCTAGTTTTGGAGCGGCGTCCTACAGTACCATTCCTACCGAGCTTGTATGTACAGTTTCAGCCCAATCGCTACGTTAGTTTGCGTTTGAGAGCACATTGCGCGAGACGCTTCCGTTGTTTTCGTAAAAATGGAAAAAATTGGAAAAACGTGCTGTCATCAAATACTTACATTTGAAAGGTTTTACGCCAAAACAAATAAAAGAAGAGATGGATTCAGCACTCGGAGACTCCTCCCCATCATATTCAACTATTAAGCAGTGGGTTTCTGAATTTAAAATGGGTCGTGTGAGCACCTCTGACGAGCCTCGCTCAGGACGGCCCGTTGAAGTCACAACTTCAGAGATGATTGAAAAAATCCATAAAATAGTGTTGGAAGACCGCAGGTTGAAAGTGCATGAGATAGCGGAGACCTGTAGGATGTCAGCTGAACGTGTGCGAAATATTTTGCACAACCATTTGAACATGGAAAAGCTGTGTGCAAGGTGGGTGCCGCGTTTGCTAACGCTCGACCAAAAACTGCTTCGAAAAACCATTTCTACCGATAATTTGGCGCTGTATAGGCGTACTCCAAATGAGTTTTTGCGTCGATTCATAACTGTTGATGAGACATGGGTCCACCACTACACTCCTGAAAATAAAGAACAGTCAAAACAGCGGGTTGGAAAAGGGGAACCAACCCCAAAAAACGCAAAAACAATTTTATCGGCAAACAAGGTTATGGCTACTGTTTTTTGGGATGCGAGAGGAATTATATACATTGATTACCTTGAAAAGGATAAGACTATCACTGGTCAATACTACGCAGAGTTATTGCAACGTTTGAAGCACGAGGTGCAAATTAAACGACCTCATTTGGCGAAGAAAAAAGTTTTGTTTCATCACGATAACGCACCAGCGCATTCGTCGATTGTTGCCATGTCCAAAATCCATGAATTGAAGTTTGAATTGATGCCGCCTCCGCCCTACTCTCCAGACTTAGCCCCCAGCGACTCTTACCTGTTTCCTAACCTCAAAAAATGGCTTGGCGAAAAAAGATTTAAGAGCAACGAAAAAGTTATCGAAGCTGTAAATCAGTATTTTGAGGAGCTTGACGAATCTACGTTTAAAACTGGTATAACTAAATTAGAACACCGTTATGAGAAATGTATCAGTGTCGATGGAGATTATGTTGAAAAATACAGCAAAAAAAATGTTTAAACATCGTTTTTCTTGGTCAGGCCGGAAACATTTTACCCCACCCTCGTAGCTTGTCGAAGTAGAAAAATTGCCGAATGTATTCCAAAACAACATTCCGGGACGGAAATGATTTGAGGGATTTTTGGGTCGCCATCCACGAGTAGGTCATAAAAAATATGAGCATTTGAGTAAAGCCAGAGCTATTCTCAATGAGCATCGCATCCGATTGTGGTTTGTAGATATGGCTACGCAGCTCGAAGAATCCTCAATATGGATGAATCGGCGGTTTATCTTTCACCAAGTGAAAGTCTCGTTTCAGCTTTAAAACGGCAAATCAGTGTATGGTATAGCTAGTAACGATAAAGAAAACGTAACAACTTTTTTTCACTGTTAATGCTGCCGGAGGGTTTCCTTCTCCAGTGCCTGTGTATAAATACGGACGTCAGCCAAGGGTCTACATAGAGTCTGCTCGAAAGTAATGGGGAATCGGGAAGACAAACACGGGATGGATGATAAGCGAAGCTCTTTATGGGTATTTCGCCAATGTCTTCGACCCATTTCTCGAAAAGGCCGATATTCCAATGCCCATCGTCGTGTTATTGGATGGTCATGATTCTCATGTATCGATAGAACTGACCTCATTCTTCAGCGAACTATAAATAGAAATATGTTTTTTCCCATCGCATGCAACACACATTCTCCAGCCTCTCGATGTTGCTTAATTTTTACCCCTAAAAAAAGTGGAAAACATTGTTTCGCAATTGGCGCGTCAAAAATGAAGCCAGCGATGTCCAAAAACATCTATAAAGAATGGGTTTCAAAGGTGTGGTTTGTACCCTTTTGATGCGAATGCTGTGGACTACTCAAAATGCATTCAGGAAAACAAGCAGAGCGATGAAGTTCCACATTCGGAGGGAAGAGGTAGCGAAGTTCGGCAGTTTTCAAATTTCAGTCACCGTGAATACATCGAGAGGAAGATTCTACCGGGAGTAATGCTCCATTTCAAGAATATAAAAAATGCCAAAGCAGAATGGGAGCACGACGACAGGTACACAGCCCTTCACGATGCCTGGAGCAGCACCATTGAGGATGAATCAGCACGAAAAAAGGATACATCGTCTGACACGTGAAGAAAAATTAAATGGACCCGTGAACGGTCATCACGTCTCAACCTGTGGCAAGCTTTTAAGGTGAGATTCTTGAACTCGATTTCCCTGATGTCGAAATGATTCCACCGCTAATCAGCTGTAAGTACAATATGAATTTCCGCACACATATGAAAATGTGATTTAGTGGTGCAGAATAGACGTTCATGCTCAACACATATCGTACGAGACTCTGGTTTCAAAAAACGAACCGTTACAAATGATGACATATATGTGCCAACACTGTTCAGCTTATCTCATTTGACAACGTATTTGTAATGTCAAATTATAAATAATTTGTCTTGATCGCTTATACCTAGGTGATCAATCTTCGAAGTCCCTGGACCCCGCTATCGTAAGACATACCCATACTTCAATTACACACCGGTAGTTATTCCCGGTGAAAATATAATTTAAGATAAGAGTACTGCTGATCCTGATTTGACCTTGGATCTAATTTATGACAATCCGACAGGTTCTACGGAGAATACTGATGATTTTTTGGCAACTGATATCCCTCCAGGTCAAAATTTGTTCGAAGAGAGTATGCAGGTAGATAAAAGTCTCATTTTCTGTTCTAACGAGTCAGGATCACCAGAAAAACGTAAATCTTCAGCCAACTGAATCGTTTTTCAACAAAATCCGGTAGCACGTGTGTTAAGTGAAATATTTGTATGACCGAAAAAACAAGTCAATAATAATTGTCAACGTAAAGTAGCTGCTGACCATTTACCTTCTGTAATAACGTAGGATAAGTGGGTAGAAATTGACAGCTAAAGAAAAACAAAAGAAATAGCAGGTTACCTCTTTTTAGGTAAAAAGAACTGAGATAATTGCCAGAATTGAAGAAAATAAAATAATAAAAGCGCAAATTTGAAAGAAAACGCGAATAAACCAGTTCAAAAGAAAAAACAACGAAATATACGAACAATAATGACAACTGTAAAGGTGAATCTTAAAACGACGACTACTTTTTTTGTTCTCAATATATTATTCCCAGCAATTAAGTATCAAACACTGTCAAGTTACCTCGAGGGGTTGACCACATCAATTCGGTCTACACCAGATTACAAGATGAAAATATTTCAAAAGATTTTGGAAGATTGCGACAGATTTAAACAGAATTCTGAAGATTTTGAAGATTGCCAAAGATTGAAAAATATTTGTAGATAAGTGTACATCAAATTTCAAAAGTGATTAACCCCTAGAGTTGCGTACTTTGCTAAATATTTAAACCGACAGGAATTCAAGTTACTTAACTTTAAGCCTTTCAGATTGATACCCCTGTTATGATTTAAACATTTTATATTTATTCGTATAATAAATAATCATTGCTACTTGAAACTATTTTTATTAAGTGTTAATACCCCTATATATCTTGATTAAACTAATTACGTCCCGCTGCTCTCACGAGTGGCCACAACTGGCACTTTAGCTGTCGAAAAATAGTACGTTTGATGGCCACACTGTTGAAAATGGTAGTTCTAAAATATTTTCCTACTTTCTTGAATGATTTGATTCACAGGCGGTTTTCATCGATAATAATTGGATTCCACGTACCTTCTATGTTACGTTGGTCACTTTTTGAGTAATCTATTTGCAATAATCTAAACATTATACGTAATCGAATACCCGAAAATGCTTAAAGTGGCCAAAACTGGTACAAAACTGATACCCTATATAAAAATGTAGATCCTTCAAACGTCCAAATTATATTTGAAATAGTATGAACATTGCAATCATACTAGACTCATTACTTTGACGTATCCTTCTATCTTACAAGTGGCGAATAAATGAGGCAGAAGTCAACTCTCAACTGTATTTGGTCGAGAAGTTCATACGCAGCAATATAGGAGATGGGGTGAAAATTTAAAGTTATTGACAATGCGACAAAAATCAGAAAATGCAACTATCGAATTGACTCACCAGTGTGAAGATCTCTTGTAATTATCCGTAGAGTTTAGCTACTTAGAGTAGCGTAGAGTAACGCTTAGAGCATGGAGTACGCTTACTTATGTACGTTGGACCGCAATTTTTACAGCTTATAAAAACAAGACTTTTCAAATAGCGTGCTGCTGTAACTACCCACTGGGGTAGTTGTATTGTTGAAAGACGTTCCCAGGTAATTTAAAAAGTAATAAAAGAACACTGACTCGACACGAGTTCACGGTAAGAGTAATGAGGAATCAGGATCCGCGTTGTAGTGGCATGTAATCACCTCCAACGGGACTCTACATATAATTACGATCGAACTTTATTCAGGTGAGTTTGTTTTATTGTTAACGATCAAACGATCAAACATCTACACGGTAGATATTTAGAGACCAATAAATAATTTCCTACTGATAAATTCATTTTTTAATCACTTTTGGATATCTTGAGGTAACATAAATTGAAATCAGTGCAACTGAAAATAGTCGTCATGATATTTCTTCTCCGTAATTTCGTCGCGTGGGTCACCCTACCGTGTTTTTTTATTTAAGATATATAACCTGGTGCATCGGTTTAGTGATTAGCGTGCTGGCCAGTGGATTGGAAAGTCCCACGTTCGAATCCCAGTCACGTCACTTCCGTCGTCGAATGTTTTTCTTCGTCATTTCTCGGCGAAAGACGACTCGTCCCGTGACTGGAAGGCGAACTTTGGATCGGCTGTACCGGTATAGGTTTTCCGCCGTTTCCCTATGCCCATGGCAGGTATGTCATGGCGAATACGATACTGAGGGGAAAATCGGCTGCGGCCGCAAGGTGGGGGATTGTGGAATGGGGGGTAGGGGGCAGTTGTGGAGGGGATATAGGGGTAGTGAAATGGGCAGAAGAGGTGGAATCGGATGTATAACGAAGTTGAAGCGGATTGGGGCTCGTAAAATGGGGTAGAGCCTGTACGGCTGGAACAAACCAATACATTCAATATATATATATATATATATATATATATATTGATATATTTATTTGGGTAATGCTGCTGAGGTCTACGCATGTTTTGTCGGGTGAGCTGTAAATGTGGGGTCAATACCTGCCACTCTTCGCCAGTAACGGCACAATGCAATGAATTATTGTTTGTGTCGTCACCTTTATATGCCGCTTTCTTGACATATTGAGGACGCCCTGCAATTTTCCCTGAGAGTTTTCGTGATTTGGAAACTTTTTTCGAGTGTACTAGCAATGCAAATTTTACGTTTTTCTTTATAATCGAAGTATAAGCTGAAGTATCGAGGCGAGTATTCTTTCAAATTCTGATTGTCAAACGGGTACACATTTGCGATGATAGCAAAAACCAATCATTTAATATTTTCGTCTTAACCAATTTAATACAATGGGAATTCCGCATAATAGATCATTGTCTCCAAAAATCCAAAAAAGTAGAGCAGAAGGCGGGAATGTACGAGAATAATTGAGCGTTGAATGTGTCGATAACGTTGTATAAGGCCGGGTCCACACTAGGGTGGTTCTACACTACGGTGGTTCTACCGGAGCGTTTTTGTCGGACCGATAGAGTATAATAAGTCTTGAACTATGCATACAATATACATGCGGCAAAAACGCTCCGGTTGAACCGCATCGTATGGCCCCGGCCATGAATGCGTCAATACCAAACGCAATCCATTGTGAATTGATCCGGCGTAATATTCCCCCATTGCGGAAGAAATTTACGAACGCGACCCGCAGATTTCTCTCTACAATTTATTTGGTGATCCGTTGGAAAAAGTCAATTTGCGCAGGCGGTTCTGTGAACGGTGATGATGTCCCCGGCGACAATCGTGTCGTGCCGAATCCGGCCGGAATTTGACAAATCTCTGCTTCTGATTGTTGCCGGCCTGAGCTCTAGCGCAATTCGAATTAGCAAACGGGCTCTCCAATTTTCCAAGTTGAAATATAAGACAGTATCGAGACGATGTGCGCAAATCAACGGCCGGCTCGCATCATCAAGATTTCTAGAAATTAATATTCATCAACATCTTCATTACAATTGAGTAGTAGTAAATTGCTGTGTCCAGGGCAGTCATGGTTGTACCACCGATATCCCGTGTGTTTGGATTGTTGTGCCGCTAATTTAGCTCATATTTCAAAATGCATAGAAATGAGCATATTCGATTTGCGAAATCGAGAGGGCATCGGTCTCTTGTGCAAACGACAGCAGTTTTGATAGGTAAAGCACCTCGAGAGGTGACTTTGGCGACACGTGTCGCTGAATGGGCATCATACGATTCGAACGTTCGAGAACGTTCGATTGCCAATAACCGAGTAAAAAATTAGAGGAACGAAACCTCAAAAGTCAGTCTTCTGTTAGCAACGGAGGCGGTCGATATCAAAACAATTAAACATTTTGTAAATCGAAGGTTTCCTAGTTATAATAAAGTTAAATAATCGTAAGTTTGTAATTACTAAGTTGGAGATTTACTCGTCATTGGAAAGACCCCAGCTACCCGTCCTCGATCGCCCGATTCCGGCCACCAGTCTTCTTCGGGGACGTAACTCCCAGGGCACATATGTTGGCGCGATTCAGCGGCACAACATCGGTGGCAGCGGTAGAATACCACAATTTGGGAAACACGAATTCATAAAAATAATGAAAACAAAATACAAATGAGCAAGAATCCCCGAGTCAGAACGAAGAAAAAATAAATAAGATAAAGTGAAACGTAAGAAAATAGCCGAGCCGTACGTACAGAGCCACTCAAAATAAACTGGATCCCGAGGATCACCGATACGAGACCAACCCCGAGACTGAAGATTCATCATCGCCATCAGCTCCAGAAAAACAACAAAGAGCACGAGTTTAACGACCCAAGCAACACGACAACAGAGATTCAACATCGTTCCACAACATTCAAAGGCCTTCATCTCGAGTTCGATGACCGAACGAGGGCAACAAATCTACCGACAACAGCGATTCGATTACGAAACATTGTTCATACACCCGATCATCTTACTGTAAGTGATAGAACATTTATATATGAAAACCCTCCAAAGCTAAATAGAGATTAATGTCGAACGAAGAAGAGTGTAATAAATAATGCAGATTACCTGGTAGACATGTACTATCGCGATCACTAGAATCTGTCTTCGACAAGCGTCGCGAAGGCAAAGAGGAATATGAATTAGAAGAAACTAGTAAAAAAACATTTAAGAAAAGACACTAGCTCCGACGATACCCCAAATTCTCGAAAATCTATTACCAGACGTGCTATAACAAAACGCACGAAATTCCGCACTACTGCGGATCGAACCGTAACATTTTTATTCGATTCAGTTCAATTTCCCGATACTGTAGAAGCTAGGCGCGGTCGTGACATCGATTTACTGAAATTTTCCCGGCTAGAAACTAACTTCGAAAATATGGCGCGACCAGCTTTAAACGAGAACGAGGTTATGACATTGAAAGAGGCTCGAAGTCTAATACCGCGATTTGATGGAACAAAGCCCGAAGAGGTAGACGATATAATAGAAGTGCATGGATACTCAAACGACAGTATTGCGGCATATGTCCGACAATTAATATTTCATAATTTCGAAAGAGCAATCCGACGAGAGTTTCAGGTTATTGTAAAAGCCCGAGGGTATGAAGACCTCGGAACAGCTTTAAAAGGGCTATGGAAGGAGAGAAATCCGTACAGGGAGGAGAGTCAATAAACAGACAGACCCAATGGGAAAGACGCGCGCCCGTGACGTGCAATAAATGTCATAAATCGGGGCACGTGGCAATAGATCGTCGTATTGGCACACCCGCGTATGGACGATTTAGCCTCCCGGCACGAGCGAAAAATGTGCATCAAATAAATATAACTTGCAATTACTGCAAGAAACCAGGGCACACGCATAAAGATTGCCGGAAAAGAAGTTGGAAACAGGGTCAGAAAACCAACAATCAACAGAGTTACGGGAACAATAATCAATGGAGTCAAGGGACTCATCAGCATGGTCATAGGGTCAATTATAATAATCGAAATCGGCCGCAAGGGCGCCCGAATCAATATCATTGGACGGCAAACAAAAATAAACAGCGTTAACGAACACCGAGAGAAGAAAATCGAAACCTCAGCGAAAATAAAGAAACAATAGGCTCATTTTCACTTAGTATGGACACAGTAACGACGGAAAAAAAAGGGGACACGCCCAAACAGTAGCTACTCGTTCATTCAGAAAAGCTCGGTCACTTAAAAAAATTAAAATATACGAAGTAAAAACAGTTAATCCCGAAGACACGGCGAGCGATTTCCATATCGCATCACCTTAAGCTCGCAAAAAATGCTCACCTTAAAGGGAGATACAGGAGCTCAGTAATGTCTCATAAAAAATAGTGTACTGAAAAAATAAACTAAGACAATAGACGAGACAATCAAGTTAAAAGGAATAAGCGGAATAAAATTTCACGCCCTTTGCAAAATAATGCTGGAAATTAGAACCCCCTCAGTAAACGTAAAACATGGATTTCTCGTAATAGATGATACCGTAAGCATTGAAGGTAGATGGTATCCTATGCATGGATTGCAGTCGCAAACATAACGTTGGTATCCTGAACGGAAGATATATAAAAATATACGGGCACTTGGTACCGATGGTCAACGGTACAAAAGAAATTAAATTGCCCCCTCGCACAGAAAAAATATAATACGCGAAAGTATTGACAGCCAAAATAGGATGCGTTGCAGCAAAAGAAATAAAACCAGAAGTTCAAATAGGAGAAAGTTTCGTTAATCCGACAGGAAATACTTGCCTCGTACTTATACGAAACTCCTGCGACCAAAAAATTGGAATTAATAGGCCGGAAGTGCAAATAGAAAAAAATCAAAGAAGGAGAATTGACAAACGAAACGAAGAAAATAAATACTCTCAGGAATGAGGAAAAGATCAAAAGACAGGAAAAAATATGAAAAGAGGTCAAGGGAACCTCAAATTTTAATAAAGAAGAAATATTTCTACGAGAACTCAGCGAAGAATACGCCGACATATTCCATTTCAAAGGCGAAAAACTCGGATTCACAAATATAATCGAGCATCGCATAAATGTCCCAGTAGGAACGACTCCCGTAAAAATTCGTCCGTACAGATTACCGAAAGTACACAAACAGGGAGTCATGCAGCAGGCTGAAGGAATGCTGAAAGACGGAATAATCCGATCGAGCAAGAGCCCATGGAATGCTTCTCTACTCGTCGTTCCCAAGAAAGCCGACGCGGAAGGCAACTTTAAAAGAAGAGTAGTAGTCGATTTCAGGAAATTGAACAAGGTAACAGAAGCTGACTCGTACCCGTTTCCCAATATCATCGAAATATTGGATCAATTGGGACGAGCAAAATGTTTCTCAACCCTCGATTTGGCATCAGGATTTCATCAAATCCCGATGGCAGAGGAGGATAAGCCGAAAACTGTTTTTTTTTCCATTCGTCTGGGGCACTACGAATACATTTGAATGCCATTCGGACTAAAAAACGCCCCACTGACCGTCCACAGGCTAATACACGCCTTACTTGCTGGCTTACAAGGACTTAAGTGCTATGTGTACCTGGACGACATAGTCCAGGTGGTCCATAGTCCATATGGAACATCGTTCGAAGAACACAACTGAGAGAAGTATTCGACCGATTAAGAGGGGCTCAATCGAAAGTGCAGCCGAAAAATGTCGATTCTTACGCAAAGAAACCCAATACCTGGGTCACGTCATAACGGAAGTCGGAGTCAAACCCGACCCAGAAAAAATAAAAGCAGTTCAACGTTTTCCTGTTCCATAAAACGAAAAAGAAGTCCAATCATTTTTCGGACTCACAGGATACTACCGGGAATTTATTCAAGATTTTTCGAAAATGGCCAAACCCCTAACGGAATTGATAAAAAAGGAAAGGAAGTTTGTCTGGAACGAACTCTGCGAACAATCATTCGAAAAATTGAAGTAAACTCTCAGCACCGCACCGATTTTGCAATGTCCGGATTTTAAAAAACCTTTCGTCATCAAAACAGACGCTTCAGACAAGGCTATCGGAGTAATCCTATCTCAAGGAAAAATAGGAGAAGACTTACCAATCTGTTACGCTAGTCGCACTCTAAACAAAGCCGAACCAAATTATTTAACGACTGAAAAGGAAATGATGATAATAATACGGGCCGTAACCGAATTTTGACCATACATATACGGGACAAAATTCATAGTGATAACAGATCATAAACCTCTCACCTGGCTTTTCAACGTACAAGACCTAGGCTCCCGATTGATGCGGTGTGGCGCATCAAACTAGCGGAGTTCGACTGTACCATCGAGTACAAAGTTGGAAAGAAAACTACGAACGCAGACGCACTAAGCAGAATGTATGTGTAAGTGACGACGCGACGATCAGCTGAGACGGTGGTATATCGCGAGAGAGTGCGAGAAAAGAGATGGCGCTACGAATAGCCGCACAAAGCGGAAAGGCCGAGAATACAACTCACCAGTCTTCGAGGCCTCACGTGAAGAAAGAGTCATCTGCGGTAGCGCGGAACAGGGGGGAAGCTTCCCGTGGGTTGAAAGAGCCGCGACGCTCGGTTATGAGCAAGAGAAACAGAGTAAAGTGCAGCATTGACGGATCCACACCAAGCGAGGGAGCTCGAGAAAAAAATAATACCAGAATACCTCCGAAGTAGATGTACTAGGCCGATTCTAACTCAAGGGGCGGCATCTCAAGGGGAGCGGGGCGGGGGGTGTCCAGCGCGGAGAAGCCAAGTGCGGTGGTATAGCGTTGAAAGGGGGGGGGGAGCA